>JAYJMT010000018.1:0-73000 GCA_036321655.1 Quercus alba
CTTAGTCTGCCCCAGGCCAAAAATACGAGCCGCCGATCTCGTTTTGGGTGCTAATTTGGTGGCGGCGATCTCGAAATGCCCTCGGGCTGCAGCTCCCCGGCGCATCGCTGCGTTCGGATCCTTTATAAGGATTTAACGCGCTTATGCTGATGGGTGCGATCATACCAACACTAATGCACCGGATCCCATCAGAACTCCGCAGTTAAGCGTGTTTGGGCGAGAGTAGTACTAGGATGGGTGACCTCCTGGGAAGTCCTCGTGTTGCACCCCTCTCTTTTTCTTCGGATTTTTTTTGTCGTTTACGTCGGTCCAGCACGCTCGCTTCGTAGGCTTAGTCTGCCCCAGGCCAAAAATACGAGCCGCCGATCTCGTTTTGGGTGCTAATTTGGTGGCGGCGATCTCGAAATGCCCTCGGGCTGCAGCTCCCCGGCGCATCGCTGCGTTCGGATCCTTTATAAGGATTTAACGCGCTTATGCTGATGGGTGCGATCATACCAACACTAATGCACCGGATCCCATCAGAACTCCGCAGTTAAGCGTGTTTGGGCGAGAGTAGTACTAGGATGGGTGACCTCCTGGGAAGTCCTCGTGTTGCACCCCTCTCTTTTTCTTCGGATTTTTTTTGTCGATTACGTCGGTCCAGCACGCTCGCTTCGTAGGCTTAGTCTGCCCCAGGCCAAAAATACGAGCCGCCGATCTCGTTTTGGGTGCTAATTTGGTGGCGGCGATCTCGAAATGCCCTCGGGCTGCAGCTCCCCGGTGCATCGCTGCGTTCAGATCCTTTATAAGGATTTAACGCGCTTATGCTGATGGGAGCGATCATACCAACACTAATGCACCGGATCCCATCAGAACTCCGCAGTTAAGCGTGTTTGGGCGAGAGTAGTACTAGGATGGGTGACCTCCTGGGAAGTCCTCGTGTTGCACCCCTCTCTTTTTCTTCGGATTTTTTTTGTCGTTTACGTCGGTCCAGCACGCTCGCTTCGTAGGCTTAGTCTACCCTAGGCCAAAAATACGAGCCGCCGATCTCGTTTTGGGTGCTAATTTGGTGGCGGCGATCTCGAAATGCCCTCGGGCTGCAGCTCCCCGGTGCATCGCTGCGTTCGGATCCTTTATAAGGATTTAACGCGCTTATGCTGATGGGTGCGATCATACCAACACTAATGCACCGGATCCCATCAGAACTCCGCAGTTAAGCGTGTTTGGGCGAGAGTAGTACTAGGATGGGTGACCTCCTGGGAAGTCCTCGTGTTGCACCCCTCTCTTTTTCTTCGGATTTTTTTTGTCGTTTACGTCGGTCCAGCACGCTCGCTTCGTAGGCTTAGTCTGCCCCAGGCCAAAAATACGAGCCGCCGATCTCGTTTTGGGTGCTAATTTGGTGGCGGCGATCTCGAAATGCCCTCGGGCTGCAGCTCCCCGGTGCATCGCTGCGTTCGGATCCTTTATAAGGATTTAACGCGCTTATGCTGATGGGTGCGATCATACCAACACTAATGCACCGGATCCCATCAGAACTCCGCAGTTAAGCGTGTTTGGGCGAGAGTAGTACTAGGATGGGTGACCTCCTGGGAAGTCCTCGTGTTGCACCCCTCTCTTTTTCTTCGGATTTTTTTTGCCGTTTACGTCGGTCCAGCACGCTCGCTTCGTAGGCTTAGTCTGCCCTAGGCCAAAAATACGAGCCGCCGATCTCGTTTTGGGTGCTAATTTGGTGGCGGCGATCTCGAAATGCCCTCGGGTTGCAGCTCCCCGGCGCATCGCTGCGTTCGGATCCTTTATAAGGATTTAACGCGCTTATGCTGATGGGTGCGATCATACCAACACTAATGCACCGGATCCCATCAGAACTCCGCAGTTAAGCGTGTTTGGGCGAGAGTAGTACTAGGATGGGTGACCTCCTGGGAAGTCCTCGTGTTGCACCCCTCTCTTTTTCTTCGGATTTTTTTTGTCGTTTACGTCGGTCCAGCATGCTCGCTTCGTAGGCTTAGTCTGCCCCAGGCCAAAAATACGAGCCGCCGATCTCGTTTTGGGTGCTAATTTGGTGGGGGCGATCTAGAAATGCCCTCGGGCTGCAGCTCCCCGGTGCATCGCTGCGTTCGGATCCTTTATAAGGATTTAACGCGCTTATGCTGATGGGTGCGATCATACCAACACTAATGCACCGGATCCCATCAGAACTCCGCAGTTAAGCGTGTTTGGGCGAGAGTAGTACTAGGATGGGTGACCTCCTGGGAAGTCCTCGTGTTGCACCCCTCTCTTTTTCTTCGGATTTTTTTTGTCGTTTACGTCGGTCCAGCACGCTCGCTTCGTAGGCTTAGTCTGCCCCAGGCCAAAAATACGAGCCGCCGATCTCGTTTTGGGTGCTAATTTGGTGGCGGCGATCTCGAAATGCCCTCGGGCTGCAGCTCCCCGGCGCATCGCTGCGTTCGGATCCTTTATAAGGATTTAACGCGCTTATGCTGATGGGTGCGATCATACCAACACTAATGCACCGGATCCCATCAGAACTCCGCAGTTAAGCGTGTTTGGGCGAGAGTAGTACTAGGATGGGTGACCTCCTGGGAAGTCCTCGTGTTGCACCCCTCTCTTTTTCTTCGGATTTTTTTTGTCGTTTACGTCGGTCCAGCCCGCTCGCTTCGTAGGCTTAGTCTGCCCCAGGCCAAAAATACGAGCCGCCGATCTCGTTTTAGGTGCTAATTTGGTGGCGGCGATCTCGAAATGCCCTCGGGCTGCAGCTCCCCGGTGCATCGCTGCGTTCGGATCCTTTATAAGGATTTAACGCGCTTATGCTGATGGGTGCGATCATACCAACACTAATGCACCGGATCCCATCAGAACTCCGCAGTTAAGCGTGTTTGGGCGAGAGTAGTACTAGGATGGGTGACCTCCTGGGAAGTCCTCGTGT
Organism: Quercus alba; assembly: GCA_036321655.1. NCBI lineage: Eukaryota > Viridiplantae > Streptophyta > Magnoliopsida > Fagales > Fagaceae > Quercus > Quercus alba. The sequence continues at coordinate 2,903 of JAYJMT010000018.1, forward strand.
TGCACCCCTCTCTTTTTCTTCGGATTTTTTTTGTCGTTTACGTCGGTCCAGCACGCTCGCTTCGTAGGCTTAGTCTGCCCCAGGCCAAAAATACGAGCCGCCGATCTCGTTTTGGGTGCTAATTTGGTGGCGGCGATCTCGAAATGCCCTCGGGCTGCAGCTCCCCGGTGCATCGCTGCGTTCGGATCCTTTATAAGGATTTAACGCGCTTATGCTGATGGGTGCGATCATACCAACACTAATGCACCGGATCCCATCAGAACTCCGCAGTTAAGCGTGTTTGGGCGAGAGTAGTACTAGGATGGGTGACCTCCTGGGAAGTCCTCGTGTTGTGCACCCCTCTCTTTTTCTTCGGATTTTTTTTGTCGTTTACGTCGGTCCAGCACGCTCGCTTCGTAGGCTTAGTCTGCCCCAGGCCAAAAATACGAGCCGCCGATCTCGTTTTGGGTGCTAATTTGGTGGCGGCGATCTCGAAATGCCCTCGGGCTGCAGCTCCCCGGCGCATCGCTGCGTTCGGATCCTTTATAAGGATTTAACGCGCTTATGCTGATAGGTGCGATCATACCAACACTAATGCACCGGATCCCATCAGAACTCCGCAGTTAAGCGTGTTTGGGCGAGAGTAGTACTAGGATGGGTGACCTCCTGGGAAGTCCTCGTGTTGCACCCCTCTCTTTTTCTTCGGATTTTTTTTGTCGTTTACGTCGGTCCAGCACGCTCGCTTCGTAGGCTTAGTCTGCCCCAGGCCAAAAATACGAGCCGCCGATCTCGTTTTGGGTGCTAATTTGGTGGCGGCGATCTCGAAATGCCCTCGGGCTGCAGCTCCCCGGCGCATCGCTGCGTTCGGATCCTTTATAAGGATTTAACGCGCTTATGCTGATGGGTGCGATCATACCAACACTAATGCACCGGATCCCATCAGAACTCCGCAGTTAAGCGTGTTTGGGCGAGAGTAGTACTAGGATGGGTGACCTCCTGGGAAGTCCTCGTGTTGCACCCCTCTCTTTTTCTTCGGATTTTTTTTGTCGTTTACGTCGGTCCAGCACGCTCGCTTCGTAGGCTTAGTCTGCCCCAGGCCAAAAATACGAGCCGCCGATCTCGTTTTGGGTGCTAATTTGGTGGCGGCGATCTCGAAATGCCCTCGGGCTGCAGCTCCCCGGTGCATCGCTGCGTTCGGATCCTTTATAAGGATTTAACGCGCTTATGCTGATGGGTGCGATCATACCAACACTAATGCACCGGATCCCATCAGAACTCCGCAGTTAAGCGTGTTTGGGCGAGAGTAGTACTAGGATGGGTGACCTCCTGGGAAGTCCTCGTGTTGCACCCCTCTCTTTTTCTTCGGATTTTTTTTTGTCGTTTACGTCGGTCCAGCACGCTCGCTTCGTAGGCTTAGTCTGCCCCAGGCCAAAAATACGAGCCGCCGATCTCGTTTTGGGTGCTAATTTGGTGGCGGCGATCTCGAAATGCCCTCGGGCTGCAGCTCCCCGGTGCATCGCTGCGTTCGGATCCTTTATAAGGATTTAACGCGCTTATGCTGATGGGTGCGATCATACCAACACTAATGCACCGGATCCCATCAGAACTCCGCAGTTAAGCGTGTTTGGGCGAGAGTAGTACTAGGATGGGTGACCTCCTGGGAAGTCCTCGTGTTGCACCCCTCTCTTTTTCTTCGGATTTTTTTTGTCGTTTACGTCGGTCCAGCACGCTCGCTTCGTAGGCTTAGTCTGCCCCAGGCCAAAAATACGAGCCGCCGATCTCGTTTTGGGTGCTAATTTGGTGGCGGCGATCTCGAAATGCCCTCGGGCTGCAGCTCCCCGGCGCATCGCTGCGTTCGGATCCTTTATAAGGATTTAACGCGCTTATGCTGATGGGTGCGATCATACCAACACTAATGCACCGGATCCCATCAGAACTCCGCAGTTAAGCGTGTTTGGGCGAGAGTAGTACTAGGATGGGTGACCTCCTGGGAAGTCCTCGTGTTGCACCCCTCTCTTTTTCTTCGGATTTTTTTTGTCGTTTACGTCGGTCCAGCCCGCTCGCTTCGTAGGCTTAGTCTGCCCCAGGCCAAAAATACGAGCCGCCGATCTCGTTTTAGGTGCTAATTTGGTGGCGGCGATCTCGAAATGCCCTCGGGCTGCAGCTCCCCGGTGCATCGCTGCGTTCGGATCCTTTATAAGGATTTAACGCGCTTATGCTGATGGGTGCGATCATACCAACACTAATGCACCGGATCCCATCAGAACTCCGCAGTTAAGCGTGTTTGGGCGAGAGTAGTACTAGGATGGGTGACCTCCTGGGAAGTCCTCGTGTTGCACCCCTCTCTTTTTCTTCGGATTTTTTTTGTCGTTTACGTCGGTCCAGCACGCTCGCTTCGTAGGCTTAGTCTGCCCCAGGCCAAAAATACGAGCCGCCGATCTCGTTTTGGGTGCTAATTTGGTGGCGGCGATCTCGAAATGCCCTCGGGCTGCAGCTCCCCGGTGCATCGCTGCGTTCGGATCCTTTATAAGGATTTAACGCGCTTATGCTGATGGGTGCGATCATACCAACACTAATGCACCGGATCCCATCAGAACTCCGCAGTTAAGCGTGTTTGGGCGAGAGTAGTACTAGGATGGGTGACCTCCTGGGAAGTCCTCGTGTTGCACCCCTCTCTTTTTCTTCGGATTTTTTTTGTCGTTTACGTCGGTCCAGCACGCTCGCTTCGTAGGCTTAGTCTGCCCCAGGCCAAAAATACGAGCCGCCGATCTCGTTTTGGGTGCTAATTTGGTGGCGGCGATCTCGAAATGCCCTCGGGCTGCAGCTCCCCGGTGCATCGCTGCGTTCGGATCCTTTATAAGGATTTAACGCGCTTATGCTGATGGGTGCGATCATACCAACACTAATGCACCGGATCCCATCAGAACTCCGCAGTTAAGCGTGTTTGGGCGAGAGTAGTACTAGGATGGGTGACCTCCTGGGAAGTCCTCGTGTTGCACCCCTCTCTTTTTCTTCGGATTTTTTTTGTCGTTTACGTCGGTCCAGCACGCTCGCTTCGTAGGCTTAGTCTGCCCCAGGCCAAAAATACGAGCCGCTGATCTCGTTTTGGGTGCTAATTTGGTGGCGGCGATCTCGAAATGCCCTCGGGCTGCAGCTCCCCGGCGCATCGCTGCGTTCGGATCCTTTATAAGGATTTAACGCGCTTATGCTGATGGGTGCGATCATACCAACACTAATGCACCGGATCCCATCAGAACTCCGCAGTTAAGCGTGTTTGGGCGAGAGTAGTACTAGGATGGGTGACCTCCTGGGAAGTCCTCGTGTTGCACCCCTCTCTTTTTCTTCGGATTTTTTTTGTCGTTTACGTCGGTCCAGCACGCTCGCTTCGTAGGCTTAGTCTGCCCCAGGCCAAAAATACGAGCCGCCGATCTCGTTTTGGGTGCTAATTTGGTGGCGGCGATCTCGAAATGCCCTCGGGCTGCAGCTCCCCGGTGCATCGCTGCGTTCGGATCCTTTATAAGGATTTAACGCGCTTATGCTGATGGGTGCGATCATACCAACACTAATGCACCGGATCCCATCAGAACTCCGCAGTTAAGCGTGTTTGGGCGAGAGTAGTACTAGGATGGGTGACCTCCTGGGAAGTCCTCGTGTTGCACCCCTCTCTTTTTCTTCGGATTTTTTTTGTCGTTTACGTCGGTCCAGCACGCTCGCTTCGTAGGCTTAGTCTGCCCCAGGCCAAAAATACGAGCCGCCGATCTCGTTTTGGGTGCTAATTTGGTGGCGGCGATCTCGAAATGCCCTCGGGCTGCAGCTCCCCGGTGCATCGCTGCGTTCGGATCCTTTATAAGGATTTAACGCGCTTATGCTGATGGGTGCGATCATACCAACACTAATGCACCGGATCCCATCAGAACTCCGCAGTTAAGCGTGTTTGGGCGAGAGTAGTACTAGGATGGGTGACCTCCTGGGAAGTCCTCGTGTTGCACCCCTCTCTTTTTCTTCGGATTTTTTTTGCCGTTTACGTCGGTCCAGCACGCTCGCTTCGTAGGCTTAGTCTGCCCTAGGCCAAAAATACGAGCCGCCGATCTCGTTTTGGGTGCTAATTTGGTGGCGGCGATCTCGAAATGCCCTCGGGCTGCAGCTCCCCGGCGCATCGCTGCGTTCGGATCCTTTATAAGGATTTAACGCGCTTATGCTGATGGGTGCGATCATACCAACACTAATGCACCGGATCCCATCAGAACTCCGCAGTTAAGCGTGTTTGGGCGAGAGTAGTACTAGGATGGGTGACCTCCTGGGAAGTCCTCGTGTTGCACCCCTCTCTTTTTCTTCGGATTTTTTTTGTCGTTTACGTCGGTCCAGCATGCTCGCTTCGTAGGCTTAGTCTGCCCCAGGCCAAAAATACGAGCCGCCGATCTCGTTTTGGGTGCTAATTTGGTGGGGGCGATCTAGAAATGCCCTCGGGCTGCAGCTCCCCGGTGCATCGCTGCGTTCGGATCCTTTATAAGGATTTAACGCGCTTATGCTGATGGGTGCGATCATACCAACACTAATGCACCGGATCCCATCAGAACTCCGCAGTTAAGCGTGTTTGGGCGAGAGTAGTACTAGGATGGGTGACCTCCTGGGAAGTCCTCGTGTTGCACCCCTCTCTTTTTCTTCGGATTTTTTTTGTCGTTTACGTCGGTCCAGCACGCTCGCTTCGTAGGCTTAGTCTGCCCCAGGCCAAAAATACGAGCCGCCGATCTCGTTTTGGGTGCTAATTTGGTGGCGGCGATCTCGAAATGCCCTCGGGCTGCAGCTCCCCGGCGCATCGCTGCGTTCGGATCCTTTATAAGGATTTAACGCGCTTATGCTGAAGGGTGCGATCATACCAACACTAATGCACCGGATCCCATCAGAACTCCGCAGTTAAGCGTGTTTGGGCGAGAGTAGTACTAGGATGGGTGACCTCCTGGGAAGTCCTCGTGTTGCACCCCTCTCTTTTTCTTCGGATTTTTTTTGTCGTTTACGTCGGTCCAGCCCGCTCGCTTCGTAGGCTTAGTCTGCCCCAGGCCAAAAATACGAGCCGCCGATCTCGTTTTAGGTGCTAATTTGGTGGCGGCGATCTCGAAATGCCCTCGGGCTGCAGCTCCCCGGTGCATCGCTGCGTTCGGATCCTTTATAAGGATTTAACGCGCTTATGCTGATGGGTGCGATCATACCAACACTAATGCACCGGATCCCATCAGAACTCCGCAGTTAAGCGTGTTTGGGCGAGAGTAGTACTAGGATGGGTGACCTCCTGGGAAGTCCTCGTGTTGCACCCCTCTCTATTTCTTCGGATTTTTTTTGTCGTTTACGTCGGTCCAGCACGCTCGCTTCGTAGGCTTAGTCTGCCCCAGGCCAAAAATACGAGCCGCCAATCTCGTTTTGGGTGCTAATTTGGTGGCGGCGATCTCGAAATGCCCTCGGGCTGCAGCTCCCCGGTGCATCGCTGCGTTCGGATCCTTTATAAGGATTTAACGCGCTTATGCTGATGGGTGCGATCATACCAACACTAATGCACCGGATCCCATCAGAACTCCGCAGTTAAGCGTGTTTGGGCGAGAGTAGTACTAGGATGGGTGACCTCCTGGGAAGTCCTCGTGTTGCACCCCTCTCTTTTTCTTCGGATTTTTTTTGTCGTTTACGTCGGTCCAGCACGCTCGCTTCGTAGGCTTAGTCTGCCCCAGGCCAAAAATACGAGCCGCCGATCTCGTTTTGGGTGCTAATTTGGTGGCGGCGATCTCGAAATGCCCTCGGGCTGCAGCTCCCCGGCGCATCGCTGCGTTCGGATCCTTTATAAGGATTTAACGCGCTTATGCTGATAGGTGCGATCATACCAACACTAATGCACCGGATCCCATCAGAACTCCGCAGTTAAGCGTGTTTGGGCGAGAGTAGTACTAGGATGGGTGACCTCCTGGGAAGTCCTCGTGTTGCACCCCTCTCTTTTTCTTCGGATTTTTTTTGTCGTTTACGTCGGTCCAGCACGCTCGCTTCGTAGGCTTAGTCTGCCCCAGGCCAAAAATACGAGCCGCCGATCTCGTTTTGGGTGCTAATTTGGTGGCGGCGATCTCGAAATGCCCTCGGGCTGCAGCTCCCCGGCGCATCGCTGCGTTCGGATCCTTTATAAGGATTTAACGCGCTTATGCTGATGGGTGCGATCATACCAACACTAATGCACCGGATCCCATCAGAACTCCGCAGTTAAGCGTGTTTGGGCGAGAGTAGTACTAGGATGGGTGACCTCCTGGGAAGTCCTCGTGTTGCACCCCTCTCTTTTTCTTCGGATTTTTTTTGTCGTTTACGTCGGTCCAGCACGCTCGCTTCGTAGGCTTAGTCTGCCCCAGGCCAAAAATACGAGCCGCCGATCTCGTTTTGGGTGCTAATTTGGTGGCGGCGATCTCGAAATGCCCTCGGGCTGCAGCTCCCCGGTGCATCGCTGCGTTCGGATCCTTTATAAGGATTTAACGCGCTTATGCTAATGGGTGCGATCATACCAACACTAATGCACCGGATCCCATCAGAACTCCGCAGTTAAGCGTGTTTGGGCGAGAGTAGTACTAGGATGGGTGACCTCCTGGGAAGTCCTCGTGTTGCACGCCTCTCTTTTTCTTCGGATTTTTTTTGTCGTTTACGTCGGTCCAGCACGCTCGCTTCGTAGGCTTAGTCTGCCCCAGGCCAAAAATACGAGCCGCCGATCTCGTTTTGGGTGCTAATTTGGTGGCGGCGATCTCGAAATGCCCTCGGGCTGCAGCTCCCCGGCGCATCGCTGCGTTCGGATCCTTTATAAGGATTTAACGCGCTTATGCTGATGGGTGCGATCATACCAACACTAATGCACCGGATCCCATCAGAACTCCGCAGTTAAGCGTGTTTGGGCGAGAGTAGTACTAGGATGGGTGACCTCCTGGGAAGTCCTCGTGTTGCACCCCTCTCTTTTTCTTCGGATTTTTTTTGTCGTTTACGTCGGTCCAGCCCGCTCGCTTCGTAGGCTTAGTCTGCCCCAGGCCAAAAATACGAGCCGCCGATCTCGTTTTAGGTGCTAATTTGGTGGCGGCGATCTCGAAATGCCCTCGGGCTGCAGCTCCCCGGTGCATCGCTGCGTTCGGATCCTTTATAAGGATTTAACGCGCTTATGCTGATGGGTGCGATCATACCAACACTAATGCACCGGATCCCATCAGAACTCCGCAGTTAAGCGTGTTTGGGCGAGAGTAGTACTAGGATGGGTGACCTCCTGGGAAGTCCTCGTGTTGCACCCCTCTCTTTTTCTTCGGATTTTTTTTGTCGTTTACGTCGGTCCAGCACGCTCGCTTCGTAGGCTTAGTCTGCCCCAGGCCAAAAATACGAGCCGCCAATCTCGTTTTGGGTGCTAATTTGGTGGCGGCGATCTCGAAATGCCCTCGGGCTGCAGCTCCCCGGTGCATCGCTGCGTTCGGATCCTTTATAAGGATTTAACGCGCTTATGCTGATGGGTGCGATCATACCAACACTAATGCACCGGATCCCATCAGAACTCCGCAGTTAAGCGTGTTTGGGCGAGAGTAGTACTAGGATGGGTGACCTCCTGGGAAGTCCTCGTGTTGCACCCCTCTCTTTTTCTTCGGATTTTTTTTGTCGTTTACGTCGGTCCAGCACGCTCGCTTCGTAGGCTTAGTCTGCCCCAGGCCAAAAATACGAGCCGCCGATCTCGTTTTGGGTGCTAATTTGGTGGCGGCGATCTCGAAATGCCCTCGGGCTGCAGCTCCCCGGCGCATCGCTGCGTTCGGATCCTTTATAAGGATTTAACGCGCTTATGCTGATAGGTGCGATCATACCAACACTAATGCACCGGATCCCATCAGAACTCCGCAGTTAAGCGTGTTTGGGCGAGAGTAGTACTAGGATGGGTGACCTCCTGGGAAGTCCTCGTGTTGCACCCCTCTCTTTTTCTTCGGATTTTTTTTGTCGTTTACGTCGGTCCAGCACGCTCGCTTCGTAGGCTTAGTCTGCCCCAGGCCAAAAATACGAGCCGCCGATCTCGTTTTGGGTGCTAATTTGGTGGCGGCGATCTCGAAATGCCCTCGGGCTGCAGCTCCCCGGCGCATCGCTGCGTTCGGATCCTTTATAAGGATTTAACGCGCTTATGCTGATGGGTGCGATCATACCAACACTAATGCACCGGATCCCATCAGAACTCCGCAGTTAAGCGTGTTTGGGCGAGAGTAGTACTAGGATGGGTGACCTCCTGGGAAGTCCTCGTGTTGCACCCCTCTCTTTTTCTTCGGATTTTTTTTGTCGTTTACGTCGGTCCAGCACGCTCGCTTCGTAGGCTTAGTCTGCCCCAGGCCAAAAATACGAGCCGCCGATCTCGTTTTGGGTGCTAATTTGGTGGCGGCGATCTCGAAATGCCCTCGGGCTGCAGCTCCCCGGTGCATCGCTGCGTTCGGATCCTTTATAAGGATTTAACGCGCTTATGCTAATGGGTGCGATCATACCAACACTAATGCACCGGATCCCATCAGAACTCCGCAGTTAAGCGTGTTTGGGCGAGAGTAGTACTAGGATGGGTGACCTCCTGGGAAGTCCTCGTGTTGCACCCCTCTCTTTTTCTTCGGATTTTTTTTGTCGTTTACGTCGGTCCAGCACGCTCGCTTCGTAGGCTTAGTCTGCCCCAGGCCAAAAATACGAGCCGCCGATCTCGTTTTGGGTGCTAATTTGGTGGCGGCGATCTCAAAATGCCCTCGGGCTGCAGCTCCCCGGTGCATCGCTGCGTTCGGATCCTTTATAAGGATTTAACGCGCTTATGCTGATGGGTGCGATCATACCAACACTAATGCACCGGATCCCATCAGAACTCCGCAGTTAAGCGTGTTTGGGCGAGAGTAGTACTAGGATGGGTGACCTCCTGGGAAGTCCTCGTGTTGCACCCCTCTCTTTTTCTTCGGATTTTTTTTGCCGTTTACGTCGGTCCAGCACGCTCGCTTCGTAGGCTTAGTCTGCCCTAGGCCAAAAATACGAGCCGCCGATCTCGTTTTGGGTGCTAATTTGGTGGCGGCGATCTCGAAATGCCCTCGGGCTGCAGCTCCCCGGCGCATCGCTGCGTTCGGATCCTTTATAAGGATTTAACGCGCTTATGCTGATGGGTGCGATCATACCAACACTAATGCACCGGATCCCATCAGAACTCCGCAGTTAAGCGTGTTTGGGCGAGAGTAGTACTAGGATGGGTGACCTCCTGGGAAGTCCTCGTGTTGCACCCCTCTCTTTTTCTTCGGATTTTTTTTGTCGTTTACGTCGGTCCAGCATGCTCGCTTCGTAGGCTTAGTCTGCCCCAGGCCAAAAATACGAGCCGCCGATCTCGTTTTGGGTGCTAATTTGGTGGGGGCGATCTAGAAATGCCCTCGGGCTGCAGCTCCCCGGTGCATCGCTGCGTTCGGATCCTTTATAAGGATTTAACGCGCTTATGCTGATGGGTGCGATCATACCAACACTAATGCACCGGATCCCATCAGAACTCCGCAGTTAAGCGTGTTTGGGCGAGAGTAGTACTAGGATGGGTGACCTCCTGGGAAGTCCTCGTGTTGCACCCCTCTCTTTTTCTTCGGATTTTTTTTGTCGTTTACGTCGGTCCAGCACGCTCGCTTCGTAGGCTTAGTCTGCCCCAGGCCAAAAATACGAGCCGCCGATCTCGTTTTGGGTGCTAATTTGGTGGCGGCGATCTCGAAATGCCCTCGGGCTGCAGCTCCCCGGTGCATCGCTGCGTTCGGATCCTTTATAAGGATTTAACGCGCTTATGCTGATGGGTGCGATCATACCAACACTAATGCACCGGATCCCATCAGAACTCCGCAGTTAAGCGTGTTTGGGCGAGAGTAGTACTAGGATGGGTGACTCCTGGGAAGTCCTCGTGTTGCACCCCTCTCTTTTTCTTCGGATTTTTTTTGTCGTTTACGTCGGTCCAGCACGCTCGCTTCGTAGGCTTAGTCTGCCCCAGGCCAAAAATACGAGCCGCCGATCTCGTTTTGGGTGCTAATTTGGTGGCGGCGATCTCGAAATGCCCTCGGGCTGCAGCTCCCCGGTGCATCGCTGCGTTCGGATCCTTTATAAGGATTTAACGCGCTTATGCTGATGGGTGCGATCATACCAACACTAATGCACCGGATCCCATCAGAACTCCGCAGTTAAGCGTGTTTGGGCGAGAGTAGTACTAGGATGGGTGACCTCCTGGGAAGTCCTCGTGTTGCACCCCTCTCTTTTTCTTCGGATTTTTTTTGTCGTTTACGTCGGTCCAGCACGCTCGCTTCGTAGGCTTAGTCTGCCCCAGGCCAAAAATACGAGCCGCCGATCTCGTTTTGGGTGCTAATTTGGTGGCGGCGATCTCTAAATGCCCTCGGGCTGCAGCTCCCTGGTGCATCGCTGCGTTCGGATCCTTTATAAGGATTTAACGCGCTTACGCTGATGGGTGCGATCATACCAACACTAATGCACCGGATCCCATCAGAACTCCGCAGTTAAGCGTGTTTGGGCGAGAGTAGTACTAGGATGGGTGACCTCCTGGGAAGTCCTCGTGTTGCACCCCTCTCTTTTTCTTCGGATTTTTTTTGTCGTTTACGTCGGTCCAGCACGCTCGCTTCGTAGGCTTAGTCTGCCCCAGGCCAAAAATACGAGCCGCCGATCTCGTTTTGGGTGCTAATTTGGTGGCGGCGATCTCGAAATGCCCTCGGGCTGCAGCTCCCCGGTGCATCGCTGCGTTCGGATCCTTTATAAGGATTTAACGCGCTTATGCTGATGGGTGCGATCATACCAACACTAATGCACCGGATCCCATCAGAACTCCGCAGTTAAGCGTGTTTGGGCGAGAGTAGTACTAGGATGGGTGACCTCCCGGGAAGTCCTCGTGTTGCACCCCTCTCTTTTTCTTCGGATTTTTTTTGTCGTTTACGTCGGTCCAGCACGCTCGCTTCGTAGGCTTAGTCTGCCCCAGGCCAAAAATACGAGCCGCCGATCTCGTTTTGGGTGCTAATTTGGTGGCGGCGATCTCGAAATGCCCTCGGGCTGCAGCTCCCCGGTGCTTCGCTGCGTTCGGATCCTTTATAAGGATTTAACGCGCTTATGCTGATGGGTGCGATCATACCAACACTAATGCACCGGATCCCATCAGAACTCCGCAGTTAAGCGTGTTTGGGCGAGAGTAGTGCTAGGATGGGTGACCTCCTGGGAAGTCCTCGTGTTGCACCCCTCTCTTTTTCTTCGGATTTTTTTTATCGTTTACGTCGGTCCAGCACGCTCGCTTCGTAGGCTTAGTCTGACCCAGGCCAAAAATACGAGCCGCCGATCTCGTTTTGGGTGCTAATTTGGTGGCGGCGATCTCGAAATGCCCTCGGGCTGCAGCTCCCCGGCGCATCGCTGCGTTCGGATCCTTTATAAGGATTTAACGCACTTATGCTGATGGGTGCGATCATACCAACACTAATGCACCGGATCCCATCAGAACTCCGCAGTTAAGCGTGTTTGGGCGAGAGTAGTACTAGGATGGGTGACCTCCTGGGAAGTCCTCGTGTTGCACCCCTCTCTTTTTCTTCGGATTTTTTTTGTCGTTTACGTCGGTCCAGCACGCTCGCTTCGTAGGCTTAGTCTGCCCCAGGCCAAAAATACGAGCCGTCGATCTCGTTTTGGGTGCTAATTTGGTGGCGGCGATCTCGAAATGCCCTCGGGCTGCAGCTCCCCGGTGCATCGCTGCGTTCGGATCCTTTATAAGGATTTAACGCGCTTATGCTGATGGGTGCGATCATACCAACACTAATGCACCGGATCCCATCAGAACTCCGCAGTTAAGCGTGTTTGGGCGAGAGTAGTACTAGGATGGGTGACCTCCTGGGAAGTCCTCGTGTTGCACCCCTCTCTTTTTCTTCGGATTTTTTTTGTCGTTTACGTCGGTCCAGCACGCTCGCTTCGTAGGCTTAGTCTGCCCCAGGCCAAAAATACGAGCCGCCGATCTCGTTTTGGGTGCTAATTTGGTGGCGGCGATCTCGAAATGCCCTCGGGCTGCAGCTCCCCGGTGCATCGCTGCGTTCGGATCCTTTATAAGGATTTAACGCGCTTATGCTGATGGGTGCGATCATACCAACACTAATGCACCGGATCCCATCAGAACTCCGCAGTTAAGCGTGTTTGGGCGAGAGTAGTACTAGGATGGGTGACCTCCTGGGAAGTCCTCGTGTTGCACCCCTCTCTTTTTCTTCGGATTTTTTTTGTCGTTTACGTCGGTCCAGCACGCTCGCTTCGTAGGCTTAGTCTGCCCCAGGCCAAAAATACGAGCCGCCGATCTCGTTTTGGGTGCTAATTTGGTGGCGGCGATCTCGAAATGCCCTCGGGCTGCAGCTCCCCGGTGCATCGCTGCGTTCGGATCCTTTATAAGGATTTAACGCGCTTATGCTGATGGGTGCGATCATACCAACACTAATGCACCGGATCCCATCAGAACTCCGCAGTTAAGCGTGTTTGGGCGAGAGTAGTGCTAGGATGGGTGACCTCCTGGGAAGTCCTCGTGTTGCACCCCTCTCTTTTTCTTCGGATTTTTTTTATCGTTTACGTCGGTCCAGCACGCTCGCTTCGTAGGCTTAGTCTGACCCAGGCCAAAAATACGAGCCGCCGATCTCGTTTTGGGTGCTAATTTGGTGGCGGCGATCTCGAAATGCCCTCGGGCTGCAGCTCCCCGGCGCATCGCTGCGTTCGGATCCTTTATAAGGATTTAACGCACTTATGCTGATGGGTGCGATCATACCAACACTAATGCACCGGATCCCATCAGAACTCCGCAGTTAAGCGTGTTTGGGCGAGAGTAGTACTAGGATGGGTGACCTCCTGGGAAGTCCTCGTGTTGCACCCCTCTCTTTTTCTTCGGATTTTTTTTGTCGTTTACGTCGGTCCAGCACGCTCGCTTCGTAGGCTTAGTCTGCCCCAGGCCAAAAATACGAGCCGTCGATCTCGTTTTGGGTGCTAATTTGGTGGCGGCGATCTCGAAATGCCCTCGGGCTGCAGCTCCCCGGTGCATCGCTGCGTTCGGATCCTTTATAAGGATTTAACGCGCTTATGCTGATGGGTGCGATCATACCAACACTAATGCACCGGATCCCATCAGAACTCCGCAGTTAAGCGTGTTTGGGCGAGAGTAGTACTAGGATGGGTGACCTCCTAGGAAGTCCTCGTGTTGCACCCCTCTCATTTTCTTCGGATTTTTTTTGTCGTTTACGTCGGTCCAGCACGCTCGCTTCGTAGGCTTAGTCTGCCCCAGGCCAAAAATACGAGCCGCCGATCTCGTTTTGGGTGCTAATTTGGTGGCGGCGATCTCGAAATGCCCTCGGGCTGCAGCTCCCCGGCGCATCGCTGCGTTCGGATCCTTTATAAGGATTTAACGCGCTTATGCTGATGGGTGCGATCATACCAACACTAATGCACCGGATCCCATCAGAACTCCGCAGTTAAGCGTGTTTGGGCGAGAGTAGTACTAGGATGGGTGACCTCCTGGGAAGTCCTCGTGTTGCACCCCTCTCTTTTTCTTCGGATTTTTTTTGTCGTTTACGTCGGTCCAGCACGCTCGCTTCGTAGGCTTAGTCTGCCCCAGGCCAAAAATACGAGCCGCCGATCTCGTTTTGGGTGCTAATTTGGTGGCGGCGATCTCGAAATGCCCTCGGGCTGCAGCTCCCCGGTGCATCGCTGCGTTCGGATCCTTTATAAGGATTTAACGCGCTTATGCTGATGGGTGCGATCATACCAACACTAATGCACCGGATCCCATCAGAACTCCGCAGTTAAGCGTGTTTGGGCGAGAGTAGTAATAGGATGGGTGACCTCCTGGGAAGTCCTCGTGTTGCACCCCTCTCTTTTTCTTCGGATTTTTTTTGTCGTTTACGTCGGTCCAGCACGCTCGCTTCGTAGGCTTAGTCTGCCCCAGGCCAAAAATACGAGCCGCCGATCTCGTTTTGGGTGCTAATTTGGTGGCGGCGATCTCGAAATGCCCTCGGGCTGCAGCTCCCCGGTGCATCGCTGCGTTCGGATCCTTTATAAGGATTTAACGCGCTTATGCTGATGGGTGCGATCATACCAACACTAATGCACCGGATCCCATCAGAACTCCGCAGTTAAGCGTGTTTGGGCGAGAGTAGTACTAGGATGGGTGACCTCCTGGGAAGTCCTCGTGTTGCACCCCTCTCTTTTTCTTCGGATTTTTTTTGTCGTTTACGTCGGTCCAGCACGCTCGCTTCGTAGGCTTAGTCTGCCCCAGGCCAAAAATACGAGCCGCCGATCTCGTTTTGGGTGCTAATTTGGTGGCGGCGATCTCGAAATGCCCTCGGGCTGCAGCTCCCCGGTGCATCGCTGCGTTCGGATCCTTTATAAGGATTTAACGCGCTTATGCTGATGGGTGCGATCATACCAACACTAATGCACCGGATCCCATCAGAACTCCGCAGTTAAGCGTGTTTGGGCGAGAGTAGTACTAGGATGGGTGACCTCCTGGGAAGTCCTCGTGTTGCACCCCTCTCTTTTTCTTCGGATTTTTTTTGTCGTTTACGTCGGTCCAGCACGCTCGCTTCGTAGGCTTAGTCTGCCCCAGGCCAAAAATACGAGCCGCCGATCTCGTTTTGGGTGCTAATTTGGTGGCGGCGATCTCGAAATGCCCTCGGGCTGCAGCTCCCCGGTGCATCGCTGCGTTCGGATCCTTTATAAGGATTTAACGCGCTTATGCTGATGGGTGCGATCATACCAACACTAATGCACCGGATCCCATCAGAACTCCGCAGTTAAGCGTGTTTGGGCGAGAGTAGTACTAGGATGGGTGACCTCCTGGGAAGTCCTCGTGTTGCTCCCCTCTCTTTTTCTTCGGATTTTTTTTGTCGTTTACGTCGGTCCAGCACGCTCGCTTCGTAGGCTTAGTCTGCCCCAGGCCAAAAATACGAGCCGCCGATCTCGTTTTGGGTGCTAATTTGGTGGCGGCGATCTCGAAATGCCCTCGGGCTGCAGCTCCCCGGTGCATCGCTGCGTTCGGATCCTTTATAAGGATTTAACGCGCTTATGCTGATGGGTGCGATCATACCAACACTAATGCACCGGATCCCATCAGAACTCCGCAGTTAAGCGTGTTTGGGCGAGAGTAGTACTAGGATGGGTGACCTCCTGGGAAGTCCTCGTGTTGCACCCCTCTCTTTTTCTTCGGATTTTTTTTGTCGTTTACGTCGGTCCAGCACGCTCGCTTCGTAGGCTTAGTCTGCCCTAGGCCAAAAATACGAGCCGCCGATCTCGTTTTGGGTGCTAATTTGGTGGCGGCGATCTCGGAATGCCCTCGAGCTGCAGCTCCCCGGTGCATCGCTGCGTTCGGATCCTGTATAAGGATTTAACGCGCTTATGCTGACGGGTGCGATCATACCAACACTAATGCACCGGATCCCATCAGAACTCCGCAGTTAAGCGTGTTTGGGCGAGAGTAGTACTAGGATGGGTGACCTCCTGGGAAGTCCTCGTGTTGCACCCCTCTCTTTTTCTTCGGATTTTTTTTGTCGTTTACGTTGGTCCAGCACGCTCGCTTCGTAGG
This sequence comes from Quercus alba, assembly GCA_036321655.1. Lineage (NCBI taxonomy): Eukaryota > Viridiplantae > Streptophyta > Magnoliopsida > Fagales > Fagaceae > Quercus > Quercus alba. The sequence continues at coordinate 18,483 of JAYJMT010000018.1, forward strand.
CTTAGTCTGCCCCAGGCCAAAAATACGAGCCGCCGATCTCGTTTTGGGTGCTAATTTGGTGGCGGCGATCTCGAAATGCCCTCGAGCTGCAGCTCCCCGGTGCATCGCTGCGTTCGGATCCTTTATAAGGATTTAACGCGCTTATGCTGATGGGTGCGATCATACCAACACTAATGCACCGGATCCCATCAGAACTCCGCAGTTAAGCGTGTTTGGGCGAGAGTAGTACTAGGATGGGTGACCTCCTGGGAAGTCCTCGTGTCGCACCCCTCTCTTTTTCTTCGGATTTTTTTTGTCGTTTACGTCGGTCCAGCACGCTCGCTTCGTAGGCTTAGTCTGCCCCAGGCCAAAAATACGAGCCGCCGATCTCGTTTTGGGTGCTAATTTGGTGGCGGCGATCTCGAAATGCCCTCTGGCTGCAGCTCCCCGGTGCATCGCTGCGTTCGGATCCTTTATAAGGATTTAACGCGCTTATGCTGATGGGTGCGATCATACCAACACTAATGCACCGGATCCCATCAGAACTCCGCAGTTAAGCGTGTTTGGGCGAGAGTAGTACTAGGATGGGTGACCTCCTAGGAAGTCCTCGTGTTGCACCCCTCTCATTTTCTTCGGATTTTTTTTTGTCGTTTACGTCGGTCCAGCACGCTCGCTTCGTAGGCTTAGTCTGCCCCAGGCCAAAAATACGAGCCGCCGATCTCGTTTTGGGTGCTAATTTGGTGGCGGCGATCTCGAAATGCCCTCGGGCTGCAGCTCCCCGGCGCATCGCTGCGTTCGGATCCTTTATAAGGATTTAACGCGCTTATGCTGATGGGTGCGATCATACCAACACTAATGCACCGGATCCCATCAGAACTCCGCAGTTAAGCGTGTTTGGGCGAGAGTAGTACTAGGATGGGTGACCTCCTGGGAAGTCCTCGTGTTGCACCCCTCTCTTTTTCTTCGGATTTTTTTTGTCGTTTACGTCGGTCCAGCACGCTCGCTTCGTAGGCTTAGTCTGCCCCAGGCCAAAAATACGAGCCGCCGATCTCGTTTTGGGTGCTAATTTGGTGGCGGCGATCTCGAAATGCCCTCGGGCTGCAGCTCCCCGGTGCATCGCTGCGTTCGGATCCTTTATAAGGATTTAACGCGCTTATGCTGATGGGTGCGATCATACCAACACTAATGCACCGGATCCCATCAGAACTCCGCAGTTAAGCGTGTTTGGGCGAGAGTAGTAATAGGATGGGTGACCTCCTGGGAAGTCCTCGTGTTGCACCCCTCTCTTTTTCTTCGGATTTTTTTTGTCGTTTACGTCGGTCCAGCACGCTCGCTTCGTAGGCTTAGTCTGCCCCAGGCCAAAAATACGAGCCGCCGATCTCGTTTTGGGTGCTAATTTGGTGGCGGCGATCTCGAAATGCCCTCGGGCTGCAGCTCCCCGGTGCATCGCTGCGTTCGGATCCTTTATAAGGATTTAACGCGCTTATGCTGATGGGTGCGATCATACCAACACTAATGCACCGGATCCCATCAGAACTCCGCAGTTAAGCGTGTTTGGGCGAGAGTAGTACTAGGATGGGTGACCTCCTGGGAAGTCCTCGTGTTGCACCCCTCTCTTTTTCTTCGGATTTTTTTTGTCGTTTACGTCGGTCCAGCACGCTCGCTTCGTAGGCTTAGTCTGCCCCAGGCCAAAAATACGAGCCGCCGATCTCGTTTTGGGTGCTAATTTGGTGGCGGCGATCTCGAAATGCCCTCGGGCTGCAGCTCCCCGGTGCATCGCTGCGTTCGGATCCTTTATAAGGATTTAACGCGCTTATGCTGATGGGTGCGATCATACCAACACTAATGCACCGGATCCCATCAGAACTCCGCAGTTAAGCGTGTTTGGGCGAGAGTAGTACTAGGATGGGTGACCTCCTGGGAAGTCCTCGTGTTGCACCCCTCTCTTTTTCTTCGGATTTTTTTTGTCGTTTACGTCGGTCCAGCACGCTCGCTTCGTAGGCTTAGTCTGCCCCAGGCCAAAAATACGAGCCGCCGATCTCGTTTTGGGTGCTAATTTGGTGGCGGCGATCTCGAAATGCCCTCGGGCTGCAGCTCCCCGGTGCATCGCTGCGTTCGGATCCTTTATAAGGATTTAACGCGCTTATGCTGAGGGGTGCGATCATACCAACACTAATGCACCGGATCCCATCAGAACTCCGCAGTTAAGCGTGTTTGGGCGAGAGTAGTACTAGGATGGGTGACCTCCTGGGAAGTCCTCGTGTTGCACCCCTCTCTTTTTCTTCGGATTTTTTTTGTCGTTTACGTCGGTCCAGCACGCTCGCTTCGTAGGCTTAGTCTGCTCCAGGCCAAAAATACGAGCCGCCGATCTCGTTTTGGGTGCTAATTTGGTGGCGGCGATCTCGAAATGCCCTCGGGCTGCAGCTCCCCGGTGCATCGCTGCGTTCGGATCCTTTATAAGGATTTAACGCGCTTATGCTGATGGGTGCGATCATACCAACACTAATGCACCGGATCCCATCAGAACTCCGCAGTTAAGCGTGTTTGGGCGAGAGTAGTACTAGGATGGGTGACCTCCTGGGAAGTCCTCGTGTTGCACCCCTCTCTTTTTCTTCGGATTTTTTTTGTCGTTTACGTCGGTCCAGCACGCTCGCTTCGTAGGCTTAGTCTGCCCCAGGCCAAAAATACGAGCCGCCGATCTCGTTTTGGGTGCTAATTTGGTGGCGGCGATCTCGAAATGCCCTCGGGCTGCAGCTCCCCGGTGCATCGCTGCGTTCGGATCCTTTATAAGGATTTAACGCGCTTATGCTGATGGGTGCGATCATACCAACACTAATGCACCGGATCCCATCAGAACTCCGCAGTTAAGCGTGTTTGGGCGAGAGTAGTACTAGGATGGGTGACCTCCTGGGAAGTCCTCGTGTTGCACCCCTCTCTTTTTCTTCGGATTTTTTTTGTCGTTTACGTCGGTCCAGCACGCTCGCTTCGTAGGCTTAGTCTGCCCCAGGCCAAAAATACGAGCCGCCGATCTCGTTTTGGGTGCTAATTTGGTGGCGGCGATCTCGAAATGCCCTCGGGCTGCAGCTCCCCGGCGCATCGCTGCGTTCGGATCCTTTATAAGGATTTAACGTGCTTATGCTGATGGGTGCGATCATACCAACACTAATGCACCGGATCCCATCAGAACTCCGCAGTTAAGCGTGTTTGGGCGAGAGTAGTACTAGGATGGGTGACCTCCTGGGAAGTCCTCGTGTTGCTCCCCTCTCTTTTTCTTCGGATTTTTTTTGTCGTTTACGTCGGTCCAGCACGCTCGCTTCGTAGGCTTAGTCTGCCCCAGGCCAAAAATACGAGCCGCCGATCTCGTTTTGGGTGCTAATTTGGTGGCGGCGATCTCGAAATGCCCTCGGGCTGCAGCTCCCCGGTGCATCGCTGCGTTCGGATCCTTTATAAGGATTTAACGCGCTTATGCTGATGGGTGCGATCATACCAACACTAATGCACCGGATCCCATCAGAACTCCGCAGTTAAGCGTGTTTGGGCGAGAGTAGTACTAGGATGGGTGACCTCCTGGGAAGTCCTCGTGTTGCACCCCTCTCTTTTTCTTCGGATTTTTTTTGTCGTTTACGTCGGTCCAGCACGCTCGCTTCGTAGGCTTAGTCTGCCCTAGGCCAAAAATACGAGCCGCCGATCTCGTTTTGGGTGCTAATTTGGTGGCGGCGATCTCGGAATGCCCTCGAGCTGCAGCTCCCCGGTGCATCGCTGCGTTCGGATCCTGTATAAGGATTTAACGCGCTTATGCTGACGGGTGCGATCATACCAACACTAATGCACCGGATCCCATCAGAACTCCGCAGTTAAGCGTGTTTGGGCGAGAGTAGTACTAGGATGGGTGACCTCCTGGGAAGTCCTCGTGTTGCACCCCTCTCTTTTTCTTCGGATTTTTTTTGTCGTTTACGTTGGTCCAGCACGCTCGCTTCGTAGGCTTAGTCTGCCCCAGGCCAAAAATACGAGCCGCCGATCTCGTTTTGGGTGCTAATTTGGTGGCGGCGATCTCGAAATGCCCTCGAGCTGCAGCTCCCCGGTGCATCGCTGCGTTCGGATCCTTTATAAGGATTTAACGCGCTTATGCTGATGGGTGCGATCATACCAACACTAATGCACCGGATCCCATCAGAACTCCGCAGTTAAGCGTGTTTGGGCGAGAGTAGTACTAGGATGGGTGACCTCCTGGGAAGTCCTCGTGTCGCACCCCTCTCTTTTTCTTCGGATTTTTTTTGTCGTTTACGTCGGTCCAGCACGCTCGCTTCGTAGGCTTAGTCTGCCCCAGGCCAAAAATACGAGCCGCCGATCTCGTTTTGGGTGCTAATTTGGTGGCGGCGATCTCGAAATGCCCTCTGGCTGCAGCTCCCCGGTGCATCGCTGCGTTCGGATCCTTTATAAGGATTTAACGCGCTTATGCTGATGGGTGCGATCATACCAACACTAATGCACCGGATCCCATCAGAACTCCGCAGTTAAGCGTGTTTGGGCGAGAGTAGTACTAGGATGGGTGACCTCCTAGGAAGTCCTCGTGTTGCACCCCTCTCATTTTCTTCGGATTTTTTTTTGTCGTTTACGTCGGTCCAGCACGCTCGCTTCGTAGGCTTAGTCTGCCCCAGGCCAAAAATACGAGCCGCCGATCTCGTTTTGGGTGCTAATTTGGTGGCGGCGATCTCGAAATGCCCTCGGGCTGCAGCTCCCCGGCGCATCGCTGCGTTCGGATCCTTTATAAGGATTTAACGCGCTTATGCTGATGGGTGCGATCATACCAACACTAATGCACCGGATCCCATCAGAACTCCGCAGTTAAGCGTGTTTGGGCGAGAGTAGTACTAGGATGGGTGACCTCCTGGGAAGTCCTCGTGTTGCACCCCTCTCTTTTTCTTCGGATTTTTTTTGTCGTTTACGTCGGTCCAGCACGCTCGCTTCGTAGGCTTAGTCTGCCCCAGGCCAAAAATACGAGCCGCCGATCTCGTTTTGGGTGCTAATTTGGTGGCGGCGATCTCGAAATGCCCTCGGGCTGCAGCTCCCCGGTGCATCGCTGCGTTCGGATCCTTTATAAGGATTTAACGCGCTTATGCTGATGGGTGCGATCATACCAACACTAATGCACCGGATCCCATCAGAACTCCGCAGTTAAGCGTGTTTGGGCGAGAGTAGTAATAGGATGGGTGACCTCCTGGGAAGTCCTCGTGTTGCACCCCTCTCTTTTTCTTCGGATTTTTTTTGTCGTTTACGTCGGTCCAGCACGCTCGCTTCGTAGGCTTAGTCTGCCCCAGGCCAAAAATACGAGCCGCCGATCTCGTTTTGGGTGCTAATTTGGTGGCGGCGATCTCGAAATGCCCTCGGGCTGCAGCTCCCCGGTGCATCGCTGCGTTCGGATCCTTTATAAGGATTTAACGCGCTTATGCTGATGGGTGCGATCATACCAACACTAATGCACCGGATCCCATCAGAACTCCGCAGTTAAGCGTGTTTGGGCGAGAGTAGTACTAGGATGGGTGACCTCCTGGGAAGTCCTCGTGTTGCACCCCTCTCTTTTTCTTCGGATTTTTTTTGTCGTTTACGTCGGTCCAGCACGCTCGCTTCGTAGGCTTAGTCTGCCCCAGGCCAAAAATACGAGCCGCCGATCTCGTTTTGGGTGCTAATTTGGTGGCGGCGATCTCGAAATGCCCTCGGGCTGCAGCTCCCCGGTGCATCGCTGCGTTCGGATCCTTTATAAGGATTTAACGCGCTTATGCTGATGGGTGCGATCATACCAACACTAATGCACCGGATCCCATCAGAACTCCGCAGTTAAGCGTGTTTGGGCGAGAGTAGTACTAGGATGGGTGACCTCCTGGGAAGTCCTCGTGTTGCACCCCTCTCTTTTTCTTCGGATTTTTTTTGTCGTTTACGTCGGTCCAGCACGCTCGCTTCGTAGGCTTAGTCTGCCCCAGGCCAAAAATACGAGCCGCCGATCTCGTTTTGGGTGCTAATTTGGTGGCGGCGATCTCGAAATGCCCTCGGGCTGCAGCTCCCCGGTGCATCGCTGCGTTCGGATCCTTTATAAGGATTTAACGCGCTTATGCTGAGGGGTGCGATCATACCAACACTAATGCACCGGATCCCATCAGAACTCCGCAGTTAAGCGTGTTTGGGCGAGAGTAGTACTAGGATGGGTGACCTCCTGGGAAGTCCTCGTGTTGCACCCCTCTCTTTTTCTTCGGATTTTTTTTGTCGTTTACGTCGGTCCAGCACGCTCGCTTCGTAGGCTTAGTCTGCTCCAGGCCAAAAATACGAGCCGCCGATCTCGTTTTGGGTGCTAATTTGGTGGCGGCGATCTCGAAATGCCCTCGGGCTGCAGCTCCCCGGTGCATCGCTGCGTTCGGATCCTTTATAAGGATTTAACGCGCTTATGCTGATGGGTGCGATCATACCAACACTAATGCACCGGATCCCATCAGAACTCCGCAGTTAAGCGTGTTTGGGCGAGAGTAGTACTAGGATGGGTGACCTCCTGGGAAGTCCTCGTGTTGCACCCCTCTCTTTTTCTTCGGATTTTTTTTGTCGTTTACGTCGGTCCAGCACGCTCGCTTCGTAGGCTTAGTCTGCCCCAGGCCAAAAATACGAGCCGCCGATCTCGTTTTGGGTGCTAATTTGGTGGCGGCGATCTCGAAATGCCCTCGGGCTGCAGCTCCCCGGTGCATCGCTGCGTTCGGATCCTTTATAAGGATTTAACGCGCTTATGCTGATGGGTGCGATCATACCAACACTAATGCACCGGATCCCATCAGAACTCCGCAGTTAAGCGTGTTTGGGCGAGAGTAGTACTAGGATGGGTGACCTCCTGGGAAGTCCTCGTGTTGCACCCCTCTCTTTTTCTTCGGATTTTTTTTGTCGTTTACGTCGGTCCAGCACGCTCGCTTCGTAGGCTTAGTCTGCCCCAGGCCAAAAATACGAGCCGCCGATCTCGTTTTGGGTGCTAATTTGGTGGCGGCGATCTCGAAATGCCCTCGGGCTGCAGCTCCCCGGCGCATCGCTGCGTTCGGATCCTTTATAAGGATTTAACGTGCTTATGCTGATGGGTGCGATCATACCAACACTAATGCACCGGATCCCATCAGAACTCCGCAGTTAAGCGTGTTTGGGCGAGAGTAGTACTAGGATGGGTGACCTCCTAGGAAGTCCTCGTGTTGCACCCCTCTCATTTTCTTCGGATTTTTTTTGTCGTTTACGTCGGTCCAGCACGCTCGCTTCGTAGGCTTAGTCTGCCCCAGGCCAAAAATACGAGCCGCCGATCTCGTTTTGGGTGCTAATTTGGTGGCGGCGATCTCGAAATGCCCTTGGGGTGCAGCTCCCCGGCGCATCGCTGCGTTCGGATCCTTTATAAGGATTTAACGCGCTTATGCTGATGGGTGCGATCATACCAACACTAATGCACCGGATCCCATCAGAACTCCGCAGTTAAGCGTGTTTGGGCGAGAGTAGTACTAGGATGGGTGACCTCCTGGGAAGTCCTCGTGTTGCACCCCTCTCTTTTTCCTCGGATTTTTTTTGTCGTTTACGTCGGTCCAGCACGCTCGCTTCGTAGGCTTAGTCTGCCCCAGGCCAAAAATACGAGCCGCCGATCTCGTTTTGGGTGCTAATTTGGTGGCGGCGATCTCGAAATGCCCTCGGGCTGCAGCTCCCCGGTGCATCGCTGCGTTCGGATCCTTTATAAGGATTTAACGCGCTTATGCTGACGGGTGCGATCATACCAACACTAATGCACCGGATCCCATCAGAACTCCGCAGTTAAGCGTGCTTGGGCGAGAGTAGTACTAGGATGGGTGACCTCCTGGGAAGTCCTCGTGTTGCACCCCTCTCTTTTTCTTCGGATTTTTTTTGTCGTTTACGTCGGTCCAGCACGCTCGCTTCGTAGGCTTAGTCTGCCCCAGGCCAAAAATACGAGCCGCCGATCTCGTTTTTGGTGCTAATTTGGTGGCGGCGATCTCGAAATGCCCTCGGGCTGCAGCTCCCCGGTGCATCGCTGCGTTCGGATCCTTTATAAGGATTTAACGCGCTTATGCTGATGGGTGCGATCATACCAACACTAATGCACCGGATCCCATCAGAACTCCGCAGTTAAGCGTGTTTGGGCGAGAGTAGTACTAGGATGGGTGACCTCCTGGGAAGTCCTCGTGTTGCACCCCTCTCTTTTTCTTCGGATTTTTTTTGTCGTTTACGTCGGTCCAGCACGCTCGCTTCGTAGGCTTAGTCTGCCCCAGGCCAAAAATACGAGCCGCCGATCTCGTTTTGGGTGCTAATTTGGTGGCGGCGATCTCGAAATGCCCTCGGGCTGCAGCTCCCCGGTGCATCGCTGCGTTCGGATCCTTTATAAGGATTTAACGCGCTTATGCTGATGGGTGCGATCATACCAACACTAATGCACCGGATCCCATCAGAACTCCGCAGTTAAGCGTGTTTGGGCGAGAGTAGTACTAGGATGGGTGACCTCCTGGGAAGTCCTCGTGTTGCACCCCTCTCTTTTTCTTCGGATTTTTTTTGTCGTTTACGTCGGTCCAGCACGCTCGCTTCGTAGGCTTAGTCTGCCCCAGGCCAAAAATACGAGCCGCCGATCTCGTTTTGGGTGCTAATTTGGTGGCGGCGATCTCGAAATGCCCTCGGGCTGCAGCTCCCCGGCGCATCGCTGCGTTCGGATCCTTTATAAGGATTTAACGCGCTTATGCTGATGGGTGCGATCATACCAACACTAATGCACCGGATCCCATCAGAACTCCGCAGTTAAGCGTGTTTGGGCGAGAGTAGTACTAGGATGGGTGACCTCCTAGGAAGTCCTCGTGTTGCACCCCTCTCATTTTCTTCGGATTTTTTTTGTCGTTTACGTCGGTCCAGCACGCTCGCTTCGTAGGCTTAGTCTGCCCCAGGCCAAAAATACGAGCCGCCGATCTCGTTTTGGGTGCTAATTTGGTGGCGGCGATCTCGAAATGCCCTCGGGCTGCAGCTCCCCGGCGCATCGCTGCGTTCGGATCCTTTATAAGGATTTAACGCGCTTATGCTGATGGGTGCGATCATACCAACACTAATGCACCGGATCCCATCAGAACTCCGCAGTTAAGCGTGTTTGGGCGAGAGTAGTACTAGGATGGGTGACCTCCTGGGAAGTCCTCGTGTTGCACCCCTCTCTTTTTCTTCGGATTTTTTTTGTCGTTTACGTCGGTCCAGCACGCTCGCTTCGTAGGCTTAGTCTGCCCCAGGCCAAAAATACGAGCCGCCGATCTCGTTTTGGGTGCTAATTTGGTGGCGGCGATCTCGAAATGCCCTCGGGCTGCAGCTCCCCGGTGCATCGCTGCGTTCGGATCCTTTATAAGGATTTAACGCGCTTATGCTGATGGGTGCGATCATACCAACACTAATGCACCGGATCCCATCAGAACTCCGCAGTTAAGCGTGTTTGGGCGAGAGTAGTACTAGGATGGGTGACCTCCTGGGAAGTCCTCGTGTTGCACCCCTCTCTTTTTCTTCGGATTTTTTTTGTCGTTTACGTCGGTCCAGCACGCTCGCTTCGTAGGCTTAGTCTGCCCCAGGCCAAAAATACGAGCCGCCGATCTCGTTTTGGGTGCTAATTTGGTGGCGGCGATCTCGAAATGCCCTCGGGCTGCAGCTCCCCGGTGCATCGCTGCGTTCGGATCCTTTATAAGGATTTAACGCGCTTATGCTGATGGGTGCGATCATACCAACACTAATGCACCGGATCCCATCAGAACTCCGCAGTTAAGCGTGTTTGGGCGAGAGTAGTACTAGGATGGGTGACCTCCTGGGAAGTCCTCGTGTTGCACCCCTCTCTTTTTCTTCGGATTTTTTTTGTCGTTTACGTCGGTCCAGCACGCTCGCTTCGTAGGCTTAGTCTGCCCCAGGCCAAAAATACGAGCCGCCGATCTCGTTTTGGGTGCTAATTTGGTGGCGGCGATCTCGAAATGCCCTCGGGCTGCAGCTCCCCGGCGCATCGCTGCGTTCGGATCCTTTATAAGGATTTAACGCGCTTATGCTGATGGGTGCGATCATACCAACACTAATGCACCGGATCCCATCAGAACTCCGCAGTTAAGCGTGTTTGGGCGAGAGTAGTACTAGGATGGGTGACCTCCTAGGAAGTCCTCGTGTTGCACCCCTCTCATTTTCTTCGGATTTTTTTTGTCGTTTACGTCGGTCCAGCACGCTCGCTTCGTAGGCTTAGTCTGCCCCAGGCCAAAAATACGAGCCGCCGATCTCGTTTTGGGTGCTAATTTGGTGGCGGCGATCTCGAAATGCCCTCGGGCTGCAGCTCCCCGGCGCATCGCTGCGTTCGGATCCTTTATAAGGATTTAACGCGCTTATGCTGATGGGTGCGATCATACCAACACTAATGCACCGGATCCCATCAGAACTCCGCAGTTAAGCGTGTTTGGGCGAGAGTAGTACTAGGATGGGTGACCTCCTGGGAAGTCCTCGTGTTGCACCCCTCTCTTTTTCCTCGGATTTTTTTTGTCGTTTACGTCGGTCCAGCACGCTCGCTTCGTAGGATTAGTCTGCCCCAGGCCAAAAATACGAGCCGCCGATCTCGTTTTGGGTGCTAATTTGGTGGCGGCGATCTCGAAATGCCCTCGGGCTGCAGCTCCCCGGTGCATCGCTGCGTTCGGATCCTTTATAAGGATTTAACGCGCTTATGCTGACGGGTGCGATCATACCAACACTAATGCACCGGATCCCATCAGAACTCCGCAGTTAAGCGTGCTTGGGCGAGAGTAGTACTAGGATGGGTGACCTCCTGGGAAGTCCTCGTGTTGCACCCCTCTCTTTTTCTTCGGATTTTTTTTGTCGTTTACGTCGGTCCAGCACGCTCGCTTCGTAGGCTTAGTCTGCCCCAGGCCAAAAATACGAGCCGCCGATCTCGTTTTTGGTGCTAATTTGGTGGCGGCGATCTCGAAATGCCCTCGGGCTGCAGCTCCCCGGTGCATCGCTGCGTTCGGATCCTTTATAAGGATTTAACGCGCTTATGCTGATGGGTGCGATCATACCAACACTAATGCACCGGATCCCATCAGAACTCCGCAGTTAAGCGTGTTTGGGCGAGAGTAGTACTAGGATGGGTGACCTCCTGGGAAGTCCTCGTGTTGCACCCCTCTCTTTTTCTTCGGATTTTTTTTGTCGTTTACGTCGGTCCAGCACGCTCGCTTCGTAGGCTTAGTCTGCCCCAGGCCAAAAATACGAGCCGCCGATCTCGTTTTGGGTGCTAATTTGGTGGCGGCGATCTCGAAATGCCCTCGGGCTGCAGCTCCCCGGTGCATCGCTGCGTTCGGATCCTTTATAAGGATTTAACGCGCTTATGCTGATGGGTGCGATCATACCAACACTAATGCACCGGATCCCATCAGAACTCCGCAGTTAAGCGTGTTTGGGCGAGAGTAGTACTAGGATGGGTGACCTCCTGGGAAGTCCTCGTGTTGCACCCCTCTCTTTTTCTTCGGATTTTTTTTGTCGTTTACGTCGGTCCAGCACGCTCGCTTCTTAGGCTTAGTCTGCCCCAGGCCAAAAATACGAGCCGCCGATCTCGTTTTGGGTGCTAATTTGGTGGCGGCGATCTCGAAATGCCCTCGGGCTGCAGCTCCCCGGCGCATCGCTGCGTTCGGATCCTTTATAAGGATTTAACGCGCTTATGCTGATGGGTGCGATCATACCAACACTAATGCACCGGATCCCATCAGAACTCCGCAGTTAAGCGTGTTTGGGCGAGAGTAGTACTAGGATGGGTGACCTCCTAGGAAGTCCTCGTGTTGCACCCCTCTCATTTTCTTCGGATTTTTTTTGTCGTTTACGTCGGTCCAGCACGCTCGCTTCGTAGGCTTAGTCTGCCCCAGGCCAAAAATACGAGCCGCCGATCTCGTTTTGGGTGCTAATTTGGTGGCGGCGATCTCGAAATGCCCTCGGGCTGCAGCTCCCCGGCGCATCGCTGCGTTCGGATCCTTTATAAGGATTTAACGCGCTTATGCTGATGGGTGCGATCATACCAACACTAATGCACCGGATCCCATCAGAACTCCGCAGTTAAGCGTGTTTGGGCGAGAGTAGTACTAGGATGGGTGACCTCCTGGGAAGTCCTCGTGTTGCACCCCTCTCTTTTTCTTCGGATTTTTTTTGTCGTTTACGTCGGTCCAGCACGCTCGCTTCGTAGGCTTAGTCTGCCCCAGGCCAAAAATACGAGCCGCCGATCTCGTTTTGGGTGCTAATTTGGTGGCGGCGATCTCGAAATGCCCTCGGGCTGCAGCTCCCCGGTGCATCGCTGCGTTCGGATCCTTTATAAGGATTTAACGCGCTTATGCTGATGGGTGCGATCATACCAACACTAATGCACCGGATCCCATCAGAACTCCGCAGTTAAGCGTGTTTGGGCGAGAGTAGTAGTAGGATGGGTGACCTCCTGGGAAGTCCTCGTGTTGCACCCCTCTCTTTTTCTTCGGATTTTTTTTGTCGTTTACGTCGGTCCAGCACGCTCGCTTCGTAGGCTTAGTCTGCCCCAGGCCAAAAATACGAGCCGCCGATCTCGTTTTGGGTGCTAATTTGGTGGCGGCGATCTCGAAATGCCCTCTGGCTGCAGCTCCCCGGTGCATCGCTGCGTTCGGATCCTTTATAAGGATTTAACGCGCTTATGCTGATGGGTGCGATCATACCAACACTAATGCACCGGATCCCATCAGAACTCCGCAGTTAAGCGTGTTTGGGCGAGAGTAGTACTAGGATGGGTGACCTCCTGGGAAGTCCTCGTGTTGCACCCCTCTCTTTTTCTTCGGATTTTTTTTGTCGTTTACGTCGGTCCAGCACGCTCGCTTCGTAGGCTTAGTCTGCCCCAGGCCAAAAATACGAGCCGCCGATCTCGTTTTGGGTGCTAATTTGGTGGCGGCGATCTCGAAATGCCCTCGGGCTGCAGCTCCCCGGTGCATCGCTGCGTTCGGATCCTTTATAAGGATTTAACGCGCTTATGCTGATGGGTGCGATCATACCAACACTAATGCACCGGATCCCATCAGAACTCCGCAGTTAAGCGTGTTTGGGCGAGAGTAGTACTAGGATGGGTGACCTCCTGGGAAGTCCTCGTGTTGCACCCCTCTCTTTTTCTTCGGATTTTTTTTGTCGTTTACGTCGGTCCAGCACGCTCGCTTCGTAGGCTTAGTCTGCCCCAGGCCAAAAATACGAGCCGCCGATCTCGTTTTGGGTGCTAATTTGGTGGCGGCGATCTCGAAATGCCCTCGGGCTGCAGCTCCCCGGCGCATCGCTGCGTTCGGATCCTTTATAAGGATTTAACGCGCTTATGCTGATGGGTGCGATCATACCAACACTAATGCACCGGATCCCATCAGAACTCCGCAGTTAAGCGTGTTTGGGCGAGAGTAGTACTAGGATGGGTGACCTCCTAGGAAGTCCTCGTGTTGCACCCCTCTCATTTTCTTCGGATTTTTTTTGTCGTTTACGTCGGTCCAGCACGCTCGCTTCGTAGGCTTAGTCTGCCCCAGGCCAAAAATACGAGCCGCCGATCTCGTTTTGGGTGCTAATTTGGTGGCGGCGATCTCGAAATGCCCTCGGGCTGCAGCTCCCCGGCGCATCGCTGCGTTCGGATCCTTTATAAGGATTTAACGCGCTTATGCTGATGGGTGCGATCATACCAACACTAATGCACCGGATCCCATCAGAACTCCGCAGTTAAGCGTGTTTGGGCGAGAGTAGTACTAGGATGGGTGACCTCCTGGGAAGTCCTCGTGTTGCACCCCTCTCTTTTTCTTCGGATTTTTTTTGTCGTTTACGTCGGTCCAGCACGCTCGCTTCGTAGGCTTAGTCTGCCCCAGGCCAAAAATACGAGCCGCCGATCTCGTTTTGGGTGCTAATTTGGTGGCGGCGATCTCGAAATGCCCTCGGGCTGCAGCTCCCCGGTGCATCGCTGCGTTCGGATCCTTTATAAGGATTTAACGCGCTTATGCTGATGGGTGCGATCATACCAACACTAATGCACCGGATCCCATCAGAACTCCGCAGTTAAGCGTGTTTGGGCGAGAGTAGTACTAGGATGGGTGACCTCCTGGGAAGTCCTCGTGTTGCACCCCTCTCTTTTTCTTCGGATTTTTTTTGTCGTTTACGTCGGTCCAGCACGCTCGCTTCGTAGGCTTAGTCTGCCCCAGGCCAAAAATACGAGCCGCCGATCTCGTTTTGGGTGCTAATTTGGTGGCGGCGATCTCGAAATGCCCTCTGGCTGCAGCTCCCCGGTGCATCGCTGCGTTCGGATCCTTTATAAGGATTTAACGCGCTTATGCTGATGGGTGCGATCATACCAACACTAATGCACCGGATCCCATCAGAACTCCGCAGTTAAGCGTGTTTGGGCGAGAGTAGTACTAGGATGGGTGACCTCCTGGGAAGTCCTCGTGTTGCACCCCTCTCTTTTTCTTCGGATTTTTTTTGTCGTTGACGTCGGTCCAGCACGCTCGCTTCGTAGGCTTAGTCTGCCCCAGGCCAAAAATACGAGCCGCCGATCTCGTTTTGGGTGCTAATTTGGTGGCGGCGATCTCGAAATGCCCTCGGGCTGCAGCTCCCCGGTGCATCGCTGCGTTCGGATCCTTTATAAGGATTTAACGCGCTTATGCTGATGGGTGCGATCATACCAACACTAATGCACCGGATCCCATCAGAACTCCGCAGTTAAGCGTGTTTGGGCGAGAGTAGTACTAGGATGGGTGACCTCCTGGGAAGTCCTCGTGTTGCACCCCTCTCTTTTTCTTCGGATTTTTTTTGTCGTTTACGTCGGTCCAGCACGCTCGCTTCGTAGGCTTAGTCTGCCCCAGGCCAAAAATACAAGCCGCCGATCTCGTTTTGGGTGCTAATTTGGTGGCGGCGATCTCGAAATGCCCTCGGGCTGCAGCTCCCCGGTGCATCGCTGCGTTCGGATCCTTTATAAGGATTTAACGCGCTTATGCTGACGGGTGCGATCATACCAACACTAATGCACCGGATCCCATCAGAACTCCGCAGTTAAGCGTGTTTGGGCGAGAGTAGTACTAGGATGGGTGACCTCCTGGGAAGTCCTCGTGTTGCACCCCTCTCTTTTTCTTCGGATTTTTTTTGTCGTTTACGTCGGTCCAGCACGCTCGCTTCGTAGGCTTAGTCTGCCCCAGGCCAAAAATACGAGCCGCCGATCTCGTTTTGGGTGCTAATTTAGTGGCGGCGAACTCGAAATGCCCTCGGGCTGCAGCTCCCCGGTGCATCGCTGCGTTCGGATCCTTTATAAGGATTTAACGCGCTTATGCTGATGGGTGCGATCATACCAACACTAATGCACCGGATCCCATCAGAACTCCGCAGTTAAGCGTGTTTGGGCGAGAGTAGTACTAGGATGGGTGACCTCCTGGGAAGTCCTCGTGTTGCACCCCTCTCTTTTTCTTCGGATTTTTTTTGTCGTTTACGTCGGTCCAGCACGCTCGCTTCGTAGGCTTAGTCTGCCCCAGGCCAAAAATACGAGCCGCCGATCTCGTTTTGGGTGCTAATTTGGTGGCGGCGATCTCGAAATGCCCTCGGGCTGCAGCTCCCCGGTGCATCGCTGCGTTCGGATCCTTTATAAGGATTTAACGCGCTTATGCTGATGGGTGCGATCATACCAACACTAATGCACCGGATCCCATCAGAACTCCGCAGTTAAGCGTGTTTGGGCGAGAGTAGTACTAGGATGGGTGACCTCCTGGGAAGTCCTCGTGTTGCACCCCTCTCTTTTTCTTCGGATTTTTTTTGTCGTTTACGTCGGTCCAGCACGCTCGCTTCGTAGGCTTAGTCTGCCCCAGGCCAAAAATACGAGCCGCCGATCTCGTTTTGGGTGCTAATTTGGTGGCGGCGATCTCGAAATGCCCTCGGGCTGCAGCTCCCCGGTGCATCGCTGCGTTCGGATCCTTTATAAGGATTTAACGCGCTTATGCTGATGGGTGCGATCATACCAACACTAATGCACCGGATCCCATCAGAACTCCGCAGTTAAGCGTGTTTGGGCGAGAGTAGTACTAGGATGGGTGACCTCCTGGGAAGTCCTCGTGTTGCACCCCTCTCTTTTTCTTCGGATTTTTTTTGTCGTTTACGTCGGTCCAGCACGCTCGCTTCGTAGGCTTAGTCTGCCCCAGGCCAAAAATACGAGCCGCCGATCTCGTTTTGGGTGCTAATTTGGTGGCGGCGATCTCGAAATGCCCTCGGGCTGCAGCTCCCCGGTGCATCGCTGCGTTCGGATCCTTTATAAGGATTTAACGCGCTTATGCTGATGGGTGCGATCATACCAACACTAATGCACCGGATCGCATCAGAACTCCGCAGTTAAGCGTGTTTGGGCGAGAGTAGTACTAGGATGGGTGACCTCCTGGGAAGTCCTCGTGTTGCACCCCTCTCTTTTTCTTCGGATTTTTTTTGTCATTTACGTCGGTCCAGCACGCTCGCTTCGTAGGCTTAGTCTGCCCCAGGCCAAAAATACGAGCCGCCGATCTCGTTTTGGGTGCTAATTTGGTGGCGGCGATCTCGAAATGCCCTCGGGCTGCAGCTCCCCGGCGCATCGCTGCGTTCGGATCCTTTATAAGGATTTAACGCGCTTATGCTGATGGGTGCGATCATACCAACACTAATGCACCGGATCCCATCAGAACTCCGCAGTTAAGCGTGTTTGGGCGAGAGTAGTACTAGGATGGGTGACCTCCTGGGAAGTCCTCGTGTTGCACCCCTCTCTTTTTCTTCGGATTTTTTTTGTCGTTTACGTCGGTCCAGCACGCTCACTTCGTAGGCTTAGTCTGCCCCAGGCCAAAAATACGAGCCGCCGATCTCGTTTTGGGTGCTAATTTGGTGGCGGCGATCTCGAAATGCCCTCGGGCTGCAGCTCCCCGGTGCATCGCTGCGTTCGGATCCTTTATAAGGATTTAACGCGCTTATGCTGATGGGTGCGATCATACCAACACTAATGCACCGGATCCCATCAGAACTCCGCAGTTAAGCGTGTTTGGGCGAGAGTAGTACTAGGATGGGTGACCTCCTGGGAAGTCCTCGTGTTGCACCCCTCTCTTTTTCTTCGGATTTTTTTTGTCGTTTACGTCGGTCCAGCACGCTCGCTTCGTAGGCTTAGTCTGCCCCAGGCCAAAAATACGAGCCGCCGATCTCGTTTTGGGTGCTAATTTGGTGGCGGCGATCTCGAAATGCCCTCGGGCTGCAGCTCCCCGGTGCATCGCTGCGTTCGGATCCTTTATAAGGATTTAACGCGCTTATGCTGATGGGTGCGATCATACCAACACTAATGCACCGGATCCCATCAGAACTCCGCAGTTAAGCGTGTTTGGGCGAGAGTAGTACTAGGATGGGTGACCTCCTGGGAAGTCCTCGTGTTGCACCCCTCTCTTTTTCTTCGGATTTTTTTTGTCGTTTACGTCGGTCCAGCACGCTCGCTTCGTAGGATTAGTCTGCCCCAGGCCAAAAATACGAGCCGCCGATCTCGTTTTGGGTGCTAATTTGGTGGCGGCGATCTCGAAATGCGCTCGGGCTGCAGCTCCCCGGTGCATCGCTGCGTTCGGATCCTTTATAAGGATTTAACGCGCTTATGCTGATGGGTGCGATCATACCAACACTAATGCACCGGATCCCATCAGAACTCCGCAGTTAAGCGTGTTTGGGCGAGAGTAGTACTAGGATGGGTGACCTCCTGGGAAGTCCTCGTGTTGCACCCCTCTCTTTTTCTTCGGATTTTTTTTTGTCGTTTACGTCGGTCCAGCACGCTCGCTTCGTAGGATTAGTCTGCCCCAGGCCAAAAATACGAGCCGCCGATCTCGTTTTGGGTGCTAATTTGGTGGCGGCGATCTCGAAATGCCCTCGGGCTGCAGCTCCCCGGTGCATCGCTGCGTTCGGATCCTTTATAAGGATTTAACGCGCTTATGCTGATGGGTGCGATCATACCAACACTAATGCACCGGATCCCATCAGAACTCCGCAGTTAAGCGTGTTTGGGCGAGAGTAGTACTAGGATGGGTGACCTCCTGGGAAGTCCTCGTGTTGCACCCCTCTCTTTTTCTTCGGATTTTTTTTGTCGTTTACGTCGGTCCAGCACGCTCGCTTCGTAGGCTTAGTCTGCCCCAGGCCAAAAATACGAGCCGCCGATCTCGTTTTGGGTGCTAATTTGGTGGCGGCGATCTCGAAATGCCCTCGGGCTACAGCTCCCCGGTGCATCGCTGCGTTCGGATCCTTTATAAGGATTTAACGCGCTTATGCTGATGGGTGCGATCATACCAACACTAATGCACCGGATCCCATCAGAACTCCGCAGTTAAGCGTGTTTGGGCGAGAGTAGTACTAGGATGGGTGACCTCCTGGGAAGTCCTCGTGTTGCACCCCTCTCTTTTTCTTCGGATTTTTTTTGTCGTTTACGTCGGTCCAGCACGCTCGCTTCGTAGGCTTAGTCTGCCCCAGGCCAAAAATACGAGCCGCCGATCTCGTTTTGGGTGCTAATTTGGTGGCGGCGATCTCGAAATGCCCTCTGGCTGCAGCTCCCCGGTGCATCGCTGCGTTCGGATCCTTTATAAGGATTTAACGCGCTTATGCTGATGGGTGCGATCATACCAACACTAATGCACCGGATCCCATCAGAACTCCGCAGTTAAGCGTGTTTGGGCGAGAGTAGTACTAGGATGGGTGACCTCCTGGGAAGTCCTCGTGTTGCACCCCTCTCTTTTTCTTCGGATTTTTTTTGTCGTTGACGTCGGTCCAGCACGCTCGCTTCGTAGGCTTAGTCTGCCCCAGGCCAAAAATACGAGCCGCCGATCTCGTTTTGGGTGCTAATTTGGTGGCGGCGATCTCGAAATGCCCTCGGGCTGCAGCTCCCCGGTGCATCGCTGCGTTCGGAACCTTTATAAGGATTTAACGCGCTTATGCTGATGGGTGCGATCATACCAACACTAATGCACCGGATCCCATCAGAACTCCGCAGTTAAGCGTGTTTGGGCGAGAGTAGTACTAGGATGGGTGACCTCCTGGGAAGTCCTCGTGTTGCACCCCTCTCTTTTTCTTCGGATTTTTTTTGTCGTTTACGTCGGTCCAGCACGCTCGCTTCGTAGGCTTAGTCTGCCCCAGGCCAAAAATACGAGCCGCCGATCTCGTTTTGGGTGCTAATTTGGTGGCGGCGATCTCGAAATGCCCTCGGGCTGCAGCTCCCCGGTGCATCGCTGCGTTCGGATCCTTTATAAGGATTTAACGCGCTTATGCTGACGGGTGCGATCATACTAACACTAATGCACCGGATCCCATCAGAACTCCGCAGTTAAGCGTGTTTGGGCGAGAGTAGTACTAGGATGGGTGACCTCCTGGGAAGTCCTCGTGTTGCACCCCTCTCTTTTTCTTCGGATTTTTTTTGTCGTTTACGTCGGTCCAGCACGCTCGCTTCGTAGGCTTAGTCTGCCCCAGGCCAAAAATACGAGCCGCCGATCTCGTTTTGGGTGCTAATTTAGTGGCGGCGAACTCGAAATGCCCTCGGGCTGCAGCTCCCCGGTGCATCGCTGCGTTCGGATCCTTTAGAAGGATTTAACGCGCTTATGCTGATGGGTGCGATCATACCAACACTAATGCACCGGATCCCATCAGAACTCCGCAGTTAAGCGTGTTTGGGCGAGAGTAGTACTAGGATGGGTGACCTCCTGGGAAGTCCTCGTGTTGCACCCCTCTCTTTTTCTTCGGATTTTTTTTGTCGTTTACGTCGGTCCAGCACGCTCGCTTCGTAGGCTTAGTCTGCCCCAGGCCAAAAATACGAGCCGCCGATCTCGTTTTGGGTGCTAATTTGGTGGCGGCGATCTCGAAATGCCCTCGGGCTGCAGCTCCCCGGTGCATCGCTGCGTTCGGATCCTTTATAAGGATTTAACGCGCTTATGCTGATGGGTGCGATCATACCAACACTAATGCACCGGATCCCATCAGAACTCCGCAGTTAAGCGTGTTTGGGCGAGAGTAGTACTAGGATGGGTGACCTCCTGGGAAGTCCTCGTGTTGCACCCCTCTCTTTTTCTTCGGATTTTTTTTGTCGTTTACGTCGGTCCAGCACGCTCGCTTCGTAGGCTTAGTCTGCCCCAGGCCAAAAAT
Organism: Quercus alba; assembly: GCA_036321655.1. Classification (NCBI taxonomy): domain Eukaryota; kingdom Viridiplantae; phylum Streptophyta; class Magnoliopsida; order Fagales; family Fagaceae; genus Quercus; species Quercus alba. The sequence continues at coordinate 38,640 of JAYJMT010000018.1, forward strand.
ACGAGCCGCCGATCTCGTTTTGGGTGCTAATTTGGTGGCGGCGATCTCGAAATGCCCTCGGGCTGCAGCTCCCCGGTGCATCGCTGCGTTCGGATCCTTTATAAGGATTTAACGCGCTTATGCTGATGGGTGCGATCATACCAACACTAATGCACCGGATCCCATCAGAACTCCGCAGTTAAGCGTGTTTGGGCGAGAGTAGTACTAGGATGGGTGACCTCCTGGGAAGTCCTCGTGTTGCACCCCTCTCTTTTTCTTCGGATTTTTTTTGTCGTTTACGTCGGTCCAGCACGCTCGCTTCGTAGGCTTAGTCTGCCCCAGGCCAAAAATACGAGCCGCCGATCTCGTTTTGGGTGCTAATTTGGTGGCGGCGATCTCGAAATGCCCTCGGGCTGCAGCTCCCCGGTGCATCGCTGCGTTCGGATCCTTTATAAGGATTTAACGCGCTTATGCTGATGGGTGCGATCATACCAACACTAATGCACCGGATCCCATCAGAACTCCGCAGTTAAGCGTGTTTGGGCGAGAGTAGTACTAGGATGGGTGACCTCCTGGGAAGTCCTCGTGTTGCACCCCTCTCTTTTTCTTCGGATTTTTTTTGTCATTTACGTCGGTCCAGCACGCTCGCTTCGTAGGCTTAGTCTGCCCCAGGCCAAAAATACGAGCCGCCGATCTCGTTTTGGGTGCTAATTTGGTGGCGGCGATCTCGAAATGCCCTCGGGCTGCAGCTCCCCGGCGCATCGCTGCGTTCGGATCCTTTATAAGGATTTAACGCGCTTATGCTGATGGGTGCGATCATACCAACACTAATGCACCGGATCCCATCAGAACTCCGCAGTTAAGCGTGTTTGGGCGAGAGTAGTACTAGGATGGGTGACCTCCTGGGAAGTCCTCGTGTTGCACCCCTCTCTTTTTCTTCGGATTTTTTTTGTCGTTTACGTCGGTCCAGCACGCTCGCTTCGTAGGCTTAGTCTGCCCCAGGCCAAAAATACGAGCCGCCGATCTCGTTTTGGGTGCTAATTTGGTGGCGGCGATCTCGAAATGCCCTCGGGCTGCAGCTCCCCGGTGCATCGCTGCGTTCGGATCCTTTATAAGGATTTAACGCGCTTATGCTGATGGGTGCGATCATACCAACACTAATGCACCGGATCCCATCAGAACTCCGCAGTTAAGCGTGTTTGGGCGAGAGTAGTACTAGGATGGGTGACCTCCTGGGAAGTCCTCGTGTTGCACCCCTCTCTTTTTCTTCGGATTTTTTTTGTCGTTTACGTCGGTCCAGCACGCTCGCTTCGTAGGCTTAGTCTGCCCCAGGCCAAAAATACGAGCCGCCGATCTCGTTTTGGGTGCTAATTTGGTGGCGGCGATCTCGAAATGCCCTCGGGCTGCAGCTCCCCGGTGCATCGCTGCGTTCGGATCCTTTATAAGGATTTAACGCGCTTATGCTGATGGGTGCGATCATACCAACACTAATGCACCGGATCCCATCAGAACTCCGCAGTTAAGCGTGTTTGGGCGAGAGTAGTACTAGGATGGGTGACCTCCTGGGAAGTCCTCGTGTTGCACCCCTCTCTTTTTCTTCGGATTTTTTTTGTCGTTTACGTCGGTCCAGCACGCTCGCTTCGTAGGATTAGTCTGCCCCAGGCCAAAAATACGAGCCGCCGATCTCGTTTTGGGTGCTAATTTGGTGGCGGCGACCTCGAAATGCGCTCGGGCTGCAGCTCCCCGGTGCATCGCTGCGTTCGGATCCTTTATAAGGATTTAACGCGCTTATGCTGATGGGTGCGATCATACCAACACTAATGCACCGGATCCCATCAGAACTCCGCAGTTAAGCGTGTTTGGGCGAGAGTAGTACTAGGATGGGTGACCTCCTGGGAAGTCCTCGTGTTGCACCCCTCTCTTTTTCTTCGGATTTTTTTTGTCGTTTACGTCGGTCCAGCACGCTCGCTTCGTAGGATTAGTCTGCCCCAGGCCAAAAATACGAGCCGCCGATCTCGTTTTGGGTGCTAATTTGGTGGCGGCGATCTCGAAATGCGCTCGGGCTGCAGCTCCCCGGTGCATCGCTGCGTTCGGATCCTTTATAAGGATTTAACGCGCTTATGCTGATGGGTGCGATCATACCAACACTAATGCACCGGATCCCATCAGAACTCCGCAGTTAAGCGTGTTTGGGCGAGAGTAGTACTAGGATGGGTGACCTCCTGGGAAGTCCTCGTGTTGCACCCCTCTCTTTTTCTTCGGATTTTTTTTGTCGTTTACGTCGGTCCAGCACGCTCGCTTCGTAGGCTTAGTCTGCCCCAGGCCAAAAATACGAGCCGCCGATCTCGTTTTGGGTGCTAATTTGGTGGCGGCGATCTCGAAATGCCCTCGGGCTGCAGCTCCCCGGTGCATCGCTGCGTTCGGATCCTTTATAAGGATTTAACGCGCTTATGCTGACGGGTGCGATCATACCAACACTAATGCACCGGATCCCATCAGAACTCCGCAGTTAAGCGTGTTTGGGCGAGAGTAGTACTAGGATGGGTGACCTCCTGGGAAGTCCTCGTGTTGCACCCCTCTCTTTTTCTTCGGATTTTTTTTGTCGTTTACGTCGGTCCAGCACGCTCGCTTCGTAGGCTTAGTCTGCCCCAGGCCAAAAATACGAGCCGCCGATCTCGTTTTGGGTGCTAATTTGGTGGCGGCGATCTCGAAATGCCCTCGGGCTGCAGCTCCCCGGCGCATCGCTGCGTTCGGATCCTTTATAAGGATTTAACGCGCTTATGCTGATGGGTGCGATCATACCAACACTAATGCACCGGATCCCATCAGAACTCCGCAGTTAAGCGTGTTTGGGCGAGAGTAGTACTAGGATGGGTGACCTCCTAGGAAGTCCTCGTGTTGCACCCCTCTCATTTTCTTCGGATTTTTTTTGTCGTTTACGTCGGTCCAGCACGCTCGCTTCGTAGGCTTAGTCTGCCCCAGGCCAAAAATACGAGCCGCCGATCTCGTTTTGGGTGCTAATTTGGTGGCGGCGATCTCGAAATGCCCTCGGGCTGCAGCTCCCCGGCGCATCGCTGCGTTCGGATCCTTTATAAGGATTTAACGCGCTTATGCTGATGGGTGCGATCATACCAACACTAATGCACCGGATCCCATCAGAACTCCGCAGTTAAGCGTGTTTGGGCGAGAGTAGTACTAGGATGGGTGACCTCCTGGGAAGTCCTCGTGTTGCACCCCTCTCTTTTTCTTCGGATTTTTTTTGTCGTTTACGTCGGTCCAGCACGCTCGCTTCGTAGGCTTAGTCTGCCCCAGGCCAAAAATACGAGCCGCCGATCTCGTTTTGGGTGCTAATTTGGTGGCGGCGATCTCGAAATGCCCTCGGGCTGCAGCTCCCCGGTGCATCGCTGCGTTCGGATCCTTTATAAGGATTTAACGCGCTTATGCTGACGGGTGCGATCATACCAACACTAATGCACCCGATCCCATCAGAACTCCGCAGTTAAGCGTGTTTGGGCGAGAGTAGTACTAGGATGGGTGACCTCCTGGGAAGTCCTCGTGTTGCACCCCTCTCTTTTTCTTCGGATTTTTTTTGTCGTTTACGTCGGTCCAGCACGCTCGCTTCGTAGGCTTAGTCTGCCCCAGGCCAAAAATACGAGCCGCCGATCTCGTTTTTGGTGCTAATTTGGTGGCGGCGATCTCGAAATGCCCTCGGGCTGCAGCTCCCCGGTGCATCGCTGCGTTCGGATCCTTTATTAGGATTTAACGCGCTTATGCTGATGGGTGCGATCATACCAACACTAATGCACCGGATCCCATCAGAACTCCGCAGTTAAGCGTGTTTGGGCGAGAGTAGTACTAGGATGGGTGACCTCCTGGGAAGTCCTCGTGTTGCACCCCTCTCTTTTTCTTCGGATTTTTTTTGTCGTTTACGTCGGTCCAGCACGCTCGCTTCGTAGGCTTAGTCTGCCCCAGGCCAAAAATACGAGCCGCCGATCTCGTTTTGGGTGCTAATTTGGTGGCGGCGATCTCGAAATGCCCTCGGGCTGCAGCTCCCCGGTGCATCGCTGCGTTCGGATCCTTTATAAGGATTTAACGCGCTTATGCTGATGGGTGCGATCATACCAACACTAATGCACCGGATCCCATCAGAACTCCGCAGTTAAGCGTGTTTGGGCGAGAGTAGTACTAGGATGGGTGACCTCCTGGGAAGTCCTCGTGTTGCACCCCTCTCTTTTTCTTCGGATTTTTTTTGTCGTTTACGTCGGTCCAGCACGCTCGCTTCGTAGGCTTAGTCTGCCCCAGGCCAAAAATACGAGCCGCCGATCTCGTTTTGGGTGCTAATTTGGTGGCGGCGATCTCGAAATGCCCTCGGGCTGCAGCTCCCCGGTGCATCGCTGCGTTCGGATCCTTTATAAGGATTTAACGCGCTTATGCTGATGGGTGCGATCATACCAACACTAATGCACCGGATCCCATCAGAACTCCGCAGTTAAGCGTGTTTGGGCGAGAGTAGTACTAGGATGGGTGACCTCCTGGGAAGTCCTCGTGTTGCACCCCTCTCTTTTTCTTCGGATTTTTTTTGTCCTTTACGTCGGTCCAGCACGCTCGCTTCGTAGGCTTAGTCTGCCCCAGGCCAAAAATACGAGCCGCCGATCTCGTTTTGGGTGCTAATTTGGTGGCGGCGATCTCGAAATGCCCTCGGGCTGCAGCTCCCCGGCGCATCGCTGCGTTCGGATCCTTTATAAGGATTTAACGCGCTTATGCTGACGGGTGCGATCATACCAACACTAATGCACCGGATCCCATCAGAACTCCGCAGTTAAGCGTGTTTGGGCGAGAGTAGTACTAGGATGGGTGACCTCCTGGGAAGTCCTCGTGTTGCACCCCTCTCTTTTTCTTCGGATTTTTTTTGTCGTTTACGTCGGTCCAGCACGCTCGCTTCGTAGGCTTAGTCTGCCCCAGGCCAAAAATACGAGCCGCCGATCTCGTTTTGGGTGCTAATTTGGTGGCGGCGATCTCGAAATGCCCTCGGGCTGCAGCTCCCCGGTGCATCGCTGCGTTCGGATCCTTTATAAGGATTTAACGCGCTTATGCTGATGGGTGCGATCATACCAACACTAATGCACCGGATCCCATCAGAACTCCGCAGTTAAGCGTGTTTGGGCGAGAGTAGTACTAGGATGGGTGACCTCCTGGGAAGTCCTCGTGTTGCACCCCTCTCTTTTTCTTCGGATTTTTTTTGTCGTTTACGTCGGTCCAGCACGCTCGCTTCGTAGGCTTAGTCTGCCCCAGGCCAAAAATACGAGCCGCCGATCTCGTTTTGGGTGCTAATTTGGTGGCGGCGATCTCGAAATGCCCTCGGGCTGCAGCTCCCCGGTGCATCGCTGCGTTCGGATCCTTTATAAGGATTTAACGCGCTTATGCTGATGGGTGCGATCATACCAACACTAATGCACCGGATCCCATCAGAACTCCGCAGTTAAGCGTGTTTGGGCGAGAGTAGTACTAGGATGGGTGACCTCCTGGGAAGTCCTCGTGTTGCACCCCTCTCTTTTTCTTCGGATTTTTTTTGTCGTTTACGTCGGTCCAGCACGCTCGCTTCGTAGGCTTAGTCTGCCCCAGGCCAAAAATACGAGCCGCCGATCTCGTTTTGGGTGCTAATTTGGTGGCGGCGATCTCGAAATGCCCTCGGGCTGCAGCTCCCCGGCGCATCGCTGCGTTCGGATCCTTTATAAGGATTTAACGCGCTTATGCTGATAGGTGCGATCATACCAACACTAATGCACCGGATCCCATCAGAACTCCGCAGTTAAGCGTGTTTGGGCGAGAGTAGTACTAGGATGGGTGACCTCCTGGGAAGTCCTCGTGTTGCACCCCTCTCTTTTTCTTCGGATTTTTTTTGTCGTTTACGTCGGTCCAGCACGCTCGCTTCGTAGGCTTAGTCTGCCCCAGGCCAAAAATACGAGCCGCCGATCTCGTTTTGGGTGCTAATTTGGTGGCGGCGATCTCGAAATGCCCTCGGGCTGCAGCTCCCCGGCGCATCGCTGCGTTCGGATCCTTTATAAGGATTTAACGCGCTTATGCTGATGGGTGCGATCATACCAACACTAATGCACCGGATCCCATCAGAACTCCGCAGTTAAGCGTGTTTGGGCGAGAGTAGTACTAGGATGGGTGACCTCCTGGGAAGTCCTCGTGTTGCACCCCTCTCTTTTTCTTCGGATTTTTTTTGTCGTTTACGTCGGTCCAGCACGCTCGCTTCGTAGGCTTAGTCTGCCCCAGGCCAAAAATACGAGCCGCCGATCTCGTTTTTGGTGCTAATTTGGTGGCGGCGATCTCGAAATGCCCTCGGGCTGCAGCTCCCCGGTGCATCGCTGCGTTCGGATCCTTTATTAGGATTTAACGCGCTTATGCTGATGGGTGCGATCATACCAACACTAATGCACCGGATCCCATCAGAACTCCGCAGTTAAGCGTGTTTGGGCGAGAGTAGTACTAGGATGGGTGACCTCCTGGGAAGTCCTCGTGTTGCACCCCTCTCTTTTTCTTCGGATTTTTTTTGTCGTTTACGTCGGTCCAGCACGCTCGCTTCGTAGGCTTAGTCTGCCCCAGGCCAAAAATACGAGCCGCCGATCTCGTTTTGGGTGCTAATTTGGTGGCGGCGATCTCGAAATGCCCTCGGGCTGCAGCTCCCCGGTGCATCGCTGCGTTCGGATCCTTTATAAGGATTTAACGCGCTTATGCTGATGGGTGCGATCATACCAACACTAATGCACCGGATCCCATCAGAACTCCGCAGTTAAGCGTGTTTGGGCGAGAGTAGTACTAGGATGGGTGACCTCCTGGGAAGTCCTCGTGTTGCACCCCTCTCTTTTTCTTCGGATTTTTTTTGTCCTTTACGTCGGTCCAGCACGCTCGCTTCGTAGGCTTAGTCTGCCCCAGGCCAAAAATACGAGCCGCCGATCTCGTTTTGGGTGCTAATTTGGTGGCGGCGATCTCGAAATGCCCTCGGGCTGCAGCTCCCCGGCGCATCGCTGCGTTCGGATCCTTTATAAGGATTTAACGCGCTTATGCTGACGGGTGCGATCATACCAACACTAATGCACCGGATCCCATCAGAACTCCGCAGTTAAGCGTGTTTGGGCGAGAGTAGTACTAGGATGGGTGACCTCCTGGGAAGTCCTCGTGTTGCACCCCTCTCTTTTTCTTCGGATTTTTTTTGTCGTTTACGTCGGTCCAGCACGCTCGCTTCGTAGGCTTAGTCTGCCCCAGGCCAAAAATACGAGCCGCCGATCTCGTTTTGGGTGCTAATTTGGTGGCGGCGATCTCGAAATGCCCTCGGGCTGCAGCTCCCCGGTGCATCGCTGCGTTCGGATCCTTTATAAGGATTTAACGCGCTTATGCTGATGGGTGCGATCATACCAACACTAATGCACCGGATCCCATCAGAACTCCGCAGTTAAGCGTGTTTGGGCGAGAGTAGTACTAGGATGGGTGACCTCCTGGGAAGTCCTCGTGTTGCACCCCTCTCTTTTTCTTCGGATTTTTTTTGTCGTTTACGTCGGTCCAGCACGCTCGCTTCGTAGGCTTAGTCTGCCCCAGGCCAAAAATACGAGCCGCCGATCTCGTTTTGGGTGCTAATTTGGTGGCGGCGATCTCGAAATGCCCTCGGGCTGCAGCTCCCCGGTGCATCGCTGCGTTCGGATCCTTTATAAGGATTTAACGCGCTTATGCTGATGGGTGCGATCATACCAACACTAATGCACCGGATCCCATCAGAACTCCGCAGTTAAGCGTGTTTGGGCGAGAGTAGTACTAGGATGGGTGACCTCCTGGGAAGTCCTCGTGTTGCACCCCTCTCTTTTTCTTCGGATTTTTTTTGTCGTTTACGTCGGTCCAGCACGCTCGCTTCGTAGGCTTAGTCTGCCCCAGGCCAAAAATACGAGCCGCCGATCTCGTTTTGGGTGCTAATTTGGTGGCGGCGATCTCGAAATGCCCTCGGGCTGCAGCTCCCCGGCGCATCGCTGCGTTCGGATCCTTTATAAGGATTTAACGCGCTTATGCTGATAGGTGCGATCATACCAACACTAATGCACCGGATCCCATCAGAACTCCGCAGTTAAGCGTGTTTGGGCGAGAGTAGTACTAGGATGGGTGACCTCCTGGGAAGTCCTCGTGTTGCACCCCTCTCTTTTTCTTCGGATTTTTTTTGTCGTTTACGTCGGTCCAGCACGCTCGCTTCGTAGGCTTAGTCTGCCCCAGGCCAAAAATACGAGCCGCCGATCTCGTTTTGGGTGCTAATTTGGTGGCGGCGATCTCGAAATGCCCTCGGGCTGCAGCTCCCCGGCGCATCGCTGCGTTCGGATCCTTTATAAGGATTTAACGCGCTTATGCTGATGGGTGCGATCATACCAACACTAATGCACCGGATCCCATCAGAACTCCGCAGTTAAGCGTGTTTGGGCGAGAGTAGTACTAGGATGGGTGACCTCCTGGGAAGTCCTCGTGTTGCACCCCTCTCTTTTTCTTCGGATTTTTTTTGTCGTTTACGTCGGTCCAGCACGCTCGCTTCGTAGGCTTAGTCTGCCCCAGGCCAAAAATACGAGCCGCCGATCTCGTTTTTGGTGCTAATTTGGTGGCGGCGATCTCGAAATGCCCTCGGGCTGCAGCTCCCCGGTGCATCGCTGCGTTCGGATCCTTTATTAGGATTTAACGCGCTTATGCTGATGGGTGCGATCATACCAACACTAATGCACCGGATCCCATCAGAACTCCGCAGTTAAGCGTGTTTGGGCGAGAGTAGTACTAGGATGGGTGACCTCCTGGGAAGTCCTCGTGTTGCACCCCTCTCTTTTTCTTCGGATTTTTTTTGTCGTTTACGTCGGTCCAGCACGCTCGCTTCGTAGGCTTAGTCTGCCCCAGGCCAAAAATACGAGCCGCCGATCTCGTTTTGGGTGCTAATTTGGTGGCGGCGATCTCGAAATGCCCTCGGGCTGCAGCTCCCCGGTGCATCGCTGCGTTCGGATCCTTTATAAGGATTTAACGCGCTTATGCTGATGGGTGCGATCATACCAACACTAATGCACCGGATCCCATCAGAACTCCGCAGTTAAGCGTGTTTGGGCGAGAGTAGTACTAGGATGGGTGACCTCCTGGGAAGTCCTCGTGTTGCACCCCTCTCTTTTTCTTCGGATTTTTTTTGTCCTTTACGTCGGTCCAGCACGCTCGCTTCGTAGGCTTAGTCTGCCCCAGGCCAAAAATACGAGCCGCCGATCTCGTTTTGGGTGCTAATTTGGTGGCGGCGATCTCGAAATGCCCTCGGGCTGCAGCTCCCCGGCGCATCGCTGCGTTCGGATCCTTTATAAGGATTTAACGCGCTTATGCTGACGGGTGCGATCATACCAACACTAATGCACCGGATCCCATCAGAACTCCGCAGTTAAGCGTGTTTGGGCGAGAGTAGTACTAGGATGGGTGACCTCCTGGGAAGTCCTCGTGTTGCACCCCTCTCTTTTTCTTCGGATTTTTTTTGTCGTTTACGTCGGTCCAGCACGCTCGCTTCGTAGGCTTAGTCTGCCCCAGGCCAAAAATACGAGCCGCCGATCTCGTTTTGGGTGCTAATTTGGTGGCGGCGATCTCGAAATGCCCTCGGGCTGCAGCTCCCCGGTGCATCGCTGCGTTCGGATCCTTTATAAGGATTTAACGCGCTTATGCTGATGGGTGCGATCATACCAACACTAATGCACCGGATCCCATCAGAACTCCGCAGTTAAGCGTGTTTGGGCGAGAGTAGTACTAGGATGGGTGACCTCCTGGGAAGTCCTCGTGTTGCACCCCTCTCTTTTTCTTCGGATTTTTTTTGTCGTTTACGTCGGTCCAGCACGCTCGCTTCGTAGGCTTAGTCTGCCCCAGGCCAAAAATACGAGCCGCCGATCTCGTTTTGGGTGCTAATTTGGTGGCGGCGATCTCGAAATGCCCTCGGGCTGCAGCTCCCCGGTGCATCGCTGCGTTCGGATCCTTTATAAGGATTTAACGCGCTTATGCTGATGGGTGCGATCATACCAACACTAATGCACCGGATCCCATCAGAACTCCGCAGTTAAGCGTGTTTGGGCGAGAGTAGTACTAGGATGGGTGACCTCCTGGGAAGTCCTCGTGTTGCACCCCTCTCTTTTTCTTCGGATTTTTTTTGTCCTTTACGTCGGTCCAGCACGCTCGCTTCGTAGGCTTAGTCTGCCCCAGGCCAAAAATACGAGCCGCCGATCTCGTTTTGGGTGCTAATTTGGTGGCGGCGATCTCGAAATGCCCTCGGGCTGCAGCTCCCCGGCGCATCGCTGCGTTCGGATCCTTTATAAGGATTTAACGCGCTTATGCTGACGGGTGCGATCATACCAACACTAATGCACCGGATCCCATCAGAACTCCGCAGTTAAGCGTGTTTGGGCGAGAGTAGTACTAGGATGGGTGACCTCCTGGGAAGTCCTCGTGTTGCACCCCTCTCTTTTTCTTCGGATTTTTTTTGTCGTTTACGTCGGTCCAGCACGCTCGCTTCGTAGGCTTAGTCTGCCCCAGGCCAAAAATACGAGCCGCCGATCTCGTTTTGGGTGCTAATTTGGTGGCGGCGATCTCGAAATGCCCTCGGGCTGCAGCTCCCCGGTGCATCGCTGCGTTCGGATCCTTTATAAGGATTTAACGCGCTTATGCTGATGGGTGCGATCATACCAACACTAATGCACCGGATCCCATCAGAACTCCGCAGTTAAGCGTGTTTGGGCGAGAGTAGTACTAGGATGGGTGACCTCCTGGGAAGTCCTCGTGTTGCACCCCTCTCTTTTTCTTCGGATTTTTTTTGTCGTTTACGTCGGTCCAGCACGCTCGCTTCGTAGGCTTAGTCTGCCCCAGGCCAAAAATACGAGCCGCCGATCTCGTTTTGGGTGCTAATTTGGTGGCGGCGATCTCGAAATGCCCTCGGGCTGCAGCTCCCCGGTGCATCGCTGCGTTCGGATCCTTTATAAGGATTTAACGCGCTTATGCTGATGGGTGCGATCATACCAACACTAATGCACCGGATCCCATCAGAACTCCGCAGTTAAGCGTGTTTGGGCGAGAGTAGTACTAGGATGGGTGACCTCCTGGGAAGTCCTCGTGTTGCACCCCTCTCTTTTTCTTCGGATTTTTTTTGTCGTTTACGTCGGTCCAGCACGCTCGCTTCGTAGGCTTAGTCTGCCCCAGGCCAAAAATACGAGCCGCCGATCTCGTTTTGGGTGCTAATTTGGTGGCGGCGATCTCGAAATGCCCTCGGGCTGCAGCTCCCCGGCGCATCGCTGCGTTCGGATCCTTTATAAGGATTTAACGCGCTTATGCTGATAGGTGCGATCATACCAACACTAATGCACCGGATCCCATCAGAACTCCGCAGTTAAGCGTGTTTGGGCGAGAGTAGTACTAGGATGGGTGACCTCCTGGGAAGTCCTCGTGTTGCACCCCTCTCTTTTTCTTCGGATTTTTTTTGTCGTTTACGTCGGTCCAGCACGCTCGCTTCGTAGGCTTAGTCTGCCCCAGGCCAAAAATACGAGCCGCCGATCTCGTTTTGGGTGCTAATTTGGTGGCGGCGATCTCGAAATGCCCTCGGGCTGCAGCTCCCCGGCGCATCGCTGCGTTCGGATCCTTTATAAGGATTTAACGCGCTTATGCTGATGGGTGCGATCATACCAACACTAATGCACCGGATCCCATCAGAACTCCGCAGTTAAGCGTGTTTGGGCGAGAGTAGTACTAGGATGGGTGACCTCCTGGGAAGTCCTCGTGTTGCACCCCTCTCTTTTTCTTCGGATTTTTTTTGTCGTTTACGTCGGTCCAGCACGCTCGCTTCGTAGGCTTAGTCTGCCCCAGGCCAAAAATACGAGCCGCCGATCTCGTTTTTGGTGCTAATTTGGTGGCGGCGATCTCGAAATGCCCTCGGGCTGCAGCTCCCCGGTGCATCGCTGCGTTCGGATCCTTTATTAGGATTTAACGCGCTTATGCTGATGGGTGCGATCATACCAACACTAATGCACCGGATCCCATCAGAACTCCGCAGTTAAGCGTGTTTGGGCGAGAGTAGTACTAGGATGGGTGACCTCCTGGGAAGTCCTCGTGTTGCACCCCTCTCTTTTTCTTCGGATTTTTTTTGTCGTTTACGTCGGTCCAGCACGCTCGCTTCGTAGGCTTAGTCTGCCCCAGGCCAAAAATACGAGCCGCCGATCTCGTTTTGGGTGCTAATTTGGTGGCGGCGATCTCGAAATGCCCTCGGGCTGCAGCTCCCCGGTGCATCGCTGCGTTCGGATCCTTTATAAGGATTTAACGCGCTTATGCTGATGGGTGCGATCATACCAACACTAATGCACCGGATCCCATCAGAACTCCGCAGTTAAGCGTGTTTGGGCGAGAGTAGTACTAGGATGGGTGACCTCCTGGGAAGTCCTCGTGTTGCACCCCTCTCTTTTTCTTCGGATTTTTTTTGTCGTTTACGTCGGTCCAGCACGCTCGCTTCGTAGGCTTAGTCTGCCCCAGGCCAAAAATACGAGCCGCCGATCTCGTTTTGGGTGCTAATTTGGTGGCGGCGATCTCGAAATGCCCTCGGGCTGCAGCTCCCCGGTGCATCGCTGCGTTCGGATCCTTTATAAGGATTTAACGCGCTTATGCTGATGGGTGCGATCATACCAACACTAATGCACCGGATCCCATCAGAACTCCGCAGTTAAGCGTGTTTGGGCGAGAGTAGTACTAGGATGGGTGACCTCCTGGGAAGTCCTCGTGTTGCACCCCTCTCTTTTTCTTCGGATTTTTTTTGTCGTTTACGTCGGTCCAGCACGCTCGCTTCGTAGGCTTAGTCTGCCCCAGGCCAAAAATACGAGCCGCCGATCTCGTTTTGGGTGCTAATTTGGTGGCGGCGATCTCGAAATGCCCTCGGGCTGCAGCTCCCCGGTGCATCGCTGCGTTCGGATCCTTTATAAGGATTTAACGCGCTTATGCTGATGGGTGCGATCATATCAACACTAATGCACCGGATCCCATCAGAACTCCGCAGTTAAGCGTGTTTGGGCGAGAGTAGTACTAGGATGGGTGACCTCCTGGGAAGTCCTCGTGTTGCACCCCTCTCTTTTTCTTCGGATTTTTTTTGTCGTTTACGTCGGTCCAGCACGCTCGCTTCGTAGGCTTAGTCTGCCCCAGGCCAAAAATACGAGCCGCCGATCTCGTTTTGGGTGCTAATTTGGTGGCGGCGATCTCGAAATGCCCTCGGGCTGCAGCTCCCCGGTGCATCGCTGCGTTCGGATCCTTTATAAGGATTTAACGCGCTTATGCTGATGGGTGCGATCATACCAACACTAATGCACCGGATCCCATCAGAACTCCGCAGTTAAGCGTGTTTGGGCGAGAGTAGTACTAGGATGGGTGACCTCCTGGGAAGTCCTCGTGTTGCACCCCTCTCTTTTTCTTCGGATTTTTTTTGTCGTTTACGTCGGTCCAGCACGCTCGCTTCGTAGGCTTAGTCTGCCCCAGGCCAAAAATACGAGCCGCCGATCTCGTTTTGGGTGCTAATTTGGTGGCGGCGATCTCGAAATGCCCTCGGGCTGCAGCTCCCCGGTGCATCGCTGCGTTCGGATCCTTTATAAGGATTTAACGCGCTTATGCTGATGGGTGCGATCATACCAACACTAATGCACCGGATCCCATCAGAACTCCGCAGTTAAGCGTGTTTGGGCGAGAGTAGTACTAGGATGGGTGACCTCCTGGGAAGTCCTCGTGTTGCACCCCTCTCTTTTTCTTCGGATTTTTTTTGTCGTTTACGTCGGTCCAGCACGCTCGCTTCGTAGGCTTAGTCTGCCCCAGGCCAAAAATACGAGCCGCCGATCTCGTTTTGGGTGCTAATTTGGTGGCGGCGATCTCGAAATGCCCTCGGGCTGCAGCTCCCCGGTGCATCGCTGCGTTCGGATCCTTTATAAGGATTTAACGCGCTTATGCTGATGGGTGCGATCATACCAACACTAATGCACCGGATCCCATCAGAACTCCGCAGTTAAGCGTGTTTGGGCGAGAGTAGTACTAGGATGGGTGACCTCCTGGGAAGTCCTCGTGTTGCACCCCTCTCTTTTTCTTCGGATTTTTTTTGTCGTTTACGTCGGTCCAGCACGCTCGCTTCGTAGGCTTAGTCTGCCCCAGGCCAAAAATACGAGCCGCCGATCTCGTTTTGGGTGCTAATTTGGTGGCGGCGATCTCGAAATGCCCTCGGGCTGCAGCTCCCCGGTGCATCGCTGCGTTCGGATCCTTTATAAGGATTTAACGCGCTTATGCTGATGGGTGCGATCATACCAACACTAATGCACCGGATCCCATCAGAACTCCGCAGTTAAGCGTGTTTGGGCGAGAGTAGTACTAGGATGGGTGACCTCCTGGGAAGTCCTCGTGTTGCACCCCTCTCTTTTTCTTCGGATTTTTTTTGTCGTTTACGTCGGTCCAGCACGCTCGCTTCGTAGGCTTAGTCTGCCCCAGGCCAAAAATACGAGCCGCCGATCTCGTTTTGGGTGCTAATTTGGTGGCGGCGATCTCGAAATGCCCTCGGGCTGCAGCTCCCCGGCGCATCGCTGCGTTCGGATCCTTTATAAGGATTTAACGCGCTTATGCTGATGGGTGCGATCATACCAACACTAATGCACCGGATCCCATCAGAACTCCGCAGTTAAGCGTGTTTGGGCGAGAGTAGTACTAGGATGGGTGACCTCCTAGGAAGTCCTCGTGTTGCACCCCTCTCATTTTCTTCGGATTTTTTTTGTCGTTTACGTCGGTCCAGCACGCTCGCTTCGTAGGCTTAGTCTGCCCCAGGCCAAAAATACGACCCGCCGATCTCGTTTTGGGTGCTAATTTGGTGGCGGCGATCTCGAAATGCCCTCGGGCTGTAGCTCCCCGGTGCATCGCTGCGTTCGGATCCTTTATAAGGATTTAACGCGCTTATGCTGATGGGTGCGATCATACCAACACTAATGCACCGGATCCCATCAGAACTCCGCAGTTAAGCGTGTTTGGGCGAGAGTAGTACTAGGATGGGTGACCTCCTGGGAAGTACTCGTGTTGCACCCCTCTCTTTTTCTTCGGATTTTTTTTGTCGTTTACGTCGGTCCAGCACGCTCGCTTCGTAGGCTTAGTCTGCCCCAGGCCAAAAATACGAGCCGCCGATCTCGTTTTGGGTGCTAATTTGGTGGCGGCGATCTCGAAATGCCCTCGGGCTGCAGCTCCCCGGTGCATCGCTGCGTTCGGATCCTTTATAAGGATTTAACGCGCTTATGCTGATGGGTGCGATCATACCAACACTAATGCACCGGATCCCATCAGAACTCCGCAGTTAAGCGTGTTTGGGCGAGAGTAGTACTAGGATGGGTGACCTCCTGGGAAGTCCTCGTGTTGCACCCCTCTCTTTTTCTTCGGATTTTTTTTGTCGTTTACGTCGGTCCAGCACGCTCGCTTCGTAGGCTTAGTCTGCCCCAGGCCAAAAATACGAGCCGCCGATCTCGTTTTGGGTGCTAATTTGGTGGCGGCGATCTCGAAATGCCCTCGGGCTGCAGCTCCCCGGTGCATCGCTGCGTTCGGATCCTTTATAAGGATTTAACGCGCTTATGCTGATGGGTGCGATCATACCAACACTAATGCACCGGATCCCATCAGAACTCCGCAGTTAAGCGTGTTTGGGCGAGAGTAGTACTAGGATGGGTGACCTCCTGGGAAGTCCTCGTGTTGCACCCCTCTCTTTTTCTTCGGATTTTTTTTGTCGTTTACGTCGGTCCAGCACGCTCGCTTCGTAGGCTTAGTCTGCCCCAGGCCAAAAATACGAGCCGCCGATCTCGTTTTGGGTGCTAATTTGGTGGCGGCGATCTCGAAATGCCCTCGGGCTGCAGCTCCCCGGTGCATCGCTGCGTTCGGATCCTTTATAAGGATTTAACGCGCTTATGCTGATGGGTGCGATCATACCAACACTAATGCACCGGATCCCATCAGAACTCCGCAGTTAAGCGTGTTTGGGCGAGAGTAGTACTAGGATGGGTGACCTCCTGGGAAGTCCTCGTGTTGCACCCCTCTCTTTTTCTTCGGATTTTTTTTGTCGTTTACGTCGGTCCAGCACGCTCGCTTCGTAGGCTTAGTCTGCCCCAGGCCAAAAATACGAGCCGCCGATCTCGTTTTGGGTGCTAATTTGGTGGCGGCGATCTCGAAATGCCCTCGGGCTGCAGCTCCCCGGTGCATCGCTGCGTTCGGATCCTTTATAAGGATTTAACGCGCTTATGCTGATGGGTGCGATCATACCAACACTAATGCACCGGATCCCATCAGAACTCCGCAGTTAAGCGTGTTTGGGCGAGAGTAGTACTAGGATGGGTGACCTCCTGGGAAGTCCTCGTGTTGCACCCCTCTCTTTTTCTTCGGATTTTTTTTGTCGTTTACGTCGGTCCAGCACGCTCGCTTCGTAGGCTTAGTCTGCCCCAGGCCAAAAATACGAGCCGCCGATCTCGTTTTGGGTGCTAATTTGGTGGCGGCGATCTCGAAATGCCCTCGGGCTGCAGCTCCCCGGTGCATCGCTGCGTTCGGATCCTTTATAAGGATTTAACGCGCTTATGCTGATGGGTGCGATCATACCAACACTAATGCACCGGATCCCATCAGAACTCCGCAGTTAAGCGTGTTTGGGCGAGAGTAGTACTAGGATGGGTGACCTCCTGGGAAGTCCTCGTGTTGCACCCCTCTCTTTTTCTTCGGATTTTTTTTGTCGTTTACGTCGGTCCAGCACGCTCGCTTCGTAGGCTTAGTCTGCCCCAGGCCAAAAATACGAGCCGCCGATCTCGTTTTGGGTGCTAATTTGGTGGCGGCGATCTCGAAATGCCCTCGGGCTGCAGCTCCCCGGCGCATCGCTGCGTTCGGATCCTTTATAAGGATTTAACGCGCTTATGCTGATGGGTGCGATTATACCAACACTAATGCACCGGATCCCATCAGAACTCCGCAGTTAAGCGTGTTTGGGCGAGAGTAGTACTAGGATGGGTGACCTCCTAGGAAGTCCTCGTGTTGCACCCCTCTCATTTTCTTCGGATTTTTTTTGTCGTTTACGTCGGTCCAGCACGCTCGCTTCGTAGGCTTAGTCTGCCCCAGGCCAAAAATACGAGCCGCCGATCTCGTTTTGGGTGCTAATTTGGTGGCGGCGATCTCGAAATGCCCTCGGGCTGTAGCTCCCCGGTGCATCGCTGCGTTCGGATCCTTTATAAGGATTTAACGCGCTTATGCTGATGGGTGCGATCATACCAACACTAATGCACCGGATCCCATCAGAACTCCGCAGTTAAGCGTGTTTGGGCGAGAGTAGTACTAGGATGGGTGACCTCCTGGGAAGTCCTCGTGTTGCACCCCTCTCTTTTTCTTCGGATTTTTTTTGTCGTTTACGTCGGTCCAGCACGCTCGCTTCGTAGGCTTAGTCTGCCCCAGGCCAAAAATACGAGCCGCTGATCTCGTTTTGGGTGCTAATTTGGTGGCGGCGATCTCGAAATGCCCTCGGGCTGCAGCTCCCCGGTGCATCGCTGCGTTCGGATCCTTTATAAGGATTTAACGCGCTTATGCTGATGGGTGCGATCATACCAACACTAATGCACCGGATCCCATCAGAACTCCGCAGTTAAGCGTGTTTGGGCGAGAGTAGTACTAGGATGGGTGACCTCCTGGGAAGTCCTCGTGTTGCACCCCTCTCTTTTTCTTCGGATTTTTTTTGTCGTTTACGTCGGTCCAGCACGCTCGCTTCGTAGGCTTAGTCTGCCCCAGGCCAAAAATACGAGCCGCCGATCTCGTTTTGGGTGCTAATTTGGTGGCGGCGATCTCGAAATGCCCTCGGGCTGCAGCTCCCCGGTGCATCGCTGCGTTCGGATCCTTTATAAGGATTTAACGCGCTTATGCTGATGGGTGCGATCATACCAACACTAATGCACCGGATCCCATCAGAACTCCGCAGTTAAGCGTGTTTGGGCGAGAGTAGTACTAGGATGGGTGACCTCCTGGGAAGTCCTCGTGTTGCACCCCTCTCTTTTTCTTCGGATTTTTTTTGTCGTTTACGTCGGTCCAGCACGCTCGCTTCGTAGGCTTAGTCTGCCCCAGGCCAAAAATACGAGCCGCCGATCTCGTTTTGGGTGCTAATTTGGTGGCGGCGATCTCGAAATGCCCTCGGGCTGCAGCTCCCCGGTGCATCGCTGCGTTCGGATCCTTTATAAGGATTTAACGCGCTTATGCTGATGGGTGCGATCATACCAACACTAATGCACCGGATCCCATCAGAACTCCGCAGTTAAGCGTGTTTGGGCGAGAGTAGTACTAGGATGGGTGACCTCCTGGGAAGTCCTCGTGTTGCACCCCTCTCTTTTTCTTCGGATTTTTTTTGTCGTTTACGTCGGTCCAGCACGCTCGCTTCGTAGGCTTAGTCTGCCCCAGGCCAAAAATACGAGCCGCCGATCTCGTTTTGGGTGCTAATTTGGTGGCGGCGATCACGAAATGCCCTCGGGCTGCAGCTCCCCGGTGCATCGCTGCGTTCGGATCCTTTATAAGGATTTAACGCGCTTATGCTGATGGGTGCGATCATACCAACACTAATGCACCGGATCCCATCAGAACTCCGCAGTTAAGCGTGTTTGGGCGAGAGTAGTACTAGGATGGGTGACCTCCTGGGAAGTCCTCGTGTTGCACCCCTCTCTTTTTCTTCGGATTTTTTTTGTCGTTTACGTCGGTCCAGCACGCTCGCTTCGTAGGCTTAGTCTGCCCCAGGCCAAAAATACGAGCCGCCGATCTCGTTTTGGGTGCTAATTTGGTGGCGGCGATCTCGAAATGCCCTCGGGCTGCAGCTCCCCGGTGCATCGCTGCGTTCGGATCCTTTATAAGGATTTAACGTGCTTATGCTGACGGGTGCGATCATACCAACACTAATGCACCGGATCCCATCAGAACTCCGCAGCTAAGCGTGTTTGGGCGAGAGTAGTACTAGGATGGGTGACCTCCTGGGAAGTCCTCGTGTTGCACCCCTCTCTTTTTCTTCGGATTTTTTTTGTCGTTTACGTCGGTCCAGCACGCTCGCTTCGTAGGCTTAGTCTGCCCCAGGCCAAAAATACGAGCCGCCGATCTCGTTTTGGGTGCTAATTTGGTGGCGGCGATCTCGAAATGCACTCGGGCTGCAGCTCCCCGGTGCATCGCTGCGTTCGGATCCTTTATAAGGATTTAACGCGCTTATGCTGACGGGTGCGATCGTACCAACACTAATGCACCGGATCCCATCAGAACTCCGCAGTTAAGCGGGTTTGGGCGAGAGTAGTACTAGGATGGGTGACCTCCTGGGAAGTCCTCGTGTTGCACCCCTCTCTTTTTCTTCGGATTTTTTTTGTCGTTTACGTCGGTCCAGCACGCTCGCTTCGTAGGCTTAGTCTGCCCCAGGCCAAAAATACGAGCCGCCGATCTCGTTTTGGGTGCTAATTTGGTGGCGGCGATCTCGAAATGCCCTCGGGCTGCAGCTCCCCGGTGCATCGCTGCGTTCGGATCCTTTATAAGGATTTAACGCGCTTATGCTGATGGGTGCGATCATACCAACACTAATGCACCGGATCCCATCAGAACTCCGCAGTTAAGCGTGTTTGGGCGAGAGTAGTACTAGGATGGGTGACCTCCTGGGAAGTCCTCGTGTTGCACCCCTCTCTTTTTCTTCGGATTTTTTTTGTCGTTTACGTCGGTCCAGCACGCTCGCTTCGTAGGCTTAGTCTGCCCCAGGCCAAAAATACGAGCCGCCGATCTCGTTTTGGGTGCTAATTTGGTGGCGGCGATCTCGAAATGCCCTCGGGCTGCAGCTCCCCGGCGCATCGCTGCGTTCGGATCCTTTACAAGGATTTAACGCGCTTATGCTGATGGGTGCGATCATACCAACACTAATGCACCGGATCCCATCAGAACTCCGCAGTTAAGCGTGTTTGGGCGAGAGTAGTACTAGGATGGGTGACCTCCTAGGAAGTCCTCGTGTTGCACCCCTCTCATTTTCTTCGGATTTTTTTTGTCGTTTACGTCGGTCCAGCACGCTCGCTTCGTAGGCTTAGTCTGCCCCAGGCCAAAAATACGAGCCGCCGAGCTCGTTTTGGGTGCTAATTTGGTGGCGGCGATCTCGAAATGCCCTCGGGCTGCAGCTCCCCGGCGCATCGCTGCGTTCGGATCCTTTATAAGGATTTAACGCGCTTATGCTGATGGGTGCGATCATACCAACACTAATGCACCGGATCCCATCAGAACTCCGCAGTTAAGCGTGTTTGGGCGAGAGTAGTACTAGGATGGGTGACCTCCTGGGAAGTCCTCGTGTTGCACCCCTCTCTTTTTCTTCGGATTTTTTTTGTCGTTTACGTCGGTCCAGCACGCTCGCTTCGTAGGCTTAGTCTGCCCCAGGCCAAAAATACGAGCCGCCGATCTCGTTTTGGGTGCTAATTTGGTGGCGGCGATCTCGCAATGCCCTCGGGCTGCAGCTCCCCGGTGCATCGCTGCGTTCGGATCCTTTATAAGGATTTAACGCGCTTATGCTGACGGGTGCGATCATACCAACACTAATGCACCGGATCCCATCAGAACTCCGCAGTTAAGCGTGTTTGGGCGAGAGTAGTACTAGGATGGGTGACCTCCTGGGAAGTCCTCGTGTTGCACCCCTCTCTTTTTCTTCGGATTTTTTTTGTCGTTTACGTCGGTCCAGCACGCTCGCTTCGTAGGCTTAGTCTGCCCCAGGCCAAAAATACGAGCCGCCGATCTCGTTTTGGGTGCTAATTTGGTGGCGGCGATCTCGCAATGCCCTCGGGCTGCAGCTCCCCGGTGCATCGCTGCGTTCGGATCCTTTATAAGGATTTAACGCGCTTATGCTGACGGGTGCGATCATACCAACACTAATGCACCGGATCCCATCAGAACTCCGCGGTTAAGCGTGTTTGGGCGAGAGTAGTACTAGGATGGGTGACCTCCTGGGAAGTCCTCGTGTTGCACCCCTCTCTTTTTCTTCGGATTTTTTTTGTCGTTTACGTCGGTCCAGCACGCTCGCTTCGTAGGCTTAGTCTGCCCCAGGCCAAAAATACGAGCCGCCGATCTCGTTTTGGGTGCTAATTTAGTGGCGGCGAACTCGAAATGCCCTCGGGCTGCAGCTCCCCGGTGCATCGCTGCGTTCGGATCCTTTATAAGGATTTAACGCGCTTATGCTGATGGGTGCGATCATACCAACACTAATGCACCGGATCCCATCAGAACTCCGCAGTTAAGCGTGTTTGGGCGAGAGTAGTACTAGGATGGGTGACCTCCTGGGAAGTCCTCGTGTTGCACCCCTCTCTTTTTCTTCGGATTTTTTTTGTCGTTTACGTCGGTCCAGCACGCTCGCTTCGTAGGCTTAGTCTGCCCCAGGCCAAAAATACGAGCCGCCGATCTCGTTTTGGGTGCTAATTTGGTGGCGGCGATCTCGAAATGCCCTCGGGCTGCAGCTCCCCGGTGCATAGCTGCGTTCGGATCCTTTATAAGGATTTAACGCGCTTATGCTGATGGGTGCGATCATACCAACACTAATGCACCGGATCCCATCAGAACTCCGCAGTTAAGCGTGTTTGGGCGAGAGTAGTACTAGGATGGGTGACCTCCTGGGAAGTCCTCGTGTTGCACCCCTCTCTTTTTCTTCGGATTTTTTTTGTCGTTTACGTCGGTCCAGCACGCTCGCTTCGTAGGCTTAGTCTGCCCCAGGCCAAAAATACGAGCCGCCGATCTCGTTTTGGGTGCTAATTTGGTGGCGGCGATCTCGAAATGCCCTCGGGCTGCAGCTCCCCGGTGCATCGCTGCGTTCGGATCCTTTATAAGGATTTAACGCGCTTATGCTGATGGGTGCGATCATACCAACACTAATGCACCGGATCCCATCAGAACTCCGCAGTTAAGCGTGTTTGGGCGAGAGTAGTACTAGGATGGGTGACCTCCTGGGAAGTCCTCGTGTTGCACCCCTCTCTTTTTCTTCGGATTTTTTTTGTCGTTTACGTCGGTTCAGCACGCTCGCTTCGTAGGCTTAGTCTGCCCTAGGCCAAAAATACGAGCCGCCGATCTCGTTTTGGGTGCTAATTTGGTGGCGGCGATCTCGGAATGCCCTCGGGCTGCAGCTCCCCGGTGCATCGCTGCGTTCGGATCCTTTATAAGGATTTAACGCGCTTATGCTGACGGGTGCGATCATACCAACACTAATGCACCGGATCCCATCAGAACTCCGCAGTTAAGCGTGTTTGGGCGAGAGTAGTACTAGGATGGGTGACCTCCTGGGAAGTCCTCGTGTTGCACCCCTCTCTTTTTCTTCGGATTTTTTTTGTCGTTTACGTCGGTCCAGCAGGCTCGCTTCGTAGGCTTAGTCTGCCCCAGGCCAAAAATACGAGCCGCCGATCTAGTTTTGGGTGCTAATTTGGTGGCGGCGATCTCGAAATGCCCTCGGGCTGCAGCTCCCCGGTGCATCGCTGCGTTCGGATCCTTTATAAGGATTTAACGCGCTTATGCTGATGGGTGCGATCATACCAACACTAATGCACCGGATCCCATCAGAACTCCGCAGTTAAGCGTGTTTGGGCGAGAGTAGTACTAGGATGGGTGACCTCCTGGGAAGTCCTCGTGTTGCACCCCTCTCTTTTTCTTCGGATTTTTTTTGTCGTTTACGTCGGTCCAGCACGCTCGCTTTGTAGGCTTAGTCTGCCCCAGGCCAAAAATACGAGCCGCCGATCTCGTTTTGGGTGCTAATTTGGTGGCGGCGATCTCGAAATGCCCTCGGGCTGCAGCTCCCCGGTGCATCGCTGCGTTCGGATCCTTTATAAGGATTTAACGCGCTTATGCTGATGGGTGCGATCATACCAACACTAATGCACCGGATCCCATCAGAACTCCGCAGTTAAGCGTGTTTGGGCGAGAGTAGTACTAGGATGGGTGACCTCCTGGGAAGTCCTCGTGTTGCACCCCTCTCTTTTTCTTCGGATTTTTTTTGTCGTTTACGTCGGTCCAGCACGCTCGCTTCGTAGGCTTAGTCTGCCCCAGGCCAAAAATACGAGCCGCCGATCTCGTTTTGGGTGCTAATTTGGTGGCGGCGATCTCGAAATGCCCTCGGGCTGCAGCTCCCCGGTGCATCGCTGCGTTCGGATCCTTTATAAGGATTTAACGCGCTTATGCTGATGGGTGCGATCATACCAACACTAATGCACCGGATCCCATCAGAACTCCGCAGTTAAGCGTGTTTGGGCGAGAGTAGTACTAGGATGGGTGACCTCCTGGGAAGTCCTCGTGTTGCACCCCGCTCTTTTTCTTCGGATTTTTTTTGTCGTTTACGTCGGTCCAGCACGCTCGCTTCGTAGGCTTAGTCTGCCCCAGGCCAAAAATACGAGCCGCCGATCTCGTTTTGGGTGCTAATTTGGTGGCGGCGATCTCGAAATGCCCTCGGGCTGCAGCTCCCCGGTGCATCGCTGCGTTCGGATCCTTTATAAGGATTTAACGCGCTTATGCTGATGGGTGCGATCATACCAACACTAATGCACCGGATCCCATCAGAACTCCGCAGTTAAGCGTGTTTGGGCGAGAGTAGTACTAGGATGGGTGACCTCCTGGGAAGTCCTCGTGTTGCACCCCTCTCTTTTTCTTCGGATTTTTTTTGTCGTTTACGTCGGTCCAGCACGCTCGCTTCGTAGGCTTAGTCTGCCCCAGGCCAAAAATACGAGCCGCCGATCTCGTTTTGGGTGCTAATTTGGTGGCGGCGATCTCGAAATGCCCTCGGGCTGCAGCTCCTCGGTGCATCGCTGCGTTCGGATCCTTTATAAGGATTTAACGCGCTTATGCTGACGGGTGCGATCATACCAACACTAATGCACCGGATCCCATCAGAACTCCGCAGCTAAGCGTGTTTGGGCGAGAGTAGTACAAGGATGGGTGACCTCCTGGGAAGTCCTCGTGTTGCACCCCTCTCTTTTTCTTCGGATTTTTTTTGTCGTTTACGTCGGTCCAGCACGCTCGCTTCGTAGGCTTAGTCTGCCCCAGGCCAAAAATACGAGCCGCCGATCTCGTTTTGGGTGCTAATTTGGTGGCGGCGATCTCGAAATGCACTCGGGCTGCAGCTCCCCGGTGCATCGCTGCGTTCGGATCCTTTATAAGGATTTAACGCGCTTATGCTGACGGGTGCGATCATACCAACACTAATGCACCGGATCCCATCAGAACTCCGCAGTTAAGCGTGTTTGGGCGAGAGTAGTACTAGGATGGGTGACCTCCTGGGAAGTCCTCGTGTTGCACCCCTCTCTTTTTCTTCGGATTTTTTTTGTCGTTTACGTCGGTCCAGCACGCTCGCTTCGTAGGCTTAGTCTGCCCCAGGCCAAAAATACGAGCCGCCGATCTCGTTTTGGGTGCTAATTTGGTGGCGGCGATCTCGAAATGCCCTCGGGCTGCAGCTCCCCGGTGCATCGCTGCGTTCGGATCCTTTATAAGGATTTAACGCGCTTATGCTGATGGGTGCGATCATACCAACACTAATGCACCGGATCCCATCAGAACTCCGCAGTTAAGCGTGTTTGGGCGAGAGTAGTACTAGGATGGGTGACCTCCTGGGAAGTCCTCGTGTTGCACCCCTCTCTTTTTCTTCGGATTTTTTTTGTCGTTTACGTCGGTCCAGCACGCTCGCTTCGTAGGCTTAGTCTGCCCCAGGCCAAAAATACGAGCCGCCGATCTCGTTTTGGGTGCTAATTTGGTGGCGGCGATCTCGAAATGCCCTCGGGCTGCAGCTCCCCGGCGCATCGCTGCGTTCGGATCCTTTATAAGGATTTAACGCGCTTATGCTGATGGGTGCGATCATACAAACACTAATGCACCGGATCCCATCAGAACTCCGCAGTTAAGCGTGTTTGGGCGAGAGTAGTACTAGGATGGGTGACCTCCTAGGAAGTCCTCGTGTTGCACCCCTCTCATTTTCTTCGGATTTTTTTTGTCGTTTACGTCGGTCCAGCACGCTCGCTTCGTAGGCTTAGTCTGCCCCAGGCCAAAAATACGAGCCGCCGATCTCGTTTTGGGTGCTAATTTGGTGGCGGCGATCTCGAAATGCCCTCGGGCTGCAGCTCCCCGGCGCATCGCTGCGTTCGGATCCTTTATAAGGATTTAACGCGCTTATGCTGATGGGTGCGATCATACCAACACTAATGCACCGGATCCCATCAGAACTCCGCAGTTAAGCGTGTTTGGGCGAGAGTAGTACTAGGATGGGTGACCTCCTGGGAAGTCCTCGTGTTGCACCCCTCTCTTTTTCTTCGGATTTTTTTTGTCGTTTACGTCGGTCCAGCACGCTCGCTTCGTAGGCTTAGTCTGCCCCAGGCCAAAAATACGAGCCGCCGATCTCGTTTTGGGTGCTAATTTGGTGGCGGCGATCTCGAAATGCCCTCGGGCTGCAGCTCCCCGGTGCATCGCTGCGTTCGGATCCTTTATAAGGATTTAACGCGCTTATGCTGACGGGTGCGATCATACCAACACTAATGCACCGGATCCCATCAGAACTCCGCAGTTAAGCGTGTTTGGGCGAGAGTAGTACTAGGATGGGTGACCTCCTGGGAAGTCCTCGTGTTGCACCCCTCTCTTTTTCTTCGGATTTTTTTTGTCGTTTACGTCGGTCCAGCACGCTCGCTTCGTAGGCTTAGTCTGCCCCAGGCCAAAAATACGAGCCGTCGATCTCGTTTTGGGTGCTAATTTGGTGGCGGCGATCTCGAAATGCCCTCGGGCTGCAGCTCCCCGGTGCATCGCTGCGTTCGGATCCTTTATAAGGATTTAACGCGCTTATGCTGATGGGTGCGATCATACCAACCCTAACGCACCGGATCCCATCAGAACTCCGCAGTTAAGCGTGTTTGGGCGAGAGTAGTACTAGGATGGGTGACCTCCTGGGAAGTCCTCGTGTTGCACCCCTCTCTTTTTCTTCGGATTTTTTTTGTCGTTTACGTCGGTCCAGCACGCTCGCTTCGTAGGCTTAGTCTGCCCCAGGCCAAAAATACGAGCCGCCGATCTCGTTTTGGGTGCTAATTTGGTGGCGGCGATCTCGAAATGCCCTCGGGCTGCAGCTCCCCGGTGCATCGCTGCGTTCGGATCCTTTATAAGGATTTAACGCGCTTATGCTGATGGGTGCGATCATACCAACACTAATGCACCGGATCCCATCAGAACTCCGCAGTTAAGCGTGTTTGGGCGAGAGTAGTACTAGGATGGGTGACCTCCTGGGAAGTCCTCGTGTTGCACCCCTCTCTTTTTCTTCGGATTTTTTTTGTCGTTTACGTCGGTCCAGCACGCTCGCTTCGTAGGCTTAGTCTGCCCCAGGCCAAAAATACGAGCCGCCGATCTCGTTTTGGGTGCTAATTTGGTGGCGGCGATCTCGAAATGCCCTCGGGCTGCAGCTCCCCGGTGCATCGCTGCGTTCGGATCCTTTATAAGGATTTAACGCGCTTATGCTGATGGGTGCGATCATACCAACACTAATGCACCGGATCCCATCAGAACTCCGCAGTTAAGCGTGTTTGGGCGAGAGTAGTACTAGGATGGGTGACCTCCTGGGAAGTCCTCGTGTTGCACCCCTCTCTTTTTCTTCGGATTTTTTTTGTCGTTTACGTCGGTCCAGCACGCTCGCTTCGTAGGCTTAGTCTGCCCCAGGCCAAAAATACGAGCCGCCGATCTCGTTTTGGGTGCTAATTTGGTGGCGGCGATCTCGAAATGCCCTCGGGCTGCAGCTCCCCGGTGCATCGCTGCGTTCGGATCCTTTATAAGGATTTAACGCGCTTATGCTGATGGGTGCGATCATACCAACACTAATGCACCGGATCCCATCAGAACTCCGCAGTTAAGCGTGTTTGGGCGAGAGTAGTACTAGGATGGGTGACCTCCTGGGAAGTCCTCGTGTTGCACCCCTCTCTTTTTCTTCGGATTTTTTTTGTCGTTTACGTCGGTCCAGCACGCTCGCTTTGTAGGCTTAGTCTGCCCCAGGCCAAAAATACGAGCCGCCGATCTCGTTTTGGGTGCTAATTTGGTGGCGGCGATCTCGAAATGCCCTCGGGCTGCAGCTCCCCGGTGCATCGCTGCGTTCGGATCCTTTATAAGGATTTAACGCGCTTATGCTGATGGGTGCGATCATACCAACACTAATGCACCGGATCCCATCAGAACTCCGCAGTTAAGCGTGTTTGGGCGAGAGTAGTACTAGGATGGGTGACCTCCTGGGAAGTCCTCGTGTTGCACCCCTCTCTTTTTCTTCGGATTTTTTTTGTCGTTTACGTCGGTCCAGCACGCTCGCTTCGTAGGCTTAGTCTGCCCCAGGCCAAAAATACGAGCCGCCGATCTCGTTTTGGGTGCTAATTTGGTGGCGGCGATCTCGAAATGCCCTCGGGCTGCAGCTCCCCGGTGCATCGCTGCGTTCGGATCCTTTATAAGGATTTAACGCGCTTATGCTGATGGGTGCGATCATACCAACACTAATGCACCGGATCCCATCAGAACTCCGCAGTTAAGCGTGTTTGGGCGAGAGTAGTACTAGGATGGGTGACCTCCTGGGAAGTCCTCGTGTTGCACCCCGCTCTTTTTCTTCGGATTTTTTTTGTCGTTTACGTCGGTCCAGCACGCTCGCTTCGTAGGCTTAGTCTGCCCCAGGCCAAAAATACGAGCCGCCGATCTCGTTTTGGGTGCTAATTTGGTGGCGGCGATCTCGAAATGCCCTCGGGCTGCAGCTCCCCGGTGCATCGCTGCGTTCGGATCCTTTATAAGGATTTAACGCGCTTATGCTGATGGGTGCGATCATACCAACACTAATGCACCGGATCCCATCAGAACTCCGCAGTTAAGCGTGTTTGGGCGAGAGTAGTACTAGGATGGGTGACCTCCTGGGAAGTCCTCGTGTTGCACCCCTCTCTTTTTCTTCGGATTTTTTTTGTCGCTTACGTCGGTCCAGCACGCTCGCTTCGTAGGCTTAGTCTGCCCCAGGCCAAAAATACGAGCCGCCGATCTCGTTTTGGGTGCTAATTTGGTGGCGGCGATCTCGAAATGCACTCGGGCTGCAGCTCCCCGGTGCATCGCTGCGTTCGGATCCTTTATAAGGATTTAACGCGCTTATGCTGACGGGTGCGATCATACCAACACTAATGCACCGGATCCCATCAGAACTCCGCAGTTAAGCGTGTTTGGGCGAGAGTAGTACTAGGATGGGTGACCTCCTGGGAAGTCCTCGTGTTGCACCCCTCTCTTTTTCTTCGGATTTTTTTTGTCGTTTACGTCGGTCCAGCACGCTCGCTTCGTAGGCTTAGTCTGCCCCAGGCCAAAAATACGAGCCGCCGATCTCGTTTTGGGTGCTAATTTGGTGGCGGCGATCTCGAAATGCCCTCGGGCTGCAGCTCCCCGGCGCATCGCTGCGTTCGGATCCTTTATAAGGATTTAACGCGCTTATGCTGATGGGTGCGATCATACCAACACTAATGCACCGGATCCCATCAGAACTCCGCAGTTAAGCGTGTTTGGGCGAGAGTAGTACTAGGATGGGTGACCTCCTAGGAAGTCCTCGTGTTGCACCCCTCTCATTTTCTTCGGATTTTTTTTGTCGTTTACGTCGGTCCAGCACGCTCGCTTCGTAGGCTTAGTCTGCCCCAGGCCAAAAATACGAGCCGCCGATCTCGTTTTGGGTGCTAATTTGGTGGCGGCGATCTCGAAATGCCCTCGGGCTGCAGCTCCCCGGCGCATCGCTGCGTTCGGATCCTTTATAAGGATTTAACGCGCTTATGCTGATGGGTGCGATCATACCAACACTAATGCACCGGATCCCATCAGAACTCCGCAGTTAAGCGTGTTTGGGCGAGAGTAGTACTAGGATGGGTGACCTCCTGGGAAGTCCTCGTGTTGCACCCCTCTCTTTTTCTTCGGATTTTTTTTGTCGTTTACGTCGGTCCAGCACGCTCGCTTCGTAGGCTTAGTCTGCCCCAGGCCAAAAATACGAGCCGCCGATCTCGTTTTGGGTGCTAATTTGGTGGCGGCGATCTCGAAATGCCCTCGGGCTGCAGCTCCCCGGTGCATCGCTGCGTTCGGATCCTTTATAAGGATTTAACGCGCTTATGCTGACGGGTGCGATCATACCAACACTAATGCACCGGATCCCATCAGAACTCCGCAGTTAAGCGTGTTTGGGCGAGAGTAGTACTAGGATGGGTGACCTCCTGGGAAGTCCTCGTGTTGCACCCCTCTCTTTTTCTTCGGATTTTTTTTGTCGTTTACGTCGGTCCAGCACGCTCGCTTCGTAGGCTTAGTCTGCCCCAGGCCAAAAATACGAGCCGCCGATCTCGTTTTGGGTGCTAATTTGGTGGCGGCGATCTCGAAATGCCCTCGGGCTGCAGCTCCCCGGTGCATCGCTGCGTTCGGATCCTTTATAAGGATTTAACGCGCTTATGCTGATGGGTGCGATCATACCAACACTAATGCACCGGATCCCATCAGAACTCCGCAGTTAAGCGTGTTTGGGCGAGAGTAGTACTAGGATGGGTGACCTCTTGGGAAGTCCTCGTGTTGCACCCCTCTCTTTTTCTTCGGATTTTTTTTGTCGTTTACGTCGGTCCAGCACGCTCGCTTCGTAGGCTTAGTCTGCCCCAGGCCAAAAATACGAGCCGCCGATCTCGTTTTGGGTGCTAATTTGGTGGCGGCGATCTCGAAATGCCCTCGGGCTGCAGCTCCCCGGTGCATCGCTGCGTTCGGATCCTTTATAAGGATTTAACGCGCTTATGCTGATGGGTGCGATCATACCAACACTAATGCACCGGATCCCATCAGAACTCCGCAGTTAAGCGTGTTTGGGCGAGAGTAGTACTAGGATGGGTGACCTCCTGGGAAGTCCTCGTGTTGCACCCCTCTCTTTTTCTTCGGATTTTTTTTGTCGTTTACGTCGGTCCAGCACGCTCGCTTCGTAGGCTTAGTCTGCCCCAGGCCAAAAATACGAGCCGCCGATCTCGTTTTGGGTGCTAATTTGGTGGCGGCGATCTAGAAATGCCATCGGGCTGCAGCTCCCCGGTGCATCGCTGCGTTCGGATCCTTTATAAGGATTTAACGCGCTTATGCTGATGGGTGCGATCATACCAACACTAATGCACCGGATCCCATCAGAACTCCGCAGTTAAGCGTGTTTGGGCGAGAGTAGTACTAGGATGGGTGACCTCCTGGGAAGTCCTCGTGTTGCACCCCTCTCTTTTTCTTCGGATTTTTTTTGTCGTTTACGTCGGTCCAGCACGCTCGCTTCGTAGGCTTAGTCTGCCCCAGGCCAAAAATACGAGCCGCCGATCTCGTTTTGGGTGCTAATTTGGTGGCGGCGATCTCGAAATGCACTCGGGCTGCAGCTCCCCGGTGCATCGCTGCGTTCGGATCCTTTATAAGGATTTAACGCGCTTATGCTGACGGGTGCGATCATACCAACACTAATGCACCGGATCCCATCAGAACTCCGCAGTTAAGCGTGTTTGGGCGAGAGTAGTACTAGGATGGGTGACCTCCTGGGAAGTCCTCGTGTTGCACCCCTCTCTTTTTCTTCGGATTTTTTTTGTCGTTTACGTCGGTCCAGCACGCTCGCTTCGTAGGCTTAGTCTGCCCCAGGCCAAAAATACGAGCCGCCGATCTCGTTTTGGGTGCTAATTTGGTGGCGGCGATCTCGAAATGCCCTCGGGCTGCAGCTCCCCGGCGCATCGCTGCGTTCGGATCCTTTATAAGGATTTAACGCGCTTATGCTGATGGGTGCGATCATACCAACACTAATGCACCGGATCCCATCAGAACTCCGCAGTTAAGCGTGTTTGGGCGAGAGTAGTACTAGGATGGGTGACCTCCTAGGAAGTCCTCGTGTTGCACCCCTCTCATTTTCTTCGGATTTTTTTTGTCGTTTACGTCGGTCCAGCACGCTCGCTTCGTAGGCTTAGTCTGCCCCAGGCCAAAAATACGAGCCGCCGATCTCGTTTTGGGTGCTAATTTGGTGGCGGCGATCTCGAAATGCCCTCGGGCTGCAGCTCCCCGGCGCATCGCTGCGTTCGGATCCTTTATAAGGATTTAACGCGCTTATGCTGATGGGTGCGATCATACCAACACTAATGCACCGGATCCCATCAGAACTCCGCAGTTAAGCGTGTTTGGGCGAGAGTAGTACTAGGATGGGTGACCTCCTGGGAAGTCCTCGTGTTGCACCCCTCTCTTTTTCTTCGGATTTTTTTTGTCGTTTACGTCGGTCCAGCACGCTCGCTTCGTAGGCTTAGTCTGCCCCAGGCCAAAAATACGAGCCGCCGATCTCGTTTTGGGTGCTAATTTGGTGGCGGCGATCTCGAAATGCCCTCGGGCTGCAGCTCCCCGGTGCATCGCTGCGTTCGGATCCTTTATAAGGATTTAACGCGCTTATGCTGACGGGTGCGATCATACCAACACTAATGCACCGGATCCCATCAGAACTCCGCAGTTAAGCGTGTTTGGGCGAGAGTAGTACTAGGATGGGTGACCTCCTGGGAAGTCCTCGTGTTGCACCCCTCTCTTTTTCTTCGGATTTTTTTTGTCGTTTACGTCGGTCCAGCACGCTCGCTTCGTAGGCTTAGTCTGCCCCAGGCCAAAAATACGAGCCGCCGATCTCGTTTTGGGTGCTAATTTGGTGGCGGCGATCTCGAAATGCCCTCGGGCTGCAGCTCCCCGGTGCATCGCTGCGTTCGGATCCTTTATAAGGATTTAACGCGCTTATGCTGATGGGTGCGATCATACCAACACTAATGCACCGGATCCCATCAGAACTCCGCAGTTAAGCGTGTTTGGGCGAGAGTAGTACTAGGATGGGTGACCTCTTGGGAAGTCCTCGTGTTGCACCCCTCTCTTTTTCTTCGGATTTTTTTTGTCGTTTACGTCGGTCCAGCACGCTCGCTTCGTAGGCTTAGTCTGCCCCAGGCCAAAAATACGAGCCGCCGATGTCGTTTTGGGTGCTAATTTGGTGGCGGCGATCTCGAAATGCCCTCGGGCTGCAGCTCCCCGGTGCATCGCTGCGTTCGGATCCTTTATAAGGATTTAACGCGCTTATGCTGATGGGTGCGATCATACCAACACTAATGCACCGGATCCCATCAGAACTCCGCAGTTAAGCGTGTTTGGGCGAGAGTAGTACTAGGATGGGTGACCTCCTGGGAAGTCCTCGTGTTGCACCCCTCTCTTTTTCTTCGGATTTTTTTTGTCGTTTACGTCGGTCCAGCACGCTCGCTTCGTAGGCTTAGTCTGCCCCAGGCCAAAAATACGAGCCGCCGATCTCGTTTTGGGTGCTAATTTGGTGGCGGCGATCTCGAAATGCCATCGGGCTGCAGCTCCCCGGTGCATCGCTGCGTTCGGATCCTTTATAAGGATTTAACGCGCTTATGCTGATGGGTGCGATCATACCAACACTAATGCACCGGATCCCATCAGAACTCCCCAGTTAAGCGTGTTTGGGCGAGAGTAGTACTAGGATGGGTGACCTCCTGGGAAGTCCTCGTGTTGCACCCCTCTCTTTTTCTTCGGATTTTTTTTGTCATTTACGTCGGTCCAGCACGCTCGCTTCGTAGGTTTAGTCTGCCCCAGGCCAAAAATACGAGCCGCCGATCTCGTTTTGGGTGCTAATTTGGTGGCGGCGATCTCGAAATGCCCTCGGGCTGCAGCTCCCCGGCGCATCGCTGCGTTCGGATCCTTTATAAGGATTTAACGCGCTTATGCTGATGGGTGCGATCATACCAACACTAATGCACCGGATCCCATCAGAACTCCGCAGTTAAGCGTATTTGGGCGAGAGTAGTACTAGGATGGGTGACCTCCTGGGAAGTCCTCGTGTTGCACCCCTCTCTTTTTCTTCGGATTTTTTTTGTCGTTTACGTCGGTCCAGCACGCTCGCTTCGTAGGCTTAGTCTGCCCCAGGCCAAAAATACGAGCCGCCGATCTCGTTTTGGGTGCTAATTTGGTGGCGGCGATCTCGAAATGCCCTCGGGCTGCAGCTCCCCGGTGCATCGCTGCGTTCGGATCCTTTATAAGGATTTAACGCGCTTATGCTGATGGGTGCGATCATACCAACACTAATGCACCGGATCCCATCAGAACTCCGCAGTTAAGCGTGTTTGGGCGAGAGTAGTACTAGGATGGGTGACCTCCTGGGAAGTCCTCGTGTTGCACCCCTCTCTTTTTCTTCGGATTTTTTTTGTCGTTTACGTCGGTCCAGCACGCTCGCTTCGTAGGCTTTGTCTGCCCCAGGCCAAAAATACGAGCCGCCGATCTCGTTTTGGGTGCTAATTTGGTGGCGGCGATCTCGAAATGCCCTCGGGCTGCAGCTCCCCGGTGCATCGCTGCGTTCGGATCCTTTATAAGGATTTAACGCGCTTATGCTGATGGGTGCGATCATACCAACACTAATGCACCGGATCCCATCAGAACTCCGCAGTTAAGCGTGTTTGGGCGAGAGTAGTACTAGGATGGGTGACCTCCTGGGAAGTCCTCGTGTTGCACCCCTCTCTTTTTCTTCGGATTTTTTTTGTCGTTTACGTCGGTCCAGCACGCTCGCTTCGTAGGCTTAGTCTGCCCCAGGCCAAAAATACGAGCCGCCGATCTCGTTTTGGGTGCTAATTTGGTGGCGGTGATCTCGAAATGCCCTCGGGCTGCAGCTCCCCGGTGCATCGCTGCGTTCGGATCCTTTATAAGGATTTAACGCGCTTATGCTGATGGGTGCGATCATACCAACACTAATGCACCGGATCCCATCAGAACTCCGCAGTTAAGCGTGTTTGGGCGAGAGTAGTACTAGGATGGGTGACCTCCTGGGAAGTCCTCGTGTTGCACCCCTCTCTTTTTCTTCGGATTTTTTTTGTCGTTTACGTCGGTCCAGCACGCTCGCTTCGTAGGCTTAGTCTGCCCCAGGCCAAAAATACGAGCCGCCGATCTCGTTTTGGGTGCTAATTTGGTGGCGGCGATCTCGAAATGCCCTCGGGCTGCAGCTCCCCGGTGCATCGCTGCGTTCGGATCCTTTATAAGGATTTAACGCGCTTATGCTGATGGGTGCGATCATACCAACACTAATGCACCGGATCCCATCAGAACTCCGCAGTTAAGCGTGTTTGGGCGAGAGTAGTACTAGGATGGGTGACCTCCTGGGAAGTCCTCGTGTTGCACCCCTCTCTTTTTCTTCGGATTTTTTTTGTCGTTTACGTCGGTCCAGCACGCTCGCTTCGTAGGCTTAGTCTGCCCCAGGCCAAAAATACGAGCCGCCGATCTCGTTTTGGGTGCTAATTTGGTGGCGG
>JAYJMT010000018.1:73500-360247 GCA_036321655.1 Quercus alba
CCTAGTACTACTCTCGCCCAAACACGCTTAACTGCGGATTCTGATAGGATCCGGGTGCATTAGTGTTGGCTATGATCGCACCCGTCAGCATAAGCGCGTTAAATCCTTATAAAGGATCCGAACGCAGCGATGCACCGGGGAGCTGCAGCCCGAGGGCATTTCGAGATCGCCGCCACCAAATTAGCACCCAAAACGAGATCGGCGGCTCGTATTTTTGGCCTGGGCAAGACTAAGCCTACGAAGCGAGCGTGCTGGACCGACGTAAACGACAAAAAAAATCCGAAAGAAAAAGAGAGGGGTGCAACACGAGGACTTCCCAGGAGGTCACCCATCCTAGTACTACTCTCGCCCAAACACGCTTAACTGCGGAGTTCTGATGGGATCCGGTGCATTAGTGTTGGTATGATCGCACCCATCAGCATAAGCGCGTTAAATCCTTATAAAGGATCCGAACGCAGCGATGCACCGGGGAGCTGCAGCCCGAGGGCATTTCGAGTTCGCCGCCACCAAATTAGCACCCAAAACGAGATCGGCGGCTCGTATTTTTGGCCTGGGGCAGACTAAGCCTACGAAGCGAGCGTGCTGGACCGACGTAAACGACAAAAAAAATCCGAAGAAAAAGAGAGGGGTGCAACACGAGGACTTCCCAGGAGGTCAACCCATCCTAGTACTACTCTCGCCCAAACACGCTTAACTGCGGAGTTCTGATAGGATCCGGTGCATTAGTGTTGGTATGATCGCACCCGTCAGCATAAGCGCGTTAAATCCTTATAAAGGATCCGAACGCAGCGATGCACCGGGGAGCTGCAGCCCGAGGGCATTTCGAGATCGCCGCCACCAAATTAGCACCCAAAACGAGATCGGCGGCTCGTATTTTGGCCTGGGGCAGACTAAGCCTACGAAGCGAGCGTGCTGGGACGACGTAAACGACAAAAAAAAATCCGAAGAAAAAGAGAGGGGTGCAACACGAGGACTTCCCAGGAGGTCACCCATCCTAGTACTACTCTCGCCCAAACACGCTTAACTGCGGAGTTCTGATGGGATCCGGTGCATTAGTGTTGGTATGATCGCACCCATCAGCATAAGCGCGTTAAATCCTTATAAAGGATCCGAACGCAGCGATGCACCGGGGAGCTGCAGCAGCGAGGCATTTCGAGTTCGCCGCCACCAAATTAGCACCCAAAACGAGATCGGCGGCTCGTATTTTGGCCTGGGGCAGACTAAGCCTACGAAGCGAGCGTGCTGGACCGACGTAAACGACAAAAAAAATCCGAAGAAAAAGAGAGGGGTGCAACACGAGGACTTCCTGGAGGTCACACATCCTAGTACTACTCTCGCCCAAACACGCTTAACTGCGGAGTTCTGATAGGGATCCGGTGCATTAGTGTTGGTATGATCGCACCCGTCAGCATAAGCGCGTTAAATCCTTATAAAGGATCCGAACGCAGCGATGCACCGGGGAGCTGCAGCCCGAGGGCATTTCGAGATCGCCGCCACCAAATTAGCACCCAAAACGAGATCGGCGGCTCGTATTTTTGGCCTGGGGCAGACTAAGCCTACGAAGCGAGCGTGCTGGACCGACGTAAACGACAAAAAAAAATCCGAAGAAAAGAGAGGGGTGCAACACGAGGACTTCCCAGGAGGTCACCCATCCTAGTACTACTCTCGCCCAAACACGCTTAACTGCGGAGTTCTGATGGGATCCGGTGCATTAGTGTTGGTATGATCGCACCCATCAGCATAAGCGCGTTAAATCCTTATAAAGGATCCGAACGCAGCGATGCACCGGGGAGCTGCAGCCCGAGGGCATTTCGAGATCGCCGCCACCAAATTAGCACCCAAAACGAGATCGGCGGCTCGTATTATTGGCCTGGGGCAGACTAAGCCTACGAAGCGAGCGTGCTGGACCGACGTAAACGACAAAAAAAATCCGAAGAAAAAGAGAGGGGTGCAACACGAGGACTTCCCAGGAGGTCACCCATCCTAGTACTACTCTCGCCCAAACACGCTTAACTGCGGAGTTCTGATAGGATCCGGTGCATTAGTGTTGGTATGATCGCACCCGTCAGCATAAGCGCGTTAAATCCTTATAAAGGATCCGAACGCCAGCGATGCACCGGGGAGCTGCAGCCGAGGGCATTTCGAGATCGCCGCCACCAAATTAGCACCCAAAACGAGATCGGCGGCTCGTATTTTTGGCCTGGGGCAGACTAAGCCTACGAAGCGAGCGTGCTGGGACCGACGTAAACGACAAAAAAAATCCGAAGAAAAAGAGAGGGGTGCAACACGAGGACTTCCCAGGAGGTCACCCATCCTAGTACTACTCTCGCCCAAACACGCTTAACTGCGGAGGTTCTGATGGGATCCGGTGCATTAGTGTTGGTATGATCGCACCCATCAGCATAAGCGCGTTAATCCTTATAAAGGATCCGAACGCAGCGATGCACCGGGGAGCTGCAGCCCGAGGGCATTTCGAGTTCGCCGCCACCAAATTAGCACCCAAAACGAGATCGGCGGCTCGTATTTTTGGCCTGGGGCAGACTAAGCCTACGAAGCGAGCGTGCTGGACCGACGTAAACGACAAAAAAAATCCGAAGAAAAAGAGAGGGGTGCAACACGAGGACTTCCCAGGAGGTCACCCATCCTAGTACTACTCTCGCCCAAACACGCTTAACTGCGGAGTTCTGATAGGATCCGGTGGCATTAGTGTTGGTATGATCGCACCCGTCAGCATAAGCGCGTTAAATCCTTATAAAGGATCCGAACCGCAGCGATGCACCGGGGAGCTGCAGCCCGAGGGCATTTCGAGATCGCCGCCACCAAATTAGCACCCAAAACGAGATCGGCGGCTCGTATTTTTGGGCCTGGGGCAGACTAAGCCTACGAAGCGAGCGTGCTGGACCGACGTAAACGACAAAAAAAATCCGAAGAAAAAGAGAGGGGTGCAACACGAGGACTTCCCAGGAGGTCACCCATCCTAGTACTACTCTCGCCCAAACACGCTTAACTGCGGAGTTCTGATGGGATCCGGTGCATTAGTGTTGGTATGATCGCACCCATCAGCATAAGCGCGTTAAATCCTTATAAAGGATCCGAACGCAGCGATGCACCGGGGGAGCTGCAGCCGAGGGCATTTCGAGATCGCCGCCACCAAATTAGCACCCAAAACGAGATCGGCGGCTCGTATTTTTGGCCTGGGGCAGACTAAGCCTACGAAGCGAGCGTGCTGGACCGACGTAAACGACAAAAAAAATCCGAAGAAAAAGAGAGGGGTGCAACACGAGGACTTCCCAGGAGGTCACCCATCCTAGTACTACTCTCGCCCAAACACGCTTAACTGCGGAGTTCTGATGGGATCCGGTGCATTAGTGTTGGTATGATCGCACCCTTCAGCATAAGCGCGTTAAATCCTTATAAAGGATCCGAACGCAGCGATGCACCG
Organism: Quercus alba; assembly: GCA_036321655.1. NCBI lineage: Eukaryota > Viridiplantae > Streptophyta > Magnoliopsida > Fagales > Fagaceae > Quercus > Quercus alba. The sequence goes on from JAYJMT010000018.1 coordinate 76,943, forward strand.
GGGAGCTGCAGCCCGAGGGCATTTCGAGATCGCCGCCACCAAATTAGCACCCAAAACGAGATCGGCGGCTCGTATTTTTGGCCTGGGGCAGACTAAGCCTACGAAGCGAGCGTGCTGGACCGACGTAAACGACAAAAAAAAATCCGAAGAAAAAGAGAGGGGTGCAACACGAGGACTTCCCAGGAGGTCACCCATCCTAGTACTACTCTCGCCCAAACACGCTTAACTGCGGAGTTCTGATGGGATCCGGTGCATTAGTGTTGGTATGATCGCACCCTTCAGCATAAGCGCGTTAAATCCTTATAAAGGATCCGAACGCAGCGATGCACCGGGGAGCTGCAGCCCGAGGGCATTTCGAGATCGCCGCCACCAAATTAGCACCCAAAACGAGATCGGCGGCTCGTATTTTTGGCCTGGGGCAGACTAAGCCTACGAAGCGAGCGTGCTGGACCGACGTAAACGACAAAAAAAATCCGAAGAAAAAGAGAGGGGTGCAACACGAGGACTTCCCAGGAGGTCACCCATCCTAGTACTACTCTCGCCCAAACACGCTTAACTGCGGAGTTCTGATGGGATCCGGTGCATTAGTGTTGGTATGATCGCACCCAGTCAGCATAAGCGCGTTAAATCCTTATAAAGGATCCGAACGCAGCGATGCACCGGGGAGCTGCAGCCCGAGGGCATTTCGAGATCGCCGCCACCAAATTAGCACCCAAAACGAGATCGGCGGCTCGTATTTTTGGCCTGGGGCAGACTAAGCCTACGAAGCGAGCGTGCTGGACCGACGTAAACGACAAAAAAAATCCGAAGAAAAAGAGAGGGGTTGCAACACGAGGACTTCCCAGGAGGTCACCCATCCTAGTACTACTCTCGCCCAAACACGCTTAACTGCGGAGTTCTGATGGGATCCGGTGCATTAGTGTTGGTATGATCGCACCCATCAGCATAAGCGCGTTAAATCCTTATAAAGGATCCGAACGCAGCGATGCACCGGGGAGCTGCAGCCGAGGGCATTTCGAGATCGCCGCCACCAAATTAGCACCCAAAACGAGATCGGCGGCTCGTATTTTTGGCCTGGGGCAGACTAAGCCTACGAAGCGAGCGTGCTGGACCGACGTAAACGACAAAAAAAATCCGAAGAAAAAGAGAGGGGTGCAACACGAGGACTTCCCAGGAGGTCACCCATCTAGTACTACTCTCGCCCAAACACGCTTAACTGCGGAGTTCTGATGGGATCCGGTGCATTAGTGTTGGTATGATCGCACCCAGTCAGCATAAGCGCGTTAAATCCTTATAAAGGATCCGAACGCAGCGATGCACCGGGGAGCTGCAGCCCGAGGGCATTTCGAGATCGCCGCCACCAAATTAGCACCCAAAACGAGATCGGCGGCTCGTATTTTTGGCCTGGGGCAGACTAAGCCTACGAAGCGAGCGTGCTGGACCGACGTAAACGACAAAAAAAATCCGAAGAAAAAGAGAGGGGGTGCAACACGAGGACTTCCCAGGAGGTCACCCATCCTAGTACTACTCTCGCCCAAACACGCTTAACTGCGGAGTTCTGATGGGATCCGGTGCATTAGTGTTGGTATGATCGCACCCATCAGCATAAGCGCGTTAAATCCTTATAAAGGATCCGAACGCAGCGATGCACCGGGGGAGCTGCAGCCCGAGGGCATTTCGAGATCGCCGCCACCAAATTAGCACCCAAAACGAGATCGGCGGCTCGTATTTTTGGCCTGGGGCAGACTAAGCCTACGAAGCGAGCGTGCTGGACCGACGTAAACGACAAAAAAAATCCGAAGAAAAAGAGAGGGGTGCAACACGAGGACTTCCCAGGAGGTCACCCATCCTAGTACTACTCTCGCCCAAACACGCTTAACTGCGGAGTTCTGATGGATCCGGTGCATTAGTGTTGGTATGATCGCACCCGATCAGCATAAGCGCGTTAAATCCTTATAAAGGATCCGAACGCAGCGATGCACCGGGGAGCTGCAGCCCGAGGGCATTTCGAGATCGCCGCCACCAAATTAGCACCCAAAACGAGATCGGCGGCTCGTATTTTTGGCCTGGGGCAGACTAAGCCTACGAAGCGAGCGTGCTGGACCGACGTAAACGACAAAAAAAATCCGAAGAAAAAGAGAGGGGTGCAACACGAGGACTTCCCAGGAGGTCACCCATCTAGTACTACTCTCGCCAAACACGCTTAACTGCGGAGTTCTGATGGGATCCGGTGCATTAGTGTTGGTATGATCGCACCCATCAGCATAAGCGCGTTAAATCCTTATAAAGGATCCGAACGCAGCGATGCACCGGGAGCTGCAGCCCGAGGGCATTTCGAGATCGCCGCCACCAAATTAGCACCCAAAACGAGATCGGCGGCTCGTATTTTTGGCCTGGGGCAGACTAAGCCTACGAAGCGAGCGTGCTGGACCGACGTAAACGACAAAAAAAATCCGAAGAAAAAGAGAGGGGTGCAACACGAGGACTTCCCAGGAGGTCACCCATCCTAGTACTACTCTCGCCCAAACACGCTTAACTGCGGAGTTCTGATGGGATCCGGTGCATTAGTGTTGGTATGATCGCACCCATCAGCATAAGCGCGTTAAATCCTTATAAAGGATCCGAACGCAGCGATGCACCGGGGAGCTGCAGCCCGAGGGCATTTCGAGATCGCCGCCACCAAATTAGCACCCAAAACGAGATCGGCGGCTCGTATTTTTGGCCTGGGGCAGACTAAGCCTACGAAGCGAGCGTGCTGGACCGACGTAAACGACAAAAAAAATCCGAAGAAAAAGAGAGGGGTGCAACACGAGGACTTCCCAGGAGGTCACCCCTCCTAGTACTACTCTCGCCCAAACACGCTTAACTGCGGAGTTCTGATGGGATCGCGTGCATTAGTGTTGGTATGATCGCACCCATCAGCATAAGCGCGTTAAATCCTTATAAAGGATCCGAACGCAGCGATGCACCGGGGAGCTGCAGCCCGAGGGCATTTCGAGATCGCCGCCACCAAATTAGCACCCAAAACGAGATCGGCGGCTCGTATTTTTGGCCTGGGGCAGACTAAGCCTACGAAGCGAGCGTGCTGGACCGACGTAAACGACAAAAAAAATCCGAAGAAAAAGAGAGGGGTGCAACACGAGGACTTCCCAGGAGGTCACCCATCCTAGTACTACTCTCGCCCAAACACGCTTAACTGCGGAGTTCTGATGGGATCCGGTGCATTAGTGTTGGTATGATCGCACCCGTCAGCATAAGCGCGTTAAATCCTTATAAAGGATCCGAACGCAGCGATGCACCGGGGAGCTGCAGCCCGAGGGCATTTCGAGATCGCCGCCACCAAATTAGCACCCAAAACGAGATCGGCGGCTCGTATTTTTGGCCTGGGGCAGACTAAGCCTACGAAGCGAGCGTGCTGGACCGACGTAAACGACAAAAAAAATCCGAAGAAAAAGAGAGGGGTGCAACACGAGGACTTCCCAGGAGGTCACCCATCCTAGTACTACTCGCCCAAACACGCTTAACTGCGGAGTTCTGATGGGATCCGGTGCATTAGTGTTGGTATGATCGCACCCATCAGCATAAGCGCGTTAAATCCTTATAAAGGATCCGAACGCAGCGATGCACCGGGGAGCTGCAGCCCGAGGGCATTTCGAGATCGCCGCCACCAAATTAGCACCCAAAACGAGATCGGCGGCTCGTATTTTTGGCCTGGGGCAGACTAAGCCTACGAAGCGAGCGTGCTGGACCGACGTAAACGACAAAAAAAATCCGAAGAAAAAGAGAGGGGTGCAACACGAGGACTTCCCAGGAGGTCACCCATCCTAGTACTACTCTCGCCCAAACACGCTTAACTGCGGAGTTCTGATGGGATCCGGTGCATTAGTGTTGGTATGATCGCACCCGATCAGCATAAGCGCGTTAAATCCTTATAAAGGATCCGAACGCAGCGATGCACCGGGGAGCTGCAGCCCGAGGGCATTTCGAGATCGCCGCCACCAAATTAGCACCCAAAACGAGATCGGCGGCTCGTATTTTTGGCCTGGGGGCAGACTAAGCCTACGAAGCGAGCGTGCTGGACCGACGTAAACGACAAAAAAAATCCGAAGAAAAAGAGAGGGGTGCAACACGAGGACTTCCAGGAGGTCACCCATCCTAGTACTACTCTCGCCCAAACACGCTTAACTGCGGAGTTCTGATGGGATCCGGTGCATTAGTGTTGGTATGATCGCACCCATCAGCATAAGCGCGTTAAATCCTTATAAAGGATCCGAACGCAGCGATGCACCGGGGAGCTGCAGCCCGAGGGCATTTCGAGATCGCCGCCACCAAATTAGCACCCAAAACGAGATCGGCGGCTCGTATTTTTGGCCTGGGGCAGACTAAGCCTACGAAGCGAGCGTGCTGGACCGACGTAAACGACAAAAAAAATCCGAAGAAAAAGAGAGGGGTGCAACACGAGGACTTCCCAGGAGGTCACCCATCCTAGTACTACTCTCGCCCAAACACGCTTAACTGCGGAGTTCTGATAGGATCCGGTGCATTAGTGTTGGTATGATCGCACCCGTCAGCATAAGCGCGTTAAATCCTTATAAAGGATCCGAACGCAGCGATGCACCGGGGAGCTGCAGCCCGAGGGCATTTCGAGATCGCCGCCACCAAATTAGCACCCAAAACGAGGATCGGCGGCTCGTATTTTTGGCCTGGGCAGACTAAGCCTACGAAGCGAGCGTGCTGGACCGACGTAAACGACAAAAAAAATCCGAAGAAAAAGAGAGGGGTGCAACACGAGGACTTCCCAGGAGGTCACCCATCCTAGTACTACTCTCGCCCAAACACGCTTAACTGCGGAGTTCTGATGGGATCCGGTGCATTAGTGTTGGTATGATCGCACCCATCAGCATAAGCGCGTAAATCCTTATAAAGGATCCGAACGCAGCGATGCACCGGGGAGCTGCAGCCCGAGGGCATTTCGAGATCGCCGCCACCAAATTAGCACCCAAAACGAGATCGGCGGCTCGTATTTTTGGCCTGGGGCAGACTAAGCCTACGAAGCGAGCGTGCTGGACCGACGTAAACGACAAAAAAAATCCGAAGAAAAAGAGAGGGGTGCAACACGAGGACTTCCCAGGAGGTCACCCATCCTAGTACTACTCTCGCCCAAACACGCTTAACTGCGGAGTTCTGATGGGATCCGGTGCATTAGTGTTGGTATGATCGCACCCTCAGCATAAGCGCGTTAAATCCTTATAAAGGATCCGAACGCAGCGATGCACCGGGGAGCTGCAGCCCGAGGGCATTTCGAGATCGCCGCCACCAAATTAGCACCCAAAACGAGATCGGCGGCTCGTATTTTTGGCCTGGGGCAGACTAAGCCTACGAAGCGAGCGTGCTGGACCGACGTAAACGACAAAAAAAATCCGAAGAAAAAGAGAGGGGTGCAACACGAGGACTTCCCAGGAGGTCACCCATCCTAGTACTACTCTCGCCCAAACACGCTTAACTGCGGGAGTTCTGATGGGATCCGGTGCATTAGTGTTGGTATGATCGCACCCTGTCAGCATAAGCGCGTTAAATCCTTATAAAGGATCCGAACGCAGCGATGCACCGGGGAGCTGCAGCCCGAGGGCATTTCGAGATCGCCGCCACCAAATTAGCACCCAAAACGAGATCGGCGGCTCGTATTTTTGGCCTGGGGCAGACTAAGCCTACGAAGCGAGCGTGCTGGACCGACGTAAACGACAAAAAAAATCCGAAGAAAAAGAGAGGGGTGCAACACGAGGACTTCCCAGGAGGTCACCCATCCTAGTACTACTCTCGCCCAAACACGCTTAACTGCGGAGTTCTGATGGGATCCGGTGCATTAGTGTTGGTATGATCGCACCCGATCAGCATAAGCGCGTTAAATCCTTATAAAGGATCCGAACGCAGCGATGCACCGGGGGAGCTGCAGCCCGAGGGCATTTCGAGATCGCCGCCACCAAATTAGCACCCAAAACGAGATCGGCGGCTCGTATTTTTGGCCTGGGGCAGACTAAGCCTACGAAGCGAGCGTGCTGGACCGACGTAAACGACAAAAAAAATCCGAAGAAAAAGAGAGGGGGTGCAACACGAGGACTTCCCAGAGGTCACCCATCCTAGTACTACTCTCGCCCAAACACGCTTAACTGCGGAGTTCTGATGGGATCCGGTGCATTAGTGTTGGTATGATCGCACCCAGTCAGCATAAGCGCGTTAAATCCTTATAAAGGATCCGAACGCAGCGATGCACCGGGGAGCTGCAGCCCGAGGGCATTTCGAGATCGCCGCCACCAAATTAGCACCCAAAACGAGATCGGCGGCTCGTATTTTTGGCCTGGGGCAGACTAAGCCTACGAAGCGAGCGTGCTGGACCGACGTAAACGACAAAAAAAATCCGAAGAAAAAGAGAGGGGTGCAACACGAGGACTTCCCAGGAGGTCACCCATCCTAGTACTACTCTCGCCCAAACACGCTTAACTGCGGAGTTCTGATGGGATCGCGTGCATTAGTGTTGGTATGATCGCACCCGTCAGCATAAGCGCGTTAAATCCTTATAAAGGATCCGAACGCAGCGATAGCACCGGGGAGCTGCAGCCCGAGGGCATTTCGAGATCGCCGCCACCAAATTAGCACCCAAAACGAGATCGGCGGCTCGTATTTTTGGCCTGGGGCAGACTAAGCCTACGAAGCGAGCGTGCTGGACCGACGAAACGACAAAAAAAATCCGAAGAAAAAGAGAGGGGGTGCAACACGAGGACTTCCCAGGAGGTCACCCATCCTAGTACTACTCTCGCCCAAACACGCTTAACTGCGGAGTTCTGATGGGATCCGGTGCATTAGTGTTGGTATGATCGCACCCATCAGCATAAGCGCGTTAAATCCTTATAAAGGATCCGAACGCAGCGATGCACCGGGGAGCTGCAGCCCGAGGGCATTTCGAGATCGCCGCCACCAAATTAGCACCCAAAACGAGATCGGCGGCTCGTATTTTTGGCCTGGGGCAGACTAAGCCTACGAAGCGAGCGTGCTGGACCGACGTAAACGACAAAAAAAATCCGAAGAAAAAGAGAGGGGTGCAACACGAGGACTTCCCAGGAGGTCACCCATCCTAGTACTACTCTCGCCCAAACACGCTTAACTGCGGAGTTCTGATGGGATCCGGTGCATTAGTGTTGGTATGATCGCACCCGTCAGCATAAGCGCGTTAAATCCTTATAAAGGATCCGAACGCAGCGATGCACCGGGGGAGCTGCAGCCCGAGGGCATTTCGAGATCGCCGCCACACCAAATTAGCACCCAAAACGAGATCGGCGGCTCGTATTTTTGGCCTGGGGCAGACTAAGCCTACGAAGCGAGCGTGCTGGACCGACGTAAACGACAAAAAAAATCCGAAGAAAAAGAGAGGGGTGCAACACGAGGACTTCCCAGGAGGTCACCCATCCTAGTACTACTCTCGCCCAAACACGCTTAACTGCGGAGTTCTGATGGATCCGGTGCATTAGTGTTGGTATGATCGCACCCAGTCAGCATAAGCGCGTTAAATCCTTATAAAGGATCCGAACGCAGCGATGCACCGGGGAGCTGCAGCCCGAGGGCATTTCGAGATCGCCGCCACCAAATTAGCACCCAAAACGAGATCGGCGGCTCGTATTTTTGGCCTGGGGCAGACTAAGCCTACGAAGCGAGCGTGCTGGACCGACGTAAACGACAAAAAAAAATCCGAAGAAAAAGAGAGGGGTGCAACACGAGGACTTCCCAGAGAGGTCACCCATCCTAGTACTACTCTCGCCCAAACACGCTTAACTGCGGAGTTCTGATGGGATCCGGTGCATTAGTGTTGGTATGATCGCACCATCAGCATAAGCGCGTTAAATCCTTATAAAGGATCCGAACGCAGCGATGCACCGGGGAGCTGCAGCCCGAGGGCATTTCGAGATCGCCGCCACCAAATTAGCACCCAAAACGAGATCGGCGGCTCGTATTTTTGGCCTGGGGCAGACTAAGCCTACGAAGCGAGCGTGCTGGACCGACGTAAACGACAAAAAAATCCGAAGAAAAAGAGAGGGGTGCAACACGAGGACTTCCCAGTGAGGTCACCCATCCTAGTACTACTCTCGCCCAAACACGCTTAACTGCGGAGTTCTGATGGGATCCGGTGCATTAGTGTTGGTATGATCGCACCCATCAGCATAAGCGCGTTAAATCCTTATAAAGGATCCGAACGCAGCGATGCACCGGGGAGCTGCAGCCCGAGGGCATTTCGAGATCGCCGCCACCAAATTAGCACCCAAACGAGATCGGCGGCTCGTATTTTTGGCCTGGGGCAGACTAAGCCTACGAAGCGAGCGTGCTGGACCGACGTAAACGACAAAAAAAATCCGAAGAAAAAGAGAGGGGTGCAACACGAGGACTTCCCAGGAGGTCACCCATCCTAGTACTACTCTCGCCCAAACACGCTTAACTGCGGAGTTCTGATGGGATCCGGTGCATTAGTGTTGGTATGATCGCACCCGTCAGCATAAGCGCGTTAAATCCTTATAAAGGATCCGAACGCAGCGATAGCACCGGGGAGCTGCAGCCCGAGGGCATTTCGAGATCGCCGCCACCAAATTAGCACCCAAAACGAGATCGGCGGCTCGTATTTTGGCCTGGGGCAGACTAAGCCTACGAAGCGAGCGTGCTGGACCGACGTAAACGACAAAAAAAATCCGAAGAAAAAAGAGAGGGGTGCAACACGAGGACTTCCCAGGAGGTCACCCATCCTAGTACTACTCTCGCCCAAACACGCTTAACTGCGGAGTTCTGATGGGATCCGGTGCATTAGTGTTGGTATGATCGCACCCATCAGCATAAGCGCGTTAAATCCTTATAAAGGATCCGAACGCAGCGATGCACCGGGGAGCTGCAGCCCGAGGGCATTTCGAGATCGCCGCCACCAAATTAGCACCCAAAACGAGATCGGCGGCTCGTATTTTTGGCCTGGGGCAGACTAAGCCTACGAAGCGAGCGTGCTGGACCGACGTAAACGACAAAAAAAATCCGAAGAAAAAGAGAGGGGTGCAACACGAGGACTTCCCAGGAGGTCACCCATCCTAGTACTACTCTCGCCCAAACACGCTTAACTGCGGAGTTCTGATGGGATCCGGTGCATTAGTGTTGGTATGATCGCACCCAGTCAGCATAAGCGCGTTAAATCCTTATAAAGGATCCGAACGCAGCGATGCACCGGGGAGCTGCAGCCCGAGGGCATTTCGAGATCGCCGCCACCAAATTAGCACCCAAAACGAGATCGGCGGCTCGTATTTTTGGCCTGGGGCAGACTAAGCCTACGAAGCGAGCGTGCTGGACCGACGTAAACGACAAAAAAAATCCGAAGAAAAAGAGGGGGTGCAACACGAGGACTTCCCAGGAGGTCACCCATCCTAGTACTACTCTCGCCCAAACACGCTTAACTGCGGAGTTCTGATGGGATCCGGTGCATTAGTGTTGGTATGATCGCACCCATCAGCATAAGCGCGTTAAATCCTTATAAAGGATCCGAACGCAGCGATGCACCGGGGGAGCTGCAGCCCGAGGGCATTTCGAGATCGCCGCCACCAAATTAGCACCCAAAACGAGATCGGCGGCTCGTATTTTTGGCCTGGGGCAGACTAAGCCTACGAAGCGAGCGTGCTGGACCGACGTAAACGACAAAAAAAATCCGAAGAAAAAGAGAGGGGTGCAACACGAGGACTTCCCAGGAGGTCACCCATCCTAGTACTACTCTCGCCCAAACACGCTTAACTGCGGAGTTCTGATGGGATCCGGGTGCATTAGTGTTGGTATGATCGCACCCGTCAGCATAAGCGCGTTAAATCCTTATAAAGGATCCGAACGCAGCGATGCACCGGGGAGCTGCAGCCCGAGGGCATTTCGAGATCGCCGCCACCAAATTAGCACCCAAAACGAGATCGGCGGCTCGTATTTTTGGCCTGGGGCAGACTAAGCCTACGAAGCGAGCGTGCTGGACGACGTAAACGACAAAAAAATCCGAAGAAAAAAGAGAGGGGTGCAACACGAGGACTTCCCAGGAGGTCACCCATCCTAGTACTACTCTCGCCCAAACACGCTTAACTGCGGAGTTCTGATGGATCCGGTGCATTAGTGTTGGTATGATCGCACCCATCAGCATAAGCGCGTTAAATCCTTATAAAGGATCCGAACGCAGCGATGCAGCCGGGGAGCTGCAGCCCGAGGGCATTTCGAGATCGCCGCCACCAAATTAGCACCCAAAACGAGATCGGCGGCTCGTATTTTTGCGCTGGGGCAGACTAAGCCTACGAAGCGAGCGTGCTGGACCGACGTAAACGACAAAAAAAATCCGAAGAAAAAGAGAGGGGTGCAACACGAGGACTTCCCAGGAGGTCACCCATCCTAGTACTACTCTCGCCCAAACACGCTTAACTGCGGAGTTCTGATGGATCCGGTGCATTAGTGTTGGTATGATCGCACCCGTCAGCATAAGCGCGTTAAATCCTTATAAAGGATCCGAACGCAGCGATGCACCGGGGAGCTGCAGCCCGAGGGCATTTCGAGATCGCCGCCACCAAATTAGCACCCAAAACGAGATCGGCGGCTCGTATTTTTGGCCTGGGGCAGACTAAGCCTACGAAGCGAGCGTGCGTGGACCGACGTAAACGACAAAAAAAATCCGAAGAAAAGAGAGGGGTGCAACACGAGGACTTCCCAGGAGGTCACCCATCCTAGTACTACTCTCGCCCAAACACGCTTAACTGCGGAGTTCTGATGGGATCCGGTGCATTAGTGTTGGTATGATCGCACCCATCAGCATAAGCGCGTTAAATCCTTATAAAGGATCCGAACGCAGCGATGCACCGGGGAGCTGCAGCCCGAGGGCATTTCGAGATCGCCGCCACCAAATTAGCACCCAAAACGAGATCGGCGGCTCGTATTTTTGGCCTGGGGCAGACTAAGCCTACGAAGCGAGCGTGCTGGACCGACGTAAACGACAAAAAAAATCCGAAGAAAAGAGAGGGGTGCAACACGAGGACTTCCCAGGAGGTCACCCATCCTAGTACTACTCTCGCCCCAAACACGCTTAACTGCGGAGTTCTGATGGGATCCGGTGCATTAGTTTGGTATGATCGCACCCATCAGCATAAGCGCGTTAAATCCTTATAAAGGATCCGAACGCAGCGATGCACCGGGGAGCTGCAGCCCGAGGGCATTTCGAGATCGCCGCCACCAAATTAGCACCCAAACGAGATCGGCGGCTCGTATTTTTGGCCTGGGGCAGACTAAGCCTACGAAGCGAGCGTGCTGGACCGACGTAAACGACAAAAAAAATCCGAAGAAAAAGAGAGGGGTGCAACACGAGGACTTCCCAGGAGGTCACCCATCCTAGTACTACTCTCGCCCAAACACGCTTAACTGCGGAGTTCTGATGGGATCCGGTGCATTAGTGTTGGTATGATCGCACCATCAGCATAAGCGCGTTAAATCCTTATAAAGGATCCGAACGCAGCGATGCACCGGGGAGCTGCAGCCCGAGGGCATTTCGAGATCGCCGCCACCAAATTAGCACCCAAAACGAGATCGGCGGCTCGTATTTTTGGCCTGGGGCAGACTAAGCCTACGAAGCGAGCGTGCTGGACCGACGTAAACGACAAAAAAAATCCGAAGAAAAAGAGAGGGGTGCAACACGAGGACTTCCAGGAGGTCACCCATCCTAGTACTACTCTCGCCCAAACACGCTTAACTGCGGAGTTCTGATGGGATCCGGTGCATTAGTGTTGGTATGATCGCACCCGTCAGCATAAGCGCGTTAAATCCTTATAAAGGATCCGAACGCAGCGATGCACCGGGGAGCTGCAGCCGAGGGCATTTCGAGATCGCCGCCACCAAATTAGCACCCAAAACGAGATCGGCGGCTCGTATTTTTGGCCTGGGGCAGACTAAGCCTACGAAGCGAGCGTCGTGGACCGTAAACGACAAAAAAAATCCGAAGAAAAAGAGAGGGGTGCAACACGAGGACTTCCAGGAGGTCACCCATCCTAGTACTACTCTCGCCCAAACACGCTTAACTGCGGAGTTCTGATGGGATCCGGTGCATTAGTGTTGGTATGATCGCACCCATCAGCATAAGCGCGTTTAAATCCTTATAAAGGATCCGAACGCAGCGATGCACCGGGGAGCTGCAGCCCGAGGGCATTTCGAGATCGCCGCCACCAAATTAGCACCCAAAACGAGATCGGCGGCTCGTATTTTTGGCCTGGGGCAGACTAAGCCTACGAAGCGAGCGTGCTGGACCGACGTAAACGACAAAAAAAAATCGAAGAAAAAGAGAGGGGTGCAACACGAGGACTTCCCAGGAGGTCACCATCCTAGTACTACTCTCGCCCAAACACGCTTAACTGCGGAGTTCTGATGGGATCCGGTGCATTAGTGTTGGTATGATCGCACCCATCAGCATAAGCGCGTTAAATCCTTATAAAGGATCCGAACGCAGCGATGCACCGGGGAGCTGCAGCCGAGGGCATTTCGAGATCGCCGCCACCAAATTAGCACCCAAAACGAGATCGGCGGCTCGTATTTTTGGCCTGGGGCAGACTAAGCCTACGAAGCGAGCGTGCTGGACCGACGTAAACGACAAAAAAAATCCGAAGAAAAAGAGAGGGGTGCAACACGAGGACTTCCCAGGAGGTCACCCATCCTAGTACTACTCTCGCCCAAAACACGCTTAACTGCGGAGTTCTGATGGGATCCGGTGCATTAGTGTTGGTATGATCGCACCCATCAGCATAAGCGCGTTAATCCTTAAACTATAAAGGATCCGAACGCAGCGATGCACCGGGGAGCTGCAGCCCGAGGCATTCGAGATCGCCGCCACCAAATTAGCACCCAAACGAGATCGGCGGCTCGTATTTTTGGCCTGGGGCAGACTAAGCCTACGAAGCGGAGCGTGCTGGACCGACGTAAACGACAAAAAAAATCCGAAGAAAAAGAGAGGGGGTGCAACACGAGGACTTCCCAGGAGGTCACCCATCCTAGTACTACTCTCGCCCAAACACGCTTAACTGCGGAGTTCTGATGGGATCCGGTGCATTAGTGTTGGTATGATCGCACCTTCAGCATAAGCGCGTTAAATCCTTATAAAGGATCCGAACGCAGCGATGCACCGGGGGAGCTGCAGCCCGAGGGCATTTCGAGATCGCCGCCACCAAATTAGCACCCAAAACGAGATCGGCGGCTCGTATTTTTGGCCTGGGGCAGACTAAGCCTACGAAGCGAGCGTGCTGGACCGACGTAAACGACAAAAAAAATCCGAAGAAAAAGAGAGGGGTGCAACACGAGGACTTCCCAGGAGGTCACCCATCCTAGTACTACTCTCGCCCAAACACGCTTAACTGCGGAGTTCTGATGGGATCCGGTGCATTAGTGTTGGTATGATCGCACCCAGTCAGCATAAGCGCGTTAAATCCTTATAAAGGATCCGAACGCAGCGATAGCACCGGGGAGCTGCAGCCCGAGGGCATTTCGAGATCGCCGCCACCAAATTAGCACCCAAAACGAGATCGGCGGCTCGTATTTTTGGCCTGGGGCAGACTAAGCCTACGAAGCGAGCGTGCTGGACCGACGTAAACGACAAAAAAAATCCGAAGAAAAAGAGAGGGGTGCAACACGAGGACTTCCAGGAGGTCACCCATCCTAGTACTACTCTCGCCCAAACACGCTTAACTGCGGAGTTCTGATGGGATCCGGTGCATTAGTGTTGGTATGATCGCACCCGTCAGCATAAGCGCGGTTAAATCCTTATAAAGGATCCGAAGCGCAGCGATGCACCGGGGAGCTGCAGCCCGAGGGGGCATTTCGAGATCGCCGCCACCAAATTAGCACCCAAAACGAGATCTGGCGGCTCGTATATTTGGCCTGGGGCAGACTAAGCCTACGAAGCGAGCGTGCTGGACCGACGTAAACGACAAAAAAAATCCGAAGAAAAAGAGAGGGGGTGCAACACGAGGACTTCCCAGGAGTCACCCATCCTAGTACTACTCTCGCCCAAACACGCTTAACTGCGGAGTTCTGATGGGATCCGGTGCATTAGTGTTGGTATGATCGCACCCGTCAGCATAAGCGCGTTAAATCCTTATAAAGGATCCGAACGCAGCGATGCACCGGGGAGCTGCAGCCGAGGGCATTTCGAGATCGCCGCCACCAAATTAGCACCCAAAACGAGATCGGCGGCTCGTATTTTTGGCCTGGGGCAGACTAAGCCTACGAAGCGAGCGTTGCTGGACCGACGTAAACGACAAAAAAAAAATCCGAAGAAAAAGAGAGGGGTGCAACACGAGGACTTCCAGGAGGTCACCCATCCTAGTACTACTCTCGCCCAAACACGCTTAACTGCGGAGTTCTGATGGGATCCGGTGCATTAGTGTTGGGTATGATCGCACCCATCAGCATAAGCGCGTTAAATCCTTATAAAGGATCCGAACGCAGCATAAGATGCACGGGGAGCTGCAGCCCGAGGGCATTTCGAGATCGCCGCCACCAAATTAGCACCCAAAAACGAGATCGGCGGCTCGTATTTTTGGCCTGGGGCAGACTAAGCCTACGAAGCGAGCGTGCTGGACCGACGTAAACGACAAAAAAAATCCGAAGAAAAAGAGAGGGGTGCAACACGAGGACTTCCCAGGAGGTCACCCATCCTAGTACTACTCTCGCCCAAACACGCTTAACTGCGGAGTTCTGATGGGATCCGGTGCATTAGTGTTGGTATGATCGCACCGCATCAGCATAAGCGCGTTAAATCCTTATAAAGGATCCGAACGCAGCGATGCACCGGGGAGCTGCAGCCCGAGGGCATTTCGAGATCGCCGCCACCAAATTAGCACCCAAAACGAGATCGGCGGCTCGTATTTTTGGCCTGGGGCAGACTAAGCCTACGAAGCGAGCGTGCTGGACCGACGTAAACGACAAAAAAAATCCGAAGAAAAAGAGAGGGGTGCAACACGAGGACTTCCCAGGAGGTCACCCATCCTAGTACTACTCTCGCCCAAACACGCTTAACTGCGGAGTTCTGATGGGATCCGGTGCATTAGTGTTGGTATGATCGCACCCAGTCAGCATAAGCGCGTTAAATCCTTATAAAGGATCCGAACGCAGCGATGCACCGGGGAGCTGCAGCCCGAGGGCATTTCGAGATCGCCGCCACCAAATTAGCACCCAAAACGAGATCGGCGGCTCGTATTTTTGGCCTGGGGCAGACTAAGCCTACGAAGCGAGCGTGCTGGGACCGACGTAAACGACAAAAAAAATCCGAAGAAAAAGAGAGGGGTGCAACACGAGGAGCTTCCCAGGAGGTCACCCATCCTAGTACTACTCTCGCCCAAACACGCTTAACTGCGGAGTTCTGATGGGATCCGGTGCATTAGTGTTGGTTGATCGCACCCATCAGCATAAGCGCGTTAAATCCTTATAAAGGATCCGAACGCAGCGATGCACCGGGGAGCTGCAGCCCGAGGGCATTCGAGATCGCCGCCACCAAATTAGCACCCAAAACGAGATCGGCGGCTCGTATTTTTGGCCTGGGGCAGACTAAGCCTACGAAGCGAGCGTGCTGGACCGACGTAAACGACAAAAAAAATCCGAAGAAAAAGAGAGGGGTGCAACACGAGGACTTCCCAGGAGGTCACCCATCCTAGTACTACTCTCGCCCAAACACGCTTAACTGCGGAGTTCTGATGGGATCCGGTGCATTAGTGTTGGTATGATCGCACCCATCAGCATAAGCGCGTTAAATCCTTATAAAGGATCCGAACGCAGCGATGCACCGGGGAGCTGCAGCCCGAGGGCATTTCGAGATCGCCGCCACCAAATTAGCACCCAAAACGAGATCGGCGGCTCGTATTTTTGGCCTGGGGCAGACTAAGCCTACGAAGCGAGCGTGCTGGACCGACGTAAACGACAAAAAAAATCCGAAGAAAAAGAGAGGGGTGCAACACGAGGACTTCCCAGGAGGTCACCCATCCTAGTACTACTCTCGCCCAAACACGCTTAACTGCGGAGTTCTGATGGGATCCGGTGCATTAGTGTTGGTATGATCGCACCCATCAGCATAAGCGCGTTAAATCCTTATAAAGGATCCGAACGCAGCGATGCACCGGGGAGCTGCAGCCCTGAGGGCATTTCGAGATCGCCGCCACCAAATTAGCACCCAAAACGAGATCGGCGGCTCGTATTTTTGGCCTGGGGCAGACTAAGCCTACGAAGCGAGCGTGCTGGACCGACGTAAACGACAAAAAAATCCGAAGAAAAAGAGAGGGGTGCAACACGAGGACTCCCAGGAGGTCACCCATCCTAGTACTACTCTCGCCCAAACACGCTTAACTGCGGAGTTCTGATGGGATCCGGTGCATTAGTGTTGGTATGATCGCACCCATCAGCATAAGCGCGTTAAATCCTTATAAAGGATCCGAACGCAGCGATGCACCGGGGAGCTGCAGCCCGAGGGCATTTCGAGATCGCCGCCACCAAATTAGCACCCAAAACGAGATCGGCGGCTCGTATTTTTGGCCTGGGGGCAGACTAAGCCTACGAAGCGAGCGTGCTGGACCGACGTAAACGACAAAAAAAATCCGAAGAAAAAGTGAGGGGTGCAACACGAGGACTTCCCAGGAGGTCACCCATCCTAGTACTACTCTCGCCCAAACACGCTTAACTGCGGAGTTCTGATGGGATCCGGTGCATTAGTGTTGGTATGATCGCACCCATCAGCATAAGCGCGTTAAATCCTTATAAAGGATCCGAACGCAGCGATGCACCGGGGGAGCTGCAGCCCGAGGGCATTTCGAGATCGCCGCCACCAAATTAGCACCCAAAACGAGATCGGCGGCTCGTATTTTTGGCCTGGGGCAGACTAAGCCTACGAAGCGAGCGTGCTGGACCGACGTAAACGACAAAAAAAATCCGAAGAAAAAGAGAGGGGTGCAACACGAGGACTTCCCAGGAGGTCACCCATCCTAGTACTACTCTCGCCCAAACACGCTTAACTGCGGAGTTCTGATGGGATCCGGTGCATTAGTGTTGGTATGATCGCACCATCAGCATAAGCGCGTTAAATCCTTATAAAGGATCCGAACGCAGCGATGCACCGGGGGAGCTGCAGCCCGAGGGCATTTCGAGATCGCCGCCACCAAATTAGCACCCAAAACGAGATCGGCGGCTCGTATTTTTGGCCTGGGGCAGACTAAGCCTACGAAGCGAGCGTGCTGGACCGACGTAAACGACAAAAAAAATCCGAAGAAAAAGAGAGGGGTGCAACACGAGGACTTCCCAGGAGGTCACCCATCCTAGTACTACTCTCGCCCAAACACGCTTAACTGCGGAGTTCTGATGGGATCCGGTGCATTAGTGTTGGTATGATCGCACCCATCAGCATAAGCGCGTTAAATCCTTATAAGGATCCGAACGCAGCGATGCACCGGGGGAGCTGCAGCCCGAGGGCATTTCGAGATCGCCGCCACCAAATTAGCACCCAAAACGAGATCGGCGGCTCGTATTTTTGGCCTGGGGCAGACTAAGCCTACGAAGCGAGCGTGCTGGACCGACGTAAACGACAAAAAAAATCCGAAGAAAAAGAGAGGGGTGCAACACGAGGACTTCCCAGGAGGTCACCCATCCTAGTACTACTCTCGCCCAAACACGCTTAACTGCGGAGTTCTGATGGGATCCGGTGCATTAGTGTTGGTATGATCGCACCCATCAGCATAAGCGCGTTAAATCCTTATAAAGGATCCGAACGCAGCGATGCACCGGGGAGCTGCAGCCCGAGGGCATTTCGAGATCGCCGCCACCAAATTAGCACCCAAAACGAGATCGGCGGCTCGTATTTTTGGCCTGGGGCAGACTAAGCCTACGAAGCGAGCGTGCTGGACCGACGTAAACGACAAAAAAAATCCGAAGAAAAAGAGAGGGGTGCATACACGAGGACTTCCCAGGATGGTCACCCATCCTAGTACTACTCTCGCCCAAACACGCTTAACTGCGGAGTTCTGATGGGATCCGGTGCATTAGTGTTGGTATGATCGCACCCATCAGCATAAGCGCGTTAAATCCTTATAAAGGATCCGAACGCAGCGATGCACCGGGGAGCTGCAGCCCGAGGGCATTTCGAGATCGCCGCCACCAAATTAGCACCCAAAACGAGATCGGCGGCTCGTATTTTTGGCCTGGGGCAGACTAAGCCTACGAAAGCGAGCGTGCTGGACCGACGTAAACGACAAAAAAATCCGAAGAAAAAGAGAGGGGTGCAACACGAGGACTTCCCAGGAGGTCACCATCCTAGTACTACTCTCGCCCAAACACGCTTAACTGCGGAGTTCTGATGGGATCCGGTGCATTAGTGTTGGTATGATCGCACCCATCAGCATAAGCGCGTTAAAATCCTTATAAAGGATCCGAACGCAGCGATGCACCGGGGAGCTGCAGCCCGAGGGCATTTCGAGATCGCCGCCACCAAATTAGCACCCAAAACGAGATCGGCGGCTCGTATTTTTGGCCTGGGGCAGACTAAGCCTACGAAGCGAGCGTGCTGGACCGACGTAAACGACAAAAAAAAATCCGAAGAAAAAGAGAGGGGTGCAACACGAGGACTTCCCAGGAGGTCACCCATCCTAGTACTACTCTCGCCCAAACACGCTTAACTGCGGAGTTCTGATGGGATCCGGTGCATTAGTGTTGGTATGATCGCACCCATCAGCATAAGCGCGTTAAATCCTTATAAAGGATCCGAACGCAGCGATGCACGGGGAGCTGCAGCCCGAGGGCATTTCGAGATCGCCGCCACCAAATTAGCACCCAAAACGAGATCGGCGGCTCGTATTTTTGGCCTGGGGCAGACTAAGCCTACGAAGCGAGCGTGCTGGACCGACGTAAACGACAAAAAAAATCCGAAGAAAAAGAGAGGGGTGCAACACGAGGACTTCCCAGGAGGTCACCCATCCTAGTACTACTCTCGCCCAAACACGCTTAACTGCGGAGTTCTGATGGGATCCGGTGCATTAGTGTTGGTATGATCGCACCCATCAGCATAAGCGCGGTTAAATCCTTATAAAGGATCCGAACGCAGCGATGCACCGGGGAGCTGCAGCCCGAGGGCATTTCGAGATCGCCGCCACCAAATTAGCACCCAAAACGAGATCGGCGGCTCGTATTTTTTGGCCTGGGGCAGACTAAGCCTACGAAGCGAGCGTGCTGGACCGACGTAAACGACAAAAAAAATCGAAGAAAAAGAGAGGGGTGCAACACGAGGACTTCCCAGGAGGTCACCCATCCTAGTACTACTCTCGCCCAAACACGCTTAACTGCGGAGTTCTGATGGGATCCGGTGCATTAGTGTTGGTATGATCGCACCCATCAGCATAAGCGCGTTAAATCCTTATAAAGGATCCGAACGCAGCGATGCACCGGGGAGCTGCAGCCCGAGGGCATTTCGAGATCGCCGCCACCAAATTAGCACCCAAAACGAGATCGGCGGCTCGTATTTTTGGCCTGGGGCAGACTAAGCCTACGAAGCGAGCGTGCTGGACCGACGTAAACGACTAAAAAAAATCCGAAGAAAAAGAGAGGGGTGCAACACGAGGTCTTCCCAGGAGGTCACCCATCTAGTACTACTCTCGCCCAAACACGCTTAACTGCGGAGTTCTGATGGGATCCGGTGCATTTGTGTTGGGATGATCGCACCCATCAGCATAAGCGCGTTAAATCCTTATAAAGGATCCGAACGCAGCGATGCACCGGGGAGCTGCAGCCCGAGGGCATTTCGAGATCGCCGCCACCAAATTAGCACCCAAAACGAGATCGGCGGCTCGTATTTTTTGGCCTGGGGCAGACTAAGCCTACGAAGCGAGCGTGCTGGACCGACGTAAACGACAAAAAAAATCCGAAGAAAAAGAGAGGGGTGCAACACGAGGACTTCCCAGGAGGTCACCCATCCTAGTACTACTCTCGCCCAAACACGCTTAACTGCGGAGTTCTGATGGGATCCGGTGCATTAGTGTTGGTATGATCGCACCCATCAGCATAAGCGCGTTAAATCCTTATAAAGGATCCGAACGCAGCGATGCACCGGGGAGCTGCAGCCCGAGGGCATTTCGAGATCGCCGCCACCAAATTAGCACCCAAAACGAGATCGGCGGCTCGTATTTTTGGCCTGGGGCAGGACTAAGCCTACGAAGCGAGCGTGCTGGACCGACGTAAACGACAAAAAAAATCCGAAGAAAAGAGAGGGGTGCAACACGAGGGACTTCCCAGGAGGTCACCCATCCTAGTACTACTCTCGCCCAAACACGCTTAACTGCGGAGTTCTGATGGGATCCGGTGCATTAGTGTTGGTATGATCGCACCCATCAGCATAAGCGCGTTAAATCCTTATAAAGGATCCGAACGCAGCGATGCACCGGGGAGCTGCAGCCGAGGGCATTTCGAGATCGCCGCCACCAAATTAGCACCCAAAACGAGATCGGCGGCTCGTATTTTTGGCCTGGGCAGACTAAGCCTACGAAGCGAGCGTGCTGGACCGACGTAAACGACAAAAAAAATCCGAAGAAAAAGAGAGGGGTGCAACACGAGGACTTCCCAGGAGGTCACCCATCCTAGTACTACTCTCGCCCAAACACGCTTAACTGCGGAGTTCTGATGGGATCCGGTGCATTAGTGTTGGTATGATCGCACCCATCAGCATAAGCGCGTTAAATCCTTATAAAGGATCCGAACGCAGCGATGCACCGGGGAGCTGCAAGCCCGAGGGCATTTCGAGATCGCCGCCACCAAATTAGCACCCAAAACGAGATCGGCGGCTCGTATTTTTGGCCTGGGGCAGACTAAGCCTACGAAGCGAGCGTGCTGGACCGACGTAAACGACAAAAAAAATCCGAAGAAAAAGAGAGGGGTGCAACACGAGGACTTCCCAGGAGGTCACCCATCCTAGTACTACTCTCGCCCAAACACGCTTAACTGCGGAGTTCTGATGGGATCCGGTGCATTAGTGTTGGTATGATCGCACCCATCAGCATAAGCGCGTTAAATCCTTATAAAGGATCCGAACGCAGCGATGCACCGGGGAGCTGCAGCCCGAGGGCATTTCGAGATCGCCGCCACCAAATTAGCACCCAAAACGAGATCGGCGGCTCGTATTTTTGGCCTGGGGCAGACTAAGCCTACGAAGCGAGCGTGCTGGACCGACGTAAACGACAAAAAAATCCGAAGAAAAAGAGAGGGTGCAACACGAGGACTTCCCAGGAGGTCACCCATCCTAGTACTACTCTCGCCCAAACACGCTTAACTGCGGAGTTCTGATGGGATCCGGTGCATTAGTGTTGGTATGATCGCACCCATCAGCATAAGCGCGTTAAATCCTTATAAAGGATCCGAACGCAGCGATGCACCGGGGGACTGCAGCCCGAGGGCATTTCGAGATCGCCGCCACCAAATTAGCACCCAAAACGAGATCGGCGGCTCGTATTTTTGGCCTGGGGCAGACTAAGCCTACGAAGCGAGCGTGCTGGACCGACGTAAACGACAAAAAAAATCCGAAGAAAAGAGAGGGGTGCAACACGAGGACTTCCCAGGAGGTCACCCATCCTAGTACTACTCTCGCCCAAACACGCTTAACTGCGGAGTTCTGATGGGATCCGGTGCATTAGTGTTGGTATGATCGCACCCATCAGCATAAGCGCGTTAAATCCTTATAAAGGATCCGAACGCAGCGATGCACCGGGGAGCTGCAGCCCGAGGGCATTTCGAGATCGCCGCCACCAAATTAGCTACCCAAAACGAGATCGGCGGCTCGTTATTTTTGGCCTGGGGCAGACTAAGCCTACGAAGCGAGCGTGCTGGACCGACGTAAACGACAAAAAAAATCCGAAGAAAAGAGAGGGGTTGCAACACGAGGACTTCCCAGGAGGTCACCCATCCTAGTACTACTCTCGCCCAAACACGCTTAACTGCGGAGTTCTGATGGGATCCGGTGCATTAGTGTTGGTATGATCGCACCCATCAGCATAAGCGCGTTAAATCCTTATAAAGGATCCGAACGCAGCGATGCACCGGGGGAGCTGCAGCCCGAGGGCATTTCGAGATCGCCGCCACCAAATTAGCACCCAAAACGAGATCGGCGGCTCGTATTTTTGGCCTGGGGCAGACTAAGCCTACGAAGCGAGCGTGCTGGACCGACGTAAACGACAAAAAAAATCCGAAGAAAAAGAGAGGGGTGCAACACGAGGACCTTCCCAGGAGGTCACCCATCCTAGTACTACTCTCGCCCAAACACGCTTAACTGCGGAGTTCTGATGGGATCCGGTGCATTAGTGTTGGTATGATCGCACCCATCAGCATAAGCGCGTTAAATCCTTATAAAGGATCCGAACGCAGCGATGCACCGGGGAGCTGCAGCCCGAGGGCATTTCGAGATCGCCGCCACCAAATTAGCACCCAAAACGAGATCGGCGGCTCGTATTTTTGGCCTGGGGCAGACTAAGCCTACGAAGCGAGCGTGCTGGACCGACGTAAACGACAAAAAAAATCCGAAAGAAAAAGAGAGGGGTGCAACACGAGGACTTCCAGGAGGTCACCCATCCTAGGTACTACTCTCGCCCAAACACGCTTAACTGCGGAGTTCTGATGGGATCCGGTGCATTAGTGTTGGTATGATCGCACCCATCAGCATAAGCGCGTTAAATCCTTATAAAGGATCCGAACGCAGCGATGCACCGGGGAGCTGCAGCCCGAGGGCATTTCGAGATCGCCGCCACCAAATTAGCACCCAAAACGAGATCGGCGGCTCGTATTTTTGGCCTGGGGCAGACTAAGCCTACGAAGCGAGCGTGCTGGACCGACGTAAACGACAAAAAAAATCCGAAGAAAAAGAGAGGGGTGCAACACGAGGACTTCCCAGGAGGTCACCCATCCTAGTACTACTCTCGCCCAAACACGCTTAACTGCGGAGTTCTGATGGGATCCGGTGCATTAGTGTTGGTATGATCGCACCCATCAGCATAAGCGCGTTAAATCCTTATAAAGGATCCGAACGCAGCGATGCACCGGGGAGCTGCAGCCCGAGGGCATTTCGAGATCGCCGCCACCAAATTAGCACCCAAAACGAGATCGGCGGCTCGTATTTTTGGCCTGGGGCAGACTAAGCCTACGAAGCGAGCGTGCTGGACCGACGTAAACGACAAAAAAAATCCGAAGAAAAAGAGAGGGTGCAACACGAGGACTTCCCAGGAGGTCACCCATCCTAGTACTACTCTCGCCCAAACACGCTTAACTGCGGAGTTCTGATGGGATCCGGTGCATTAGTGTTGGTATGATCGCACCCATCAGCAATAAGCGCGTTAAATCCTTATAAAGGATCCGAACGCAGCGATGCACCGGGGAGCTGCAGCCCGAGGGCATTTCGAGATCGCCGCCACCAAATTAGCACCCAAAACGAGATCGGCGGCTCGTATTTTTGGCCTGGGGCAGACTAAGCCTACGAAGCGAGCGTGCTGGACCGACGTAAACGACAAAAAAAATCCGAAGAAAAAGAGAGGGGTGCAACACGAGGACTTCCCAGGAGGTCACCCATCCTAGTACTACTCTCGCCCAAACACGCTTAACTGCGGAGTTCTGATGGGATCCGGTGCATTAGTGTTGGTATGATCGCACCCATCAGCATAAGCGCGTTAAATCCTTATAAAGGATCCGAACGCAGCGATGCACCGGGGAGCTGCAGCCCGAGGGCATTTCGAGATCGCCGCCACCAAATTAGCACCCAAAACGAGATCGGCGGCTCGTATTTTTGGCCTGGGGCAGACTAAGCCTACGAAGCGAGCGTGCTGGACCGACGTAAACGACAAAAAAAATCCGAAGAAAAAGAGAGGGGTGCAACACGAGGACTTCCCAGGAGGTCACCCATCCTAGTACTACTCTCGCCCAAACACGCTTAACTGCGGAGTTCTGATGGGATCCGGTGCATTAGTGTTGGTATGATCGCACCCATCAGCATAAGCGCGTTAAATCCTTATAAAGGATCCGAACGCAGCGATGCACCGGGGAGCTGCAGCCCGAGGGCATTTCGAGATCGCCGCCACCAAATTAGCACCCAAAACGAGATCGGCGGCTCGTATTTTTGGCCTGGGGCAGACTAAGCCTACGAAGCGAGCGTGCTGGACCGACGTAAACGACAAAAAAAATCCGAAGAAAAAGAGAGGGGTGCAACACGAGGACTTCCCAGGAGGTCACCCATCCTAGTACTACTCTCGCCCAAACACGCTTAACTGCGGAGTTCTGATGGGATCCGGTGCATTAGTGTTGGTATGATCGCACCCATCAGCATAAGCGCGTTAAATCCTTATAAAGGATCCGAACGCAGCGATGCACCGGGGAGCTGCAGCCCGAGGGCATTTCGAGATCGCCGCCACCAAATTAGCACCCAAAACGAGATCGGCGGCTCGTATTTTTGGCCTGGGGCAGACTAAGCCTACGAAGCGAGCGTGCTGGACCGACGTAAACGACAAAAAAAATCCGAAGAAAAAGAGAGGGGTGCAACACGAGGACTTCCCAGGAGGTCACCCATCCTAGTACTACTCTCGCCCAAACACGCTTAACTGCGGAGTTCTGATGGGATCCGGTGCATTAGTGTTGGTATGATCGCACCCATCAGCATAAGCGCGTTAAATCCTTATAAAGGATCCGAACGCAGCGATGCACCGGGGAGCTGCAGCCCGAGGGCATTTCGAGATCGCCGCCACCAAATTAGCACCCAAAACGAGATCGGCGGCTCGTATTTTTGGCCTGGGGCAGACTAAGCCTACGAAGCGAGCGTGCTGGACCGACGTAAACGACAAAAAAAATCCGAAGAAAAAGAGAGGGGTGCAACACGAGGACTTCCCAGGAGGTCACCCATCCTAGTACTACTCTCGCCCAAACACGCTTAACTGCGGAGTTCTGATGGGATCCGGTGCATTAGTGTTGGTATGATCGCACCCATCAGCATAAGCGCGTTAAATCCTTATAAAGGATCCGAACGCAGCGATGCACCGGGGAGCTGCAGCCCGAGGGCATTTCGAGATCGCCGCCACCAAATTAGCACCCAAAACGAGATCGGCGGCTCGTATTTTTGGCCTGGGGCAGACTAAGCCTACGAAGCGAGCGTGCTGGACCGACGTAAACGACAAAAAAAATCCGAAGAAAAAGAGAGGGGTGCAACACGAGGACTTCCCAGGAGGTCACCCATCCTAGTACTACTCTCGCCCAAACACGCTTAACTGCGGAGTTCTGATGGGATCCGGTGCATTAGTGTTGGTATGATCGCACCCATCAGCATAAGCGCGTTAAATCCTTATAAAGGATCCGAACGCAGCGATGCACCGGGGAGCTGCAGCCCGAGGGCATTTCGAGATCGCCGCCACCAAATTAGCACCCAAAACGAGATCGGCGGCTCGTATTTTTGGCCTGGGGCAGACTAAGCCTACGAAGCGAGCGTGCTGGACCGACGTAAACGACAAAAAAAATCCGAAGAAAAAGAGAGGGGTGCAACACGAGGACTTCCCAGGAGGTCACCCATCCTAGTACTACTCTCGCCCAAACACGCTTAACTGCGGAGTTCTGATGGGATCCGGTGCATTAGTGTTGGTATGATCGCACCCATCAGCATAAGCGCGTTAAATCCTTATAAAGGATCCGAACGCAGCGATGCACCGGGGAGCTGCAGCCCGAGGGCATTTCGAGATCGCCGCCACCAAATTAGCACCCAAAACGAGATCGGCGGCTCGTATTTTTGGCCTGGGGCAGACTAAGCCTACGAAGCGAGCGTGCTGGACCGACGTAAACGACAAAAAAAATCCGAAGAAAAAGAGAGGGGTGCAACACGAGGACTTCCCAGGAGGTCACCCATCCTAGTACTACTCTCGCCCAAACACGCTTAACTGCGGAGTTCTGATGGGATCCGGTGCATTAGTGTTGGTATGATCGCACCCATCAGCATAAGCGCGTTAAATCCTTATAAAGGATCCGAACGCAGCGATGCACCGGGGAGCTGCAGCCCGAGGGCATTTCGAGATCGCCGCCACCAAATTAGCACCCAAAACGAGATCGGCGGCTCGTATTTTTGGCCTGGGGCAGACTAAGCCTACGAAGCGAGCGTGCTGGACCGACGTAAACGACAAAAAAAATCCGAAGAAAAAGAGAGGGGTGCAACACGAGGACTTCCCAGGAGGTCACCCATCCTAGTACTACTCTCGCCCAAACACGCTTAACTGCGGAGTTCTGATGGGATCCGGTGCATTAGTGTTGGTATGATCGCACCCATCAGCATAAGCGCGTTAAATCCTTATAAAGGATCCGAACGCAGCGATGCACCGGGGAGCTGCAGCCCGAGGGCATTTCGAGATCGCCGCCACCAAATTAGCACCCAAAACGAGATCGGCGGCTCGTATTTTTGGCCTGGGGCAGACTAAGCCTACGAAGCGAGCGTGCTGGACCGACGTAAACGACAAAAAAAATCCGAAGAAAAAGAGAGGGGTGCAACACGAGGACTTCCCAGGAGGTCACCCATCCTAGTACTACTCTCGCCCAAACACGCTTAACTGCGGAGTTCTGATGGGATCCGGTGCATTAGTGTTGGTATGATCGCACCCATCAGCATAAGCGCGTTAAATCCTTATAAAGGATCCGAACGCAGCGATGCACCGGGGAGCTGCAGCCCGAGGGCATTTCGAGATCGCCGCCACCAAATTAGCACCCAAAACGAGATCGGCGGCTCGTATTTTTGGCCTGGGGCAGACTAAGCCTACGAAGCGAGCGTGCTGGACCGACGTAAACGACAAAAAAAATCCGAAGAAAAAGAGAGGGGTGCAACACGAGGACTTCCCAGGAGGTCACCCATCCTAGTACTACTCTCGCCCAAACACGCTTAACTGCGGAGTTCTGATGGGATCCGGTGCATTAGTGTTGGTATGATCGCACCCATCAGCATAAGCGCGTTAAATCCTTATAAAGGATCCGAACGCAGCGATGCACCGGGGAGCTGCAGCCCGAGGGCATTTCGAGATCGCCGCCACCAAATTAGCACCCAAAACGAGATCGGCGGCTCGTATTTTTGGCCTGGGGCAGACTAAGCCTACGAAGCGAGCGTGCTGGACCGACGTAAACGACAAAAAAAATCCGAAGAAAAAGAGAGGGGTGCAACACGAGGACTTCCCAGGAGGTCACCCATCCTAGTACTACTCTCGCCCAAACACGCTTAACTGCGGAGTTCTGATGGGATCCGGTGCATTAGTGTTGGTATGATCGCACCCATCAGCATAAGCGCGTTAAATCCTTATAAAGGATCCGAACGCAGCGATGCACCGGGGAGCTGCAGCCCGAGGGCATTTCGAGATCGCCGCCACCAAATTAGCACCCAAAACGAGATCGGCGGCTCGTATTTTTGGCCTGGGGCAGACTAAGCCTACGAAGCGAGCGTGCTGGACCGACGTAAACGACAAAAAAAATCCGAAGAAAAAGAGAGGGGTGCAACACGAGGACTTCCCAGGAGGTCACCCATCCTAGTACTACTCTCGCCCAAACACGCTTAACTGCGGAGTTCTGATGGGATCCGGTGCATTAGTGTTGGTATGATCGCACCCATCAGCATAAGCGCGTTAAATCCTTATAAAGGATCCGAACGCAGCGATGCACCGGGGAGCTGCAGCCCGAGGGCATTTCGAGATCGCCGCCACCAAATTAGCACCCAAAACGAGATCGGCGGCTCGTATTTTTGGCCTGGGGCAGACTAAGCCTACGAAGCGAGCGTGCTGGACCGACGTAAACGACAAAAAAAATCCGAAGAAAAAGAGAGGGGTGCAACACGAGGACTTCCCAGGAGGTCACCCATCCTAGTACTACTCTCGCCCAAACACGCTTAACTGCGGAGTTCTGATGGGATCCGGTGCATTAGTGTTGGTATGATCGCACCCATCAGCATAAGCGCGTTAAATCCTTATAAAGGATCCGAACGCAGCGATGCACCGGGGAGCTGCAGCCCGAGGGCATTTCGAGATCGCCGCCACCAAATTAGCACCCAAAACGAGATCGGCGGCTCGTATTTTTGGCCTGGGGCAGACTAAGCCTACGAAGCGAGCGTGCTGGACCGACGTAAACGACAAAAAAAATCCGAAGAAAAAGAGAGGGGTGCAACACGAGGACTTCCCAGGAGGTCACCCATCCTAGTACTACTCTCGCCCAAACACGCTTAACTGCGGAGTTCTGATGGGATCCGGTGCATTAGTGTTGGTATGATCGCACCCATCAGCATAAGCGCGTTAAATCCTTATAAAGGATCCGAACGCAGCGATGCACCGGGGAGCTGCAGCCCGAGGGCATTTCGAGATCGCCGCCACCAAATTAGCACCCAAAACGAGATCGGCGGCTCGTATTTTTGGCCTGGGGCAGACTAAGCCTACGAAGCGAGCGTGCTGGACCGACGTAAACGACAAAAAAAATCCGAAGAAAAAGAGAGGGGTGCAACACGAGGACTTCCCAGGAGGTCACCCATCCTAGTACTACTCTCGCCCAAACACGCTTAACTGCGGAGTTCTGATGGGATCCGGTGCATTAGTGTTGGTATGATCGCACCCATCAGCATAAGCGCGTTAAATCCTTATAAAGGATCCGAACGCAGCGATGCACCGGGGAGCTGCAGCCCGAGGGCATTTCGAGATCGCCGCCACCAAATTAGCACCCAAAACGAGATCGGCGGCTCGTATTTTTGGCCTGGGGCAGACTAAGCCTACGAAGCGAGCGTGCTGGACCGACGTAAACGACAAAAAAAATCCGAAGAAAAAGAGAGGGGTGCAACACGAGGACTTCCCAGGAGGTCACCCATCCTAGTACTACTCTCGCCCAAACACGCTTAACTGCGGAGTTCTGATGGGATCCGGTGCATTAGTGTTGGTATGATCGCACCCATCAGCATAAGCGCGTTAAATCCTTATAAAGGATCCGAACGCAGCGATGCACCGGGGAGCTGCAGCCCGAGGGCATTTCGAGATCGCCGCCACCAAATTAGCACCCAAAACGAGATCGGCGGCTCGTATTTTTGGCCTGGGGCAGACTAAGCCTACGAAGCGAGCGTGCTGGACCGACGTAAACGACAAAAAAAATCCGAAGAAAAAGAGAGGGGTGCAACACGAGGACTTCCCAGGAGGTCACCCATCCTAGTACTACTCTCGCCCAAACACGCTTAACTGCGGAGTTCTGATGGGATCCGGTGCATTAGTGTTGGTATGATCGCACCCATCAGCATAAGCGCGTTAAATCCTTATAAAGGATCCGAACGCAGCGATGCACCGGGGAGCTGCAGCCCGAGGGCATTTCGAGATCGCCGCCACCAAATTAGCACCCAAAACGAGATCGGCGGCTCGTATTTTTGGCCTGGGGCAGACTAAGCCTACGAAGCGAGCGTGCTGGACCGACGTAAACGACAAAAAAAATCCGAAGAAAAAGAGAGGGGTGCAACACGAGGACTTCCCAGGAGGTCACCCATCCTAGTACTACTCTCGCCCAAACACGCTTAACTGCGGAGTTCTGATGGGATCCGGTGCATTAGTGTTGGTATGATCGCACCCATCAGCATAAGCGCGTTAAATCCTTATAAAGGATCCGAACGCAGCGATGCACCGGGGAGCTGCAGCCCGAGGGCATTTCGAGATCGCCGCCACCAAATTAGCACCCAAAACGAGATCGGCGGCTCGTATTTTTGGCCTGGGGCAGACTAAGCCTACGAAGCGAGCGTGCTGGACCGACGTAAACGACAAAAAAAATCCGAAGAAAAAGAGAGGGGTGCAACACGAGGACTTCCCAGGAGGTCACCCATCCTAGTACTACTCTCGCCCAAACACGCTTAACTGCGGAGTTCTGATGGGATCCGGTGCATTAGTGTTGGTATGATCGCACCCATCAGCATAAGCGCGTTAAATCCTTATAAAGGATCCGAACGCAGCGATGCACCGGGGAGCTGCAGCCCGAGGGCATTTCGAGATCGCCGCCACCAAATTAGCACCCAAAACGAGATCGGCGGCTCGTATTTTTGGCCTGGGGCAGACTAAGCCTACGAAGCGAGCGTGCTGGACCGACGTAAACGACAAAAAAAATCCGAAGAAAAAGAGAGGGGTGCAACACGAGGACTTCCCAGGAGGTCACCCATCCTAGTACTACTCTCGCCCAAACACGCTTAACTGCGGAGTTCTGATGGGATCCGGTGCATTAGTGTTGGTATGATCGCACCCATCAGCATAAGCGCGTTAAATCCTTATAAAGGATCCGAACGCAGCGATGCACCGGGGAGCTGCAGCCCGAGGGCATTTCGAGATCGCCGCCACCAAATTAGCACCCAAAACGAGATCGGCGGCTCGTATTTTTGGCCTGGGGCAGACTAAGCCTACGAAGCGAGCGTGCTGGACCGACGTAAACGACAAAAAAAATCCGAAGAAAAAGAGAGGGGTGCAACACGAGGACTTCCCAGGAGGTCACCCATCCTAGTACTACTCTCGCCCAAACACGCTTAACTGCGGAGTTCTGATGGGATCCGGTGCATTAGTGTTGGTATGATCGCACCCATCAGCATAAGCGCGTTAAATCCTTATAAAGGATCCGAACGCAGCGATGCACCGGGGAGCTGCAGCCCGAGGGCATTTCGAGATCGCCGCCACCAAATTAGCACCCAAAACGAGATCGGCGGCTCGTATTTTTGGCCTGGGGCAGACTAAGCCTACGAAGCGAGCGTGCTGGACCGACGTAAACGACAAAAAAAATCCGAAGAAAAAGAGAGGGGTGCAACACGAGGACTTCCCAGGAGGTCACCCATCCTAGTACTACTCTCGCCCAAACACGCTTAACTGCGGAGTTCTGATGGGATCCGGTGCATTAGTGTTGGTATGATCGCACCCATCAGCATAAGCGCGTTAAATCCTTATAAAGGATCCGAACGCAGCGATGCACCGGGGAGCTGCAGCCCGAGGGCATTTCGAGATCGCCGCCACCAAATTAGCACCCAAAACGAGATCGGCGGCTCGTATTTTTGGCCTGGGGCAGACTAAGCCTACGAAGCGAGCGTGCTGGACCGACGTAAACGACAAAAAAAATCCGAAGAAAAAGAGAGGGGTGCAACACGAGGACTTCCCAGGAGGTCACCCATCCTAGTACTACTCTCGCCCAAACACGCTTAACTGCGGAGTTCTGATGGGATCCGGTGCATTAGTGTTGGTATGATCGCACCCATCAGCATAAGCGCGTTAAATCCTTATAAAGGATCCGAACGCAGCGATGCACCGGGGAGCTGCAGCCCGAGGGCATTTCGAGATCGCCGCCACCAAATTAGCACCCAAAACGAGATCGGCGGCTCGTATTTTTGGCCTGGGGCAGACTAAGCCTACGAAGCGAGCGTGCTGGACCGACGTAAACGACAAAAATAATCCGAAGAAAAAGAGAGGGGTGCAACACGAGGACTTCCCAGGAGGTCACCCATCCTAGTACTACTCTCGCCCAAACACGCTTAACTGCGGAGTTCTGATGGGATCCGGTGCATTAGTGTTGGTATGATCGCACCCATCAGCATAAGCGCGTTAAATCCTTATAAAGGATCCGAACGCAGCGATGCACCGGGGAGCTGCAGCCCGAGGGCATTTCGAGATCGCCGCCACCAAATTAGCACCCAAAACGAGATCGGCGGCTCGTATTTTTGGCCTGGGGCAGACTAAGCCTACGAAGCGAGCGTGCTGGACCGACGTAAACGACAAAAAAAATCCGAAGAAAAAGAGAGGGGTGCAACACGAGGACTTCCCAGGAGGTCACCCATCCTAGTACTACTCTCGCCCAAACACGCTTAACTGCGGAGTTCTGATGGGATCCGGTGCATTAGTGTTGGTATGATCGCACCCATCAGCATAAGCGCGTTAAATCCTTATAAAGGATCCGAACGCAGCGATGCACCGGGGAGCTGCAGCCCGAGGGCATTTCGAGATCGCCGCCACCAAATTAGCACCCAAAACGAGATCGGCGGCTCGTATTTTTGGCCTGGGGCAGACTAAGCCTACGAAGCGAGCGTGCTGGACCGACGTAAACGACAAAAAAAATCCGAAGAAAAAGAGAGGGGTGCAACACGAGGACTTCCCAGGAGGTCACCCATCCTAGTACTACTCTCGCCCAAACACGCTTAACTGCGGAGTTCTGATGGGATCCGGTGCATTAGTGTTGGTATGATCGCACCCATCAGCATAAGCGCGTTAAATCCTTATAAAGGATCCGAACGCAGCGATGCACCGGGGAGCTGCAGCCCGAGGGCATTTCGAGATCGCCGCCACCAAATTAGCACCCAAAACGAGATCGGCGGCTCGTATTTTTGGCCTGGGGCAGACTAAGCCTACGAAGCGAGCGTGCTGGACCGACGTAAACGACAAAAAAAATCCGAAGAAAAAGAGAGGGGTGCAACACGAGGACTTCCCAGGAGGTCACCCATCCTAGTACTACTCTCGCCCAAACACGCTTAACTGCGGAGTTCTGATGGGATCCGGTGCATTAGTGTTGGTATGATCGCACCCATCAGCATAAGCGCGTTAAATCCTTATAAAGGATCCGAACGCAGCGATGCACCGGGGAGCTGCAGCCCGAGGGCATTTCGAGATCGCCGCCACCAAATTAGCACCCAAAACGAGATCGGCGGCTCGTATTTTTGGCCTGGGGCAGACTAAGCCTACGAAGCGAGCGTGCTGGACCGACGTAAACGACAAAAAAAATCCGAAGAAAAAGAGAGGGGTGCAACACGAGGACTTCCCAGGAGGTCACCCATCCTAGTACTACTCTCGCCCAAACACGCTTAACTGCGGAGTTCTGATGGGATCCGGTGCATTAGTGTTGGTATGATCGCACCCATCAGCATAAGCGCGTTAAATCCTTATAAAGGATCCGAACGCAGCGATGCACCGGGGAGCTGCAGCCCGAGGGCATTTCGAGATCGCCGCCACCAAATTAGCACCCAAAACGAGATCGGCGGCTCGTATTTTTGGCCTGGGGCAGACTAAGCCTACGAAGCGAGCGTGCTGGACCGACGTAAACGACAAAAAAAATCCGAAGAAAAAGAGAGGGGTGCAACACGAGGACTTCCCAGGAGGTCACCCATCCTAGTACTACTCTCGCCCAAACACGCTTAACTGCGGAGTTCTGATGGGATCCGGTGCATTAGTGTTGGTATGATCGCACCCATCAGCATAAGCGCGTTAAATCCTTATAAAGGATCCGAACGCAGCGATGCACCGGGGAGCTGCAGCCCGAGGGCATTTCGAGATCGCCGCCACCAAATTAGCACCCAAAACGAGATCGGCGGCTCGTATTTTTGGCCTGGGGCAGACTAAGCCTACGAAGCGAGCGTGCTGGACCGACGTAAACGACAAAAAAAATCCGAAGAAAAAGAGAGGGGTGCAACACGAGGACTTCCCAGGAGGTCACCCATCCTAGTACTACTCTCGCCCAAACACGCTTAACTGCGGAGTTCTGATGGGATCCGGTGCATTAGTGTTGGTATGATCGCACCCATCAGCATAAGCGCGTTAAATCCTTATAAAGGATCCGAACGCAGCGATGCACCGGGGAGCTGCAGCCCGAGGGCATTTCGAGATCGCCGCCACCAAATTAGCACCCAAAACGAGATCGGCGGCTCGTATTTTTGGCCTGGGGCAGACTAAGCCTACGAAGCGAGCGTGCTGGACCGACGTAAACGACAAAAAAAATCCGAAGAAAAAGAGAGGGGTGCAACACGAGGACTTCCCAGGAGGTCACCCATCCTAGTACTACTCTCGCCCAAACACGCTTAACTGCGGAGTTCTGATGGGATCCGGTGCATTAGTGTTGGTATGATCGCACCCATCAGCATAAGCGCGTTAAATCCTTATAAAGGATCCGAACGCAGCGATGCACCGGGGAGCTGCAGCCCGAGGGCATTTCGAGATCGCCGCCACCAAATTAGCACCCAAAACGAGATCGGCGGCTCGTATTTTTGGCCTGGGGCAGACTAAGCCTACGAAGCGAGCGTGCTGGACCGACGTAAACGACAAAAAAAATCCGAAGAAAAAGAGAGGGGTGCAACACGAGGACTTCCCAGGAGGTCACCCATCCTAGTACTACTCTCGCCCAAACACGCTTAACTGCGGAGTTCTGATGGGATCCGGTGCATTAGTGTTGGTATGATCGCACCCATCAGCATAAGCGCGTTAAATCCTTATAAAGGATCCGAACGCAGCGATGCACCGGGGAGCTGCAGCCCGAGGGCATTTCGAGATCGCCGCCACCAAATTAGCACCCAAAACGAGATCGGCGGCTCGTATTTTTGGCCTGGGGCAGACTAAGCCTACGAAGCGAGCGTGCTGGACCGACGTAAACGACAAAAAAAATCCGAAGAAAAAGAGAGGGGTGCAACACGAGGACTTCCCAGGAGGTCACCCATCCTAGTACTACTCTCGCCCAAACACGCTTAACTGCGGAGTTCTGATGGGATCCGGTGCATTAGTGTTGGTATGATCGCACCCATCAGCATAAGCGCGTTAAATCCTTATAAAGGATCCGAACGCAGCGATGCACCGGGGAGCTGCAGCCCGAGGGCATTTCGAGATCGCCGCCACCAAATTAGCACCCAAAACGAGATCGGCGGCTCGTATTTTTGGCCTGGGGCAGACTAAGCCTACGAAGCGAGCGTGCTGGACCGACGTAAACGACAAAAAAAATCCGAAGAAAAAGAGAGGGGTGCAACACGAGGACTTCCCAGGAGGTCACCCATCCTAGTACTACTCTCGCCCAAACACGCTTAACTGCGGAGTTCTGATGGGATCCGGTGCATTAGTGTTGGTATGATCGCACCCATCAGCATAAGCGCGTTAAATCCTTATAAAGGATCCGAACGCAGCGATGCACCGGGGAGCTGCAGCCCGAGGGCATTTCGAGATCGCCGCCACCAAATTAGCACCCAAAACGAGATCGGCGGCTCGTATTTTTGGCCTGGGGCAGACTAAGCCTACGAAGCGAGCGTGCTGGACCGACGTAAACGACAAAAAAAATCCGAAGAAAAAGAGAGGGGTGCAACACGAGGACTTCCCAGGAGGTCACCCATCCTAGTACTACTCTCGCCCAAACACGCTTAACTGCGGAGTTCTGATGGGATCCGGTGCATTAGTGTTGGTATGATCGCACCCATCAGCATAAGCGCGTTAAATCCTTATAAAGGATCCGAACGCAGCGATGCACCGGGGAGCTGCAGCCCGAGGGCATTTCGAGATCGCCGCCACCAAATTAGCACCCAAAACGAGATCGGCGGCTCGTATTTTTGGCCTGGGGCAGACTAAGCCTACGAAGCGAGCGTGCTGGACCGACGTAAACGACAAAAAAAATCCGAAGAAAAAGAGAGGGGTGCAACACGAGGACTTCCCAGGAGGTCACCCATCCTAGTACTACTCTCGCCCAAACACGCTTAACTGCGGAGTTCTGATGGGATCCGGTGCATTAGTGTTGGTATGATCGCACCCATCAGCATAAGCGCGTTAAATCCTTATAAAGGATCCGAACGCAGCGATGCACCGGGGAGCTGCAGCCCGAGGGCATTTCGAGATCGCCGCCACCAAATTAGCACCCAAAACGAGATCGGCGGCTCGTATTTTTGGCCTGGGGCAGACTAAGCCTACGAAGCGAGCGTGCTGGACCGACGTAAACGACAAAAAAAATCCGAAGAAAAAGAGAGGGGTGCAACACGAGGACTTCCCAGGAGGTCACCCATCCTAGTACTACTCTCGCCCAAACACGCTTAACTGCGGAGTTCTGATGGGATCCGGTGCATTAGTGTTGGTATGATCGCACCCATCAGCATAAGCGCGTTAAATCCTTATAAAGGATCCGAACGCAGCGATGCACCGGGGAGCTGCAGCCCGAGGGCATTTCGAGATCGCCGCCACCAAATTAGCACCCAAAACGAGATCGGCGGCTCGTATTTTTGGCCTGGGGCAGACTAAGCCTACGAAGCGAGCGTGCTGGACCGACGTAAACGACAAAAAAAATCCGAAGAAAAAGAGAGGGGTGCAACACGAGGACTTCCCAGGAGGTCACCCATCCTAGTACTACTCTCGCCCAAACACGCTTAACTGCGGAGTTCTGATGGGATCCGGTGCATTAGTGTTGGTATGATCGCACCCATCAGCATAAGCGCGTTAAATCCTTATAAAGGATCCGAACGCAGCGATGCACCGGGGAGCTGCAGCCCGAGGGCATTTCGAGATCGCCGCCACCAAATTAGCACCCAAAACGAGATCGGCGGCTCGTATTTTTGGCCTGGGGCAGACTAAGCCTACGAAGCGAGCGTGCTGGACCGACGTAAACGACAAAAAAAATCCGAAGAAAAAGAGAGGGGTGCAACACGAGGACTTCCCAGGAGGTCACCCATCCTAGTACTACTCTCGCCCAAACACGCTTAACTGCGGAGTTCTGATGGGATCCGGTGCATTAGTGTTGGTATGATCGCACCCATCAGCATAAGCGCGTTAAATCCTTATAAAGGATCCGAACGCAGCGATGCACCGGGGAGCTGCAGCCCGAGGGCATTTCGAGATCGCCGCCACCAAATTAGCACCCAAAACGAGATCGGCGGCTCGTATTTTTGGCCTGGGGCAGACTAAGCCTACGAAGCGAGCGTGCTGGACCGACGTAAACGACAAAAAAAATCCGAAGAAAAAGAGAGGGGTGCAACACGAGGACTTCCCAGGAGGTCACCCATCCTAGTACTACTCTCGCCCAAACACGCTTAACTGCGGAGTTCTGATGGGATCCGGTGCATTAGTGTTGGTATGATCGCACCCATCAGCATAAGCGCGTTAAATCCTTATAAAGGATCCGAACGCAGCGATGCACCGGGGAGCTGCAGCCCGAGGGCATTTCGAGATCGCCGCCACCAAATTAGCACCCAAAACGAGATCGGCGGCTCGTATTTTTGGCCTGGGGCAGACTAAGCCTACGAAGCGAGCGTGCTGGACCGACGTAAACGACAAAAAAAATCCGAAGAAAAAGAGAGGGGTGCAACACGAGGACTTCCCAGGAGGTCACCCATCCTAGTACTACTCTCGCCCAAACACGCTTAACTGCGGAGTTCTGATGGGATCCGGTGCATTAGTGTTGGTATGATCGCACCCATCAGCATAAGCGCGTTAAATCCTTATAAAGGATCCGAACGCAGCGATGCACCGGGGAGCTGCAGCCCGAGGGCATTTCGAGATCGCCGCCACCAAATTAGCACCCAAAACGAGATCGGCGGCTCGTATTTTTGGCCTGGGGCAGACTAAGCCTACGAAGCGAGCGTGCTGGACCGACGTAAACGACAAAAAAAATCCGAAGAAAAAGAGAGGGGTGCAACACGAGGACTTCCCAGGAGGTCACCCATCCTAGTACTACTCTCGCCCAAACACGCTTAACTGCGGAGTTCTGATGGGATCCGGTGCATTAGTGTTGGTATGATCGCACCCATCAGCATAAGCGCGTTAAATCCTTATAAAGGATCCGAACGCAGCGATGCACCGGGGAGCTGCAGCCCGAGGGCATTTCGAGATCGCCGCCACCAAATTAGCACCCAAAACGAGATCGGCGGCTCGTATTTTTGGCCTGGGGCAGACTAAGCCTACGAAGCGAGCGTGCTGGACCGACGTAAACGACAAAAAAAATCCGAAGAAAAAGAGAGGGGTGCAACACGAGGACTTCCCAGGAGGTCACCCATCCTAGTACTACTCTCGCCCAAACACGCTTAACTGCGGAGTTCTGATGGGATCCGGTGCATTAGTGTTGGTATGATCGCACCCATCAGCATAAGCGCGTTAAATCCTTATAAAGGATCCGAACGCAGCGATGCACCGGGGAGCTGCAGCCCGAGGGCATTTTTCGAGATCGCCGCCACCAAATTAGCACCCAAAACGAGATCGGCGGCTCGTATTTTTGGCCTGGGGCAGACTAAGCCTACGAAGCGAGCGTGCTGGACCGACGTAAACGACAAAAAAAATCCGAAGAAAAAGAGAGGGGTGCAACACGAGGACTTCCCAGGAGGTCACCCATCCTAGTACTACTCTCGCCCAAACACGCTTAACTGCGGAGTTCTGATGGGATCCGGTGCATTAGTGTTGGTATGATCGCACCCATCAGCATAAGCGCGTTAAATCCTTATAAAGGATCCGAACGCAGCGATGCACCGGGGAGCTGCAGCCCGAGGGCATTTCGAGATCGCCGCCACCAAATTAGCACCCAAAACGAGATCGGCGGCTCGTATTTTTGGCCTGGGGCAGACTAAGCCTACGAAGCGAGCGTGCTGGACCGACGTAAACGACAAAAAAAATCCGAAGAAAAAGAGAGGGGTGCAACACGAGGACTTCCCAGGAGGTCACCCATCCTAGTACTACTCTCGCCCAAACACGCTTAACTGCGGAGTTCTGATGGGATCCGGTGCATTAGTGTTGGTATGATCGCAC
This sequence comes from Quercus alba, assembly GCA_036321655.1. Taxonomy (NCBI): domain Eukaryota; kingdom Viridiplantae; phylum Streptophyta; class Magnoliopsida; order Fagales; family Fagaceae; genus Quercus; species Quercus alba. Next base: position 115,522 of record JAYJMT010000018.1, read on the forward strand.
CCATCAGCATAAGCGCGTTAAATCCTTATAAAGGATCCGAACGCAGCGATGCACCGGGGAGCTGCAGCCCGAGGGCATTTCGAGATCGCCGCCACCAAATTAGCACCCAAAACGAGATCGGCGGCTCGTATTTTTGGCCTGGGGCAGACTAAGCCTACGAAGCGAGCGTGCTGGACCGACGTAAACGACAAAAAAAATCCGAAGAAAAAGAGAGGGGTGCAACACGAGGACTTCCCAGGAGGTCACCCATCCTAGTACTACTCTCGCCCAAACACGCTTAACTGCGGAGTTCTGATGGGATCCGGTGCATTAGTGTTGGTATGATCGCACCCATCAGCATAAGCGCGTTAAATCCTTATAAAGGATCCGAACGCAGCGATGCACCGGGGAGCTGCAGCCCGAGGGCATTTCGAGATCGCCGCCACCAAATTAGCACCCAAAACGAGATCGGCGGCTCGTATTTTTGGCCTGGGGCAGACTAAGCCTACGAAGCGAGCGTGCTGGACCGACGTAAACGACAAAAAAAATCCGAAGAAAAAGAGAGGGGTGCAACACGAGGACTTCCCAGGAGGTCACCCATCCTAGTACTACTCTCGCCCAAACACGCTTAACTGCGGAGTTCTGATGGGATCCGGTGCATTAGTGTTGGTATGATCGCACCCATCAGCATAAGCGCGTTAAATCCTTATAAAGGATCCGAACGCAGCGATGCACCGGGGAGCTGCAGCCCGAGGGCATTTCGAGATCGCCGCCACCAAATTAGCACCCAAAACGAGATCGGCGGCTCGTATTTTTGGCCTGGGGCAGACTAAGCCTACGAAGCGAGCGTGCTGGACCGACGTAAACGACAAAAAAAATCCGAAGAAAAAGAGAGGGGTGCAACACGAGGACTTCCCAGGAGGTCACCCATCCTAGTACTACTCTCGCCCAAACACGCTTAACTGCGGAGTTCTGATGGGATCCGGTGCATTAGTGTTGGTATGATCGCACCCATCAGCATAAGCGCGTTAAATCCTTATAAAGGATCCGAACGCAGCGATGCACCGGGGAGCTGCAGCCCGAGGGCATTTCGAGATCGCCGCCACCAAATTAGCACCCAAAACGAGATCGGCGGCTCGTATTTTTGGCCTGGGGCAGACTAAGCCTACGAAGCGAGCGTGCTGGACCGACGTAAACGACAAAAAAAATCCGAAGAAAAAGAGAGGGGTGCAACACGAGGACTTCCCAGGAGGTCACCCATCCTAGTACTACTCTCGCCCAAACACGCTTAACTGCGGAGTTCTGATGGGATCCGGTGCATTAGTGTTGGTATGATCGCACCCATCAGCATAAGCGCGTTAAATCCTTATAAAGGATCCGAACGCAGCGATGCACCGGGGAGCTGCAGCCCGAGGGCATTTCGAGATCGCCGCCACCAAATTAGCACCCAAAACGAGATCGGCGGCTCGTATTTTTGGCCTGGGGCAGACTAAGCCTACGAAGCGAGCGTGCTGGACCGACGTAAACGACAAAAAAAATCCGAAGAAAAAGAGAGGGGTGCAACACGAGGACTTCCCAGGAGGTCACCCATCCTAGTACTACTCTCGCCCAAACACGCTTAACTGCGGAGTTCTGATGGGATCCGGTGCATTAGTGTTGGTATGATCGCACCCATCAGCATAAGCGCGTTAAATCCTTATAAAGGATCCGAACGCAGCGATGCACCGGGGAGCTGCAGCCCGAGGGCATTTCGAGATCGCCGCCACCAAATTAGCACCCAAAACGAGATCGGCGGCTCGTATTTTTGGCCTGGGGCAGACTAAGCCTACGAAGCGAGCGTGCTGGACCGACGTAAACGACAAAAAAAATCCGAAGAAAAAGAGAGGGGTGCAACACGAGGACTTCCCAGGAGGTCACCCATCCTAGTACTACTCTCGCCCAAACACGCTTAACTGCGGAGTTCTGATGGGATCCGGTGCATTAGTGTTGGTATGATCGCACCCATCAGCATAAGCGCGTTAAATCCTTATAAAGGATCCGAACGCAGCGATGCACCGGGGAGCTGCAGCCCGAGGGCATTTCGAGATCGCCGCCACCAAATTAGCACCCAAAACGAGATCGGCGGCTCGTATTTTTGGCCTGGGGCAGACTAAGCCTACGAAGCGAGCGTGCTGGACCGACGTAAACGACAAAAAAAATCCGAAGAAAAAGAGAGGGGTGCAACACGAGGACTTCCCAGGAGGTCACCCATCCTAGTACTACTCTCGCCCAAACACGCTTAACTGCGGAGTTCTGATGGGATCCGGTGCATTAGTGTTGGTATGATCGCACCCATCAGCATAAGCGCGTTAAATCCTTATAAAGGATCCGAACGCAGCGATGCACCGGGGAGCTGCAGCCCGAGGGCATTTCGAGATCGCCGCCACCAAATTAGCACCCAAAACGAGATCGGCGGCTCGTATTTTTGGCCTGGGGCAGACTAAGCCTACGAAGCGAGCGTGCTGGACCGACGTAAACGACAAAAAAAATCCGAAGAAAAAGAGAGGGGTGCAACACGAGGACTTCCCAGGAGGTCACCCATCCTAGTACTACTCTCGCCCAAACACGCTTAACTGCGGAGTTCTGATGGGATCCGGTGCATTAGTGTTGGTATGATCGCACCCATCAGCATAAGCGCGTTAAATCCTTATAAAGGATCCGAACGCAGCGATGCACCGGGGAGCTGCAGCCCGAGGGCATTTCGAGATCGCCGCCACCAAATTAGCACCCAAAACGAGATCGGCGGCTCGTATTTTTGGCCTGGGGCAGACTAAGCCTACGAAGCGAGCGTGCTGGACCGACGTAAACGACAAAAAAAATCCGAAGAAAAAGAGAGGGGTGCAACACGAGGACTTCCCAGGAGGTCACCCATCCTAGTACTACTCTCGCCCAAACACGCTTAACTGCGGAGTTCTGATGGGATCCGGTGCATTAGTGTTGGTATGATCGCACCCATCAGCATAAGCGCGTTAAATCCTTATAAAGGATCCGAACGCAGCGATGCACCGGGGAGCTGCAGCCCGAGGGCATTTCGAGATCGCCGCCACCAAATTAGCACCCAAAACGAGATCGGCGGCTCGTATTTTTGGCCTGGGGCAGACTAAGCCTACGAAGCGAGCGTGCTGGACCGACGTAAACGACAAAAAAAATCCGAAGAAAAAGAGAGGGGTGCAACACGAGGACTTCCCAGGAGGTCACCCATCCTAGTACTACTCTCGCCCAAACACGCTTAACTGCGGAGTTCTGATGGGATCCGGTGCATTAGTGTTGGTATGATCGCACCCATCAGCATAAGCGCGTTAAATCCTTATAAAGGATCCGAACGCAGCGATGCACCGGGGAGCTGCAGCCCGAGGGCATTTCGAGATCGCCGCCACCAAATTAGCACCCAAAACGAGATCGGCGGCTCGTATTTTTGGCCTGGGGCAGACTAAGCCTACGAAGCGAGCGTGCTGGACCGACGTAAACGACAAAAAAAATCCGAAGAAAAAGAGAGGGGTGCAACACGAGGACTTCCCAGGAGGTCACCCATCCTAGTACTACTCTCGCCCAAACACGCTTAACTGCGGAGTTCTGATGGGATCCGGTGCATTAGTGTTGGTATGATCGCACCCATCAGCATAAGCGCGTTAAATCCTTATAAAGGATCCGAACGCAGCGATGCACCGGGGAGCTGCAGCCCGAGGGCATTTCGAGATCGCCGCCACCAAATTAGCACCCAAAACGAGATCGGCGGCTCGTATTTTTGGCCTGGGGCAGACTAAGCCTACGAAGCGAGCGTGCTGGACCGACGTAAACGACAAAAAAAATCCGAAGAAAAAGAGAGGGGTGCAACACGAGGACTTCCCAGGAGGTCACCCATCCTAGTACTACTCTCGCCCAAACACGCTTAACTGCGGAGTTCTGATGGGATCCGGTGCATTAGTGTTGGTATGATCGCACCCATCAGCATAAGCGCGTTAAATCCTTATAAAGGATCCGAACGCAGCGATGCACCGGGGAGCTGCAGCCCGAGGGCATTTCGAGATCGCCGCCACCAAATTAGCACCCAAAACGAGATCGGCGGCTCGTATTTTTGGCCTGGGGCAGACTAAGCCTACGAAGCGAGCGTGCTGGACCGACGTAAACGACAAAAAAAATCCGAAGAAAAAGAGAGGGGTGCAACACGAGGACTTCCCAGGAGGTCACCCATCCTAGTACTACTCTCGCCCAAACACGCTTAACTGCGGAGTTCTGATGGGATCCGGTGCATTAGTGTTGGTATGATCGCACCCATCAGCATAAGCGCGTTAAATCCTTATAAAGGATCCGAACGCAGCGATGCACCGGGGAGCTGCAGCCCGAGGGCATTTCGAGATCGCCGCCACCAAATTAGCACCCAAAACGAGATCGGCGGCTCGTATTTTTGGCCTGGGGCAGACTAAGCCTACGAAGCGAGCGTGCTGGACCGACGTAAACGACAAAAAAAATCCGAAGAAAAAGAGAGGGGTGCAACACGAGGACTTCCCAGGAGGTCACCCATCCTAGTACTACTCTCGCCCAAACACGCTTAACTGCGGAGTTCTGATGGGATCCGGTGCATTAGTGTTGGTATGATCGCACCCATCAGCATAAGCGCGTTAAATCCTTATAAAGGATCCGAACGCAGCGATGCACCGGGGAGCTGCAGCCCGAGGGCATTTCGAGATCGCCGCCACCAAATTAGCACCCAAAACGAGATCGGCGGCTCGTATTTTTGGCCTGGGGCAGACTAAGCCTACGAAGCGAGCGTGCTGGACCGACGTAAACGACAAAAAAAATCCGAAGAAAAAGAGAGGGGTGCAACACGAGGACTTCCCAGGAGGTCACCCATCCTAGTACTACTCTCGCCCAAACACGCTTAACTGCGGAGTTCTGATGGGATCCGGTGCATTAGTGTTGGTATGATCGCACCCATCAGCATAAGCGCGTTAAATCCTTATAAAGGATCCGAACGCAGCGATGCACCGGGGAGCTGCAGCCCGAGGGCATTTCGAGATCGCCGCCACCAAATTAGCACCCAAAACGAGATCGGCGGCTCGTATTTTTGGCCTGGGGCAGACTAAGCCTACGAAGCGAGCGTGCTGGACCGACGTAAACGACAAAAAAAATCCGAAGAAAAAGAGAGGGGTGCAACACGAGGACTTCCCAGGAGGTCACCCATCCTAGTACTACTCTCGCCCAAACACGCTTAACTGCGGAGTTCTGATGGGATCCGGTGCATTAGTGTTGGTATGATCGCACCCATCAGCATAAGCGCGTTAAATCCTTATAAAGGATCCGAACGCAGCGATGCACCGGGGAGCTGCAGCCCGAGGGCATTTCGAGATCGCCGCCACCAAATTAGCACCCAAAACGAGATCGGCGGCTCGTATTTTTGGCCTGGGGCAGACTAAGCCTACGAAGCGAGCGTGCTGGACCGACGTAAACGACAAAAAAAATCCGAAGAAAAAGAGAGGGGTGCAACACGAGGACTTCCCAGGAGGTCACCCATCCTAGTACTACTCTCGCCCAAACACGCTTAACTGCGGAGTTCTGATGGGATCCGGTGCATTAGTGTTGGTATGATCGCACCCATCAGCATAAGCGCGTTAAATCCTTATAAAGGATCCGAACGCAGCGATGCACCGGGGAGCTGCAGCCCGAGGGCATTTCGAGATCGCCGCCACCAAATTAGCACCCAAAACGAGATCGGCGGCTCGTATTTTTGGCCTGGGGCAGACTAAGCCTACGAAGCGAGCGTGCTGGACCGACGTAAACGACAAAAAAAATCCGAAGAAAAAGAGAGGGGTGCAACACGAGGACTTCCCAGGAGGTCACCCATCCTAGTACTACTCTCGCCCAAACACGCTTAACTGCGGAGTTCTGATGGGATCCGGTGCATTAGTGTTGGTATGATCGCACCCATCAGCATAAGCGCGTTAAATCCTTATAAAGGATCCGAACGCAGCGATGCACCGGGGAGCTGCAGCCCGAGGGCATTTCGAGATCGCCGCCACCAAATTAGCACCCAAAACGAGATCGGCGGCTCGTATTTTTGGCCTGGGGCAGACTAAGCCTACGAAGCGAGCGTGCTGGACCGACGTAAACGACAAAAAAAATCCGAAGAAAAAGAGAGGGGTGCAACACGAGGACTTCCCAGGAGGTCACCCATCCTAGTACTACTCTCGCCCAAACACGCTTAACTGCGGAGTTCTGATGGGATCCGGTGCATTAGTGTTGGTATGATCGCACCCATCAGCATAAGCGCGTTAAATCCTTATAAAGGATCCGAACGCAGCGATGCACCGGGGAGCTGCAGCCCGAGGGCATTTCGAGATCGCCGCCACCAAATTAGCACCCAAAACGAGATCGGCGGCTCGTATTTTTGGCCTGGGGCAGACTAAGCCTACGAAGCGAGCGTGCTGGACCGACGTAAACGACAAAAAAAATCCGAAGAAAAAGAGAGGGGTGCAACACGAGGACTTCCCAGGAGGTCACCCATCCTAGTACTACTCTCGCCCAAACACGCTTAACTGCGGAGTTCTGATGGGATCCGGTGCATTAGTGTTGGTATGATCGCACCCATCAGCATAAGCGCGTTAAATCCTTATAAAGGATCCGAACGCAGCGATGCACCGGGGAGCTGCAGCCCGAGGGCATTTCGAGATCGCCGCCACCAAATTAGCACCCAAAACGAGATCGGCGGCTCGTATTTTTGGCCTGGGGCAGACTAAGCCTACGAAGCGAGCGTGCTGGACCGACGTAAACGACAAAAAAAATCCGAAGAAAAAGAGAGGGGTGCAACACGAGGACTTCCCAGGAGGTCACCCATCCTAGTACTACTCTCGCCCAAACACGCTTAACTGCGGAGTTCTGATGGGATCCGGTGCATTAGTGTTGGTATGATCGCACCCATCAGCATAAGCGCGTTAAATCCTTATAAAGGATCCGAACGCAGCGATGCACCGGGGAGCTGCAGCCCGAGGGCATTTCGAGATCGCCGCCACCAAATTAGCACCCAAAACGAGATCGGCGGCTCGTATTTTTGGCCTGGGGCAGACTAAGCCTACGAAGCGAGCGTGCTGGACCGACGTAAACGACAAAAAAAATCCGAAGAAAAAGAGAGGGGTGCAACACGAGGACTTCCCAGGAGGTCACCCATCCTAGTACTACTCTCGCCCAAACACGCTTAACTGCGGAGTTCTGATGGGATCCGGTGCATTAGTGTTGGTATGATCGCACCCATCAGCATAAGCGCGTTAAATCCTTATAAAGGATCCGAACGCAGCGATGCACCGGGGAGCTGCAGCCCGAGGGCATTTCGAGATCGCCGCCACCAAATTAGCACCCAAAACGAGATCGGCGGCTCGTATTTTTGGCCTGGGGCAGACTAAGCCTACGAAGCGAGCGTGCTGGACCGACGTAAACGACAAAAAAAATCCGAAGAAAAAGAGAGGGGTGCAACACGAGGACTTCCCAGGAGGTCACCCATCCTAGTACTACTCTCGCCCAAACACGCTTAACTGCGGAGTTCTGATGGGATCCGGTGCATTAGTGTTGGTATGATCGCACCCATCAGCATAAGCGCGTTAAATCCTTATAAAGGATCCGAACGCAGCGATGCACCGGGGAGCTGCAGCCCGAGGGCATTTCGAGATCGCCGCCACCAAATTAGCACCCAAAACGAGATCGGCGGCTCGTATTTTTGGCCTGGGGCAGACTAAGCCTACGAAGCGAGCGTGCTGGACCGACGTAAACGACAAAAAAAATCCGAAGAAAAAGAGAGGGGTGCAACACGAGGACTTCCCAGGAGGTCACCCATCCTAGTACTACTCTCGCCCAAACACGCTTAACTGCGGAGTTCTGATGGGATCCGGTGCATTAGTGTTGGTATGATCGCACCCATCAGCATAAGCGCGTTAAATCCTTATAAAGGATCCGAACGCAGCGATGCACCGGGGAGCTGCAGCCCGAGGGCATTTCGAGATCGCCGCCACCAAATTAGCACCCAAAACGAGATCGGCGGCTCGTATTTTTGGCCTGGGGCAGACTAAGCCTACGAAGCGAGCGTGCTGGACCGACGTAAACGACAAAAAAAATCCGAAGAAAAAGAGAGGGGTGCAACACGAGGACTTCCCAGGAGGTCACCCATCCTAGTACTACTCTCGCCCAAACACGCTTAACTGCGGAGTTCTGATGGGATCCGGTGCATTAGTGTTGGTATGATCGCACCCATCAGCATAAGCGCGTTAAATCCTTATAAAGGATCCGAACGCAGCGATGCACCGGGGAGCTGCAGCCCGAGGGCATTTCGAGATCGCCGCCACCAAATTAGCACCCAAAACGAGATCGGCGGCTCGTATTTTTGGCCTGGGGCAGACTAAGCCTACGAAGCGAGCGTGCTGGACCGACGTAAACGACAAAAAAAATCCGAAGAAAAAGAGAGGGGTGCAACACGAGGACTTCCCAGGAGGTCACCCATCCTAGTACTACTCTCGCCCAAACACGCTTAACTGCGGAGTTCTGATGGGATCCGGTGCATTAGTGTTGGTATGATCGCACCCATCAGCATAAGCGCGTTAAATCCTTATAAAGGATCCGAACGCAGCGATGCACCGGGGAGCTGCAGCCCGAGGGCATTTCGAGATCGCCGCCACCAAATTAGCACCCAAAACGAGATCGGCGGCTCGTATTTTTGGCCTGGGGCAGACTAAGCCTACGAAGCGAGCGTGCTGGACCGACGTAAACGACAAAAAAAATCCGAAGAAAAAGAGAGGGGTGCAACACGAGGACTTCCCAGGAGGTCACCCATCCTAGTACTACTCGCCCAAACACGCTTAACTGCGGAGTTCTGATGGGATCCGGTGCATTAGTGTTGGTATGATCGCACCCATCAGCATAAGCGCGTTAAATCCTTATAAAGGATCCGAACGCAGCGATGCACCGGGGAGCTGCAGCCCGAGGGCATTTCGAGATCGCCGCCACCAAATTAGCACCCAAAACGAGATCGGCGGCTCGTATTTTTGGCCTGGGGCAGACTAAGCCTACGAAGCGAGCGTGCTGGACCGACGTAAACGACAAAAAAAATCCGAAGAAAAAGAGAGGGGTGCAACACGAGGACTTCCCAGGAGGTCACCCATCCTAGTACTACTCTCGCCCAAACACGCTTAACTGCGGAGTTCTGATGGGATCCGGTGCATTAGTGTTGGTATGATCGCACCCATCAGCATAAGCGCGTTAAATCCTTATAAAGGATCCGAACGCAGCGATGCACCGGGGAGCTGCAGCCCGAGGGCATTTCGAGATCGCCGCCACCAAATTAGCACCCAAAACGAGATCGGCGGCTCGTATTTTTGGCCTGGGGCAGACTAAGCCTACGAAGCGAGCGTGCTGGACCGACGTAAACGACAAAAAAAATCCGAAGAAAAAGAGAGGGGTGCAACACGAGGACTTCCCAGGAGGTCACCCATCCTAGTACTACTCTCGCCCAAACACGCTTAACTGCGGAGTTCTGATGGGATCCGGTGCATTAGTGTTGGTATGATCGCACCCATCAGCATAAGCGCGTTAAATCCTTATAAAGGATCCGAACGCAGCGATGCACCGGGGAGCTGCAGCCCGAGGGCATTTCGAGATCGCCGCCACCAAATTAGCACCCAAAACGAGATCGGCGGCTCGTATTTTTGGCCTGGGGCAGACTAAGCCTACGAAGCGAGCGTGCTGGACCGACGTAAACGACAAAAAAAATCCGAAGAAAAAGAGAGGGGTGCAACACGAGGACTTCCCAGGAGGTCACCCATCCTAGTACTACTCTCGCCCAAACACGCTTAACTGCGGAGTTCTGATGGGATCCGGTGCATTAGTGTTGGTATGATCGCACCCATCAGCATAAGCGCGTTAAATCCTTATAAAGGATCCGAACGCAGCGATGCACCGGGGAGCTGCAGCCCGAGGGCATTTCGAGATCGCCGCCACCAAATTAGCACCCAAAACGAGATCGGCGGCTCGTATTTTTGGCCTGGGGCAGACTAAGCCTACGAAGCGAGCGTGCTGGACCGACGTAAACGACAAAAAAAATCCGAAGAAAAAGAGAGGGGTGCAACACGAGGACTTCCCAGGAGGTCACCCATCCTAGTACTACTCTCGCCCAAACACGCTTAACTGCGGAGTTCTGATGGGATCCGGTGCATTAGTGTTGGTATGATCGCACCCATCAGCATAAGCGCGTTAAATCCTTATAAAGGATCCGAACGCAGCGATGCACCGGGGAGCTGCAGCCCGAGGGCATTTCGAGATCGCCGCCACCAAATTAGCACCCAAAACGAGATCGGCGGCTCGTATTTTTGGCCTGGGGCAGACTAAGCCTACGAAGCGAGCGTGCTGGACCGACGTAAACGACAAAAAAAATCCGAAGAAAAAGAGAGGGGTGCAACACGAGGACTTCCCAGGAGGTCACCCATCCTAGTACTACTCTCGCCCAAACACGCTTAACTGCGGAGTTCTGATGGGATCCGGTGCATTAGTGTTGGTATGATCGCACCCATCAGCATAAGCGCGTTAAATCCTTATAAAGGATCCGAACGCAGCGATGCACCGGGGAGCTGCAGCCCGAGGGCATTTCGAGATCGCCGCCACCAAATTAGCACCCAAAACGAGATCGGCGGCTCGTATTTTTGGCCTGGGGCAGACTAAGCCTACGAAGCGAGCCGTGCTGGACCGACGTAAACGACAAAAAAAATCCGAAGAAAAAGAGAGGGGTGCAACACGAGGACTTCCCAGGAGGTCACCCATCCTAGTACTACTCTCGCCCAAACACGCTTAACTGCGGAGTTCTGATGGGATCCGGTGCATTAGTGTTGGTATGATCGCACCCATCAGCATAAGCGCGTTAAATCCTTATAAAGGATCCGAACGCAGCGATGCACCGGGGAGCTGCAGCCCGAGGGCATTTCGAGATCGCCGCCACCAAATTAGCACCCAAAACGAGATCGGCGGCTCGTATTTTTGGCCTGGGGCAGACTAAGCCTACGAAGCGAGCGTGCTGGACCGACGTAAACGACAAAAAAAATCCGAAGAAAAAGAGAGGGGTGCAACACGAGGACTTCCCAGGAGGTCACCCATCCTAGTACTACTCTCGCCCAAACACGCTTAACTGCGGAGTTCTGATGGGATCCGGTGCATTAGTGTTGGTATGATCGCACCCATCAGCATAAGCGCGTTAAATCCTTATAAAGGATCCGAACGCAGCGATGCACCGGGGAGCTGCAGCCCGAGGGCATTTCGAGATCGCCGCCACCAAATTAGCACCCAAAACGAGATCGGCGGCTCGTATTTTTGGCCTGGGGCAGACTAAGCCTACGAAGCGAGCGTGCTGGACCGACGTAAACGACAAAAAAAATCCGAAGAAAAAGAGAGGGGTGCAACACGAGGACTTCCCAGGAGGTCACCCATCCTAGTACTACTCTCGCCCAAACACGCTTAACTGCGGAGTTCTGATGGGATCCGGTGCATTAGTGTTGGTATGATCGCACCCATCAGCATAAGCGCGTTAAATCCTTATAAAGGATCCGAACGCAGCGATGCACCGGGGAGCTGCAGCCCGAGGGCATTTCGAGATCGCCGCCACCAAATTAGCACCCAAAACGAGATCGGCGGCTCGTATTTTTGGCCTGGGGCAGACTAAGCCTACGAAGCGAGCGTGCTGGACCGACGTAAACGACAAAAAAAATCCGAAGAAAAAGAGAGGGGTGCAACACGAGGACTTCCCAGGAGGTCACCCATCCTAGTACTACTCTCGCCCAAACACGCTTAACTGCGGAGTTCTGATGGGATCCGGTGCATTAGTGTTGGTATGATCGCACCCATCAGCATAAGCGCGTTAAATCCTTATAAAGGATCCGAACGCAGCGATGCACCGGGGAGCTGCAGCCCGAGGGCATTTCGAGATCGCCGCCACCAAATTAGCACCCAAAACGAGATCGGCGGCTCGTATTTTTGGCCTGGGGCAGACTAAGCCTACGAAGCGAGCGTGCTGGACCGACGTAAACGACAAAAAAAATCCGAAGAAAAAGAGAGGGGTGCAACACGAGGACTTCCCAGGAGGTCACCCATCCTAGTACTACTCTCGCCCAAACACGCTTAACTGCGGAGTTCTGATGGGATCCGGTGCATTAGTGTTGGTATGATCGCACCCATCAGCATAAGCGCGTTAAATCCTTATAAAGGATCCGAACGCAGCGATGCACCGGGGAGCTGCAGCCCGAGGGCATTTCGAGATCGCCGCCACCAAATTAGCACCCAAAACGAGATCGGCGGCTCGTATTTTTGGCCTGGGGCAGACTAAGCCTACGAAGCGAGCGTGCTGGACCGACGTAAACGACAAAAAAAATCCGAAGAAAAAGAGAGGGGTGCAACACGAGGACTTCCCAGGAGGTCACCCATCCTAGTACTACTCTCGCCCAAACACGCTTAACTGCGGAGTTCTGATGGGATCCGGTGCATTAGTGTTGGTATGATCGCACCCATCAGCATAAGCGCGTTAAATCCTTATAAAGGATCCGAACGCAGCGATGCACCGGGGAGCTGCAGCCCGAGGGCATTTCGAGATCGCCGCCACCAAATTAGCACCCAAAACGAGATCGGCGGCTCGTATTTTTGGCCTGGGGCAGACTAAGCCTACGAAGCGAGCGTGCTGGACCGACGTAAACGACAAAAAAAATCCGAAGAAAAAGAGAGGGGTGCAACACGAGGACTTCCCAGGAGGTCACCCATCCTAGTACTACTCTCGCCCAAACACGCTTAACTGCGGAGTTCTGATGGGATCCGGTGCATTAGTGTTGGTATGATCGCACCCATCAGCATAAGCGCGTTAAATCCTTATAAAGGATCCGAACGCAGCGATGCACCGGGGAGCTGCAGCCCGAGGGCATTTCGAGATCGCCGCCACCAAATTAGCACCCAAAACGAGATCGGCGGCTCGTATTTTTGGCCTGGGGCAGACTAAGCCTACGAAGCGAGCGTGCTGGACCGACGTAAACGACAAAAAAAATCCGAAGAAAAAGAGAGGGGTGCAACACGAGGACTTCCCAGGAGGTCACCCATCCTAGTACTACTCTCGCCCAAACACGCTTAACTGCGGAGTTCTGATGGGATCCGGTGCATTAGTGTTGGTATGATCGCACCCATCAGCATAAGCGCGTTAAATCCTTATAAAGGATCCGAACGCAGCGATGCACCGGGGAGCTGCAGCCCGAGGGCATTTCGAGATCGCCGCCACCAAATTAGCACCCAAAACGAGATCGGCGGCTCGTATTTTTGGCCTGGGGCAGACTAAGCCTACGAAGCGAGCGTGCTGGACCGACGTAAACGACAAAAAAAATCCGAAGAAAAAGAGAGGGGTGCAACACGAGGACTTCCCAGGAGGTCACCCATCCTAGTACTACTCTCGCCCAAACACGCTTAACTGCGGAGTTCTGATGGGATCCGGTGCATTAGTGTTGGTATGATCGCACCCATCAGCATAAGCGCGTTAAATCCTTATAAAGGATCCGAACGCAGCGATGCACCGGGGAGCTGCAGCCCGAGGGCATTTCGAGATCGCCGCCACCAAATTAGCACCCAAAACGAGATCGGCGGCTCGTATTTTTGGCCTGGGGCAGACTAAGCCTACGAAGCGAGCGTGCTGGACCGACGTAAACGACAAAAAAAATCCGAAGAAAAAGAGAGGGGTGCAACACGAGGACTTCCCAGGAGGTCACCCATCCTAGTACTACTCTCGCCCAAACACGCTTAACTGCGGAGTTCTGATGGGATCCGGTGCATTAGTGTTGGTATGATCGCACCCATCAGCATAAGCGCGTTAAATCCTTATAAAGGATCCGAACGCAGCGATGCACCGGGGAGCTGCAGCCCGAGGGCATTTCGAGATCGCCGCCACCAAATTAGCACCCAAAACGAGATCGGCGGCTCGTATTTTTGGCCTGGGGCAGACTAAGCCTACGAAGCGAGCGTGCTGGACCGACGTAAACGACAAAAAAAATCCGAAGAAAAAGAGAGGGGTGCAACACGAGGACTTCCCAGGAGGTCACCCATCCTAGTACTACTCTCGCCCAAACACGCTTAACTGCGGAGTTCTGATGGGATCCGGTGCATTAGTGTTGGTATGATCGCACCCATCAGCATAAGCGCGTTAAATCCTTATAAAGGATCCGAACGCAGCGATGCACCGGGGAGCTGCAGCCCGAGGGCATTTCGAGATCGCCGCCACCAAATTAGCACCCAAAACGAGATCGGCGGCTCGTATTTTTGGCCTGGGGCAGACTAAGCCTACGAAGCGAGCGTGCTGGACCGACGTAAACGACAAAAAAAATCCGAAGAAAAAGAGAGGGGTGCAACACGAGGACTTCCCAGGAGGTCACCCATCCTAGTACTACTCTCGCCCAAACACGCTTAACTGCGGAGTTCTGATGGGATCCGGTGCATTAGTGTTGGTATGATCGCACCCATCAGCATAAGCGCGTTAAATCCTTATAAAGGATCCGAACGCAGCGATGCACCGGGGAGCTGCAGCCCGAGGGCATTTCGAGATCGCCGCCACCAAATTAGCACCCAAAACGAGATCGGCGGCTCGTATTTTTGGCCTGGGGCAGACTAAGCCTACGAAGCGAGCGTGCTGGACCGACGTAAACGACAAAAAAAATCCGAAGAAAAAGAGAGGGGTGCAACACGAGGACTTCCCAGGAGGTCACCCATCCTAGTACTACTCTCGCCCAAACACGCTTAACTGCGGAGTTCTGATGGGATCCGGTGCATTAGTGTTGGTATGATCGCACCCATCAGCATAAGCGCGTTAAATCCTTATAAAGGATCCGAACGCAGCGATGCACCGGGGAGCTGCAGCCCGAGGGCATTTCGAGATCGCCGCCACCAAATTAGCACCCAAAACGAGATCGGCGGCTCGTATTTTTGGCCTGGGGCAGACTAAGCCTACGAAGCGAGCGTGCTGGACCGACGTAAACGACAAAAAAAAATCCGAAGAAAAAGAGAGGGGTGCAACACGAGGACTTCCCAGGAGGTCACCCATCCTAGTACTACTCTCGCCCAAACACGCTTAACTGCGGAGTTCTGATGGGATCCGGTGCATTAGTGTTGGTATGATCGCACCCATCAGCATAAGCGCGTTAAATCCTTATAAAGGATCCGAACGCAGCGATGCACCGGGGAGCTGCAGCCCGAGGGCATTTCGAGATCGCCGCCACCAAATTAGCACCCAAAACGAGATCGGCGGCTCGTATTTTTGGCCTGGGGCAGACTAAGCCTACGAAGCGAGCGTGCTGGACCGACGTAAACGACAAAAAAAAATCCGAAGAAAAAGAGAGGGGTGCAACACGAGGACTTCCCAGGAGGTCACCCATCCTAGTACTACTCTCGCCCAAACACGCTTAACTGCGGAGTTCTGATGGGATCCGGTGCATTAGTGTTGGTATGATCGCACCCATCAGCATAAGCGCGTTAAATCCTTATAAAGGATCCGAACGCAGCGATGCACCGGGGAGCTGCAGCCCGAGGGCATTTCGAGATCGCCGCCACCAAATTAGCACCCAAAACGAGATCGGCGGCTCGTATTTTTGGCCTGGGGCAGACTAAGCCTACGAAGCGAGCGTGCTGGACCGACGTAAACGACAAAAAAAAATCCGAAGAAAAAGAGAGGGGTGCAACACGAGGACTTCCCAGGAGGTCACCCATCCTAGTACTACTCTCGCCCAAACACGCTTAACTGCGGAGTTCTGATGGGATCCGGTGCATTAGTGTTGGTATGATCGCACCCATCAGCATAAGCGCGTTAAATCCTTATAAAGGATCCGAACGCAGCGATGCACCGGGGAGCTGCAGCCCGAGGGCATTTCGAGATCGCCGCCACCAAATTAGCACCCAAAACGAGATCGGCGGCTCGTATTTTTGGCCTGGGGCAGACTAAGCCTACGAAGCGAGCGTGCTGGACCGACGTAAACGACAAAAAAAATCCGAAGAAAAAGAGAGGGGTGCAACACGAGGACTTCCCAGGAGGTCACCCATCCTAGTACTACTCTCGCCCAAACACGCTTAACTGCGGAGTTCTGATGGGATCCGGTGCATTAGTGTTGGTATGATCGCACCCATCAGCATAAGCGCGTTAAATCCTTATAAAGGATCCGAACGCAGCGATGCACCGGGGAGCTGCAGCCCGAGGGCATTTCGAGATCGCCGCCACCAAATTAGCACCCAAAACGAGATCGGCGGCTCGTATTTTTGGCCTGGGGCAGACTAAGCCTACGAAGCGAGCGTGCTGGACCGACGTAAACGACAAAAAAAATCCGAAGAAAAAGAGAGGGGTGCAACACGAGGACTTCCCAGGAGGTCACCCATCCTAGTACTACTCTCGCCCAAACACGCTTAACTGCGGAGTTCTGATGGGATCCGGTGCATTAGTGTTGGTATGATCGCACCCATCAGCATAAGCGCGTTAAATCCTTATAAAGGATCCGAACGCAGCGATGCACCGGGGAGCTGCAGCCCGAGGGCATTTCGAGATCGCCGCCACCAAATTAGCACCCAAAACGAGATCGGCGGCTCGTATTTTTGGCCTGGGGCAGACTAAGCCTACGAAGCGAGCGTGCTGGACCGACGTAAACGACAAAAAAAATCCGAAGAAAAAGAGAGGGGTGCAACACGAGGACTTCCCAGGAGGTCACCCATCCTAGTACTACTCTCGCCCAAACACGCTTAACTGCGGAGTTCTGATGGGATCCGGTGCATTAGTGTTGGTATGATCGCACCCATCAGCATAAGCGCGTTAAATCCTTATAAAGGATCCGAACGCAGCGATGCACCGGGGAGCTGCAGCCCGAGGGCATTTCGAGATCGCCGCCACCAAATTAGCACCCAAAACGAGATCGGCGGCTCGTATTTTTGGCCTGGGGCAGACTAAGCCTACGAAGCGAGCGTGCTGGACCGACGTAAACGACAAAAAAAATCCGAAGAAAAAGAGAGGGGTGCAACACGAGGACTTCCCAGGAGGTCACCCATCCTAGTACTACTCTCGCCCAAACACGCTTAACTGCGGAGTTCTGATGGGATCCGGTGCATTAGTGTTGGTATGATCGCACCCATCAGCATAAGCGCGTTAAATCCTTATAAAGGATCCGAACGCAGCGATGCACCGGGGAGCTGCAGCCCGAGGGCATTTCGAGATCGCCGCCACCAAATTAGCACCCAAAACGAGATCGGCGGCTCGTATTTTTGGCCTGGGGCAGACTAAGCCTACGAAGCGAGCGTGCTGGACCGACGTAAACGACAAAAAAAATCCGAAGAAAAAGAGAGGGGTGCAACACGAGGACTTCCCAGGAGGTCACCCATCCTAGTACTACTCTCGCCCAAACACGCTTAACTGCGGAGTTCTGATGGGATCCGGTGCATTAGTGTTGGTATGATCGCACCCATCAGCATAAGCGCGTTAAATCCTTATAAAGGATCCGAACGCAGCGATGCACCGGGGAGCTGCAGCCCGAGGGCATTTCGAGATCGCCGCCACCAAATTAGCACCCAAAACGAGATCGGCGGCTCGTATTTTTGGCCTGGGGCAGACTAAGCCTACGAAGCGAGCGTGCTGGACCGACGTAAACGACAAAAAAAATCCGAAGAAAAAGAGAGGGGTGCAACACGAGGACTTCCCAGGAGGTCACCCATCCTAGTACTACTCTCGCCCAAACACGCTTAACTGCGGAGTTCTGATGGGATCCGGTGCATTAGTGTTGGTATGATCGCACCCATCAGCATAAGCGCGTTAAATCCTTATAAAGGATCCGAACGCAGCGATGCACCGGGGAGCTGCAGCCCGAGGGCATTTCGAGATCGCCGCCACCAAATTAGCACCCAAAACGAGATCGGCGGCTCGTATTTTTGGCCTGGGGCAGACTAAGCCTACGAAGCGAGCGTGCTGGACCGACGTAAACGACAAAAAAAATCCGAAGAAAAAGAGAGGGGTGCAACACGAGGACTTCCCAGGAGGTCACCCATCCTAGTACTACTCTCGCCCAAACACGCTTAACTGCGGAGTTCTGATGGGATCCGGTGCATTAGTGTTGGTATGATCGCACCCATCAGCATAAGCGCGTTAAATCCTTATAAAGGATCCGAACGCAGCGATGCACCGGGGAGCTGCAGCCCGAGGGCATTTCGAGATCGCCGCCACCAAATTAGCACCCAAAACGAGATCGGCGGCTCGTATTTTTGGCCTGGGGCAGACTAAGCCTACGAAGCGAGCGTGCTGGACCGACGTAAACGACAAAAAAAATCCGAAGAAAAAGAGAGGGGTGCAACACGAGGACTTCCCAGGAGGTCACCCATCCTAGTACTACTCTCGCCCAAACACGCTTAACTGCGGAGTTCTGATGGGATCCGGTGCATTAGTGTTGGTATGATCGCACCCATCAGCATAAGCGCGTTAAATCCTTATAAAGGATCCGAACGCAGCGATGCACCGGGGAGCTGCAGCCCGAGGGCATTTCGAGATCGCCGCCACCAAATTAGCACCCAAAACGAGATCGGCGGCTCGTATTTTTGGCCTGGGGCAGACTAAGCCTACGAAGCGAGCGTGCTGGACCGACGTAAACGACAAAAAAAATCCGAAGAAAAAGAGAGGGGTGCAACACGAGGACTTCCCAGGAGGTCACCCATCCTAGTACTACTCTCGCCCAAACACGCTTAACTGCGGAGTTCTGATGGGATCCGGTGCATTAGTGTTGGTATGATCGCACCCATCAGCATAAGCGCGTTAAATCCTTATAAAGGATCCGAACGCAGCGATGCACCGGGGAGCTGCAGCCCGAGGGCATTTCGAGATCGCCGCCACCAAATTAGCACCCAAAACGAGATCGGCGGCTCGTATTTTTGGCCTGGGGCAGACTAAGCCTACGAAGCGAGCGTGCTGGACCGACGTAAACGACAAAAAAAATCCGAAGAAAAAGAGAGGGGTGCAACACGAGGACTTCCCAGGAGGTCACCCATCCTAGTACTACTCTCGCCCAAACACGCTTAACTGCGGAGTTCTGATGGGATCCGGTGCATTAGTGTTGGTATGATCGCACCCATCAGCATAAGCGCGTTAAATCCTTATAAAGGATCCGAACGCAGCGATGCACCGGGGAGCTGCAGCCCGAGGGCATTTCGAGATCGCCGCCACCAAATTAGCACCCAAAACGAGATCGGCGGCTCGTATTTTTGGCCTGGGGCAGACTAAGCCTACGAAGCGAGCGTGCTGGACCGACGTAAACGACAAAAAAAATCCGAAGAAAAAGAGAGGGGTGCAACACGAGGACTTCCCAGGAGGTCACCCATCCTAGTACTACTCTCGCCCAAACACGCTTAACTGCGGAGTTCTGATGGGATCCGGTGCATTAGTGTTGGTATGATCGCACCCATCAGCATAAGCGCGTTAAATCCTTATAAAGGATCCGAACGCAGCGATGCACCGGGGAGCTGCAGCCCGAGGGCATTTCGAGATCGCCGCCACCAAATTAGCACCCAAAACGAGATCGGCGGCTCGTATTTTTGGCCTGGGGCAGACTAAGCCTACGAAGCGAGCGTGCTGGACCGACGTAAACGACAAAAAAAATCCGAAGAAAAAGAGAGGGGTGCAACACGAGGACTTCCCAGGAGGTCACCCATCCTAGTACTACTCTCGCCCAAACACGCTTAACTGCGGAGTTCTGATGGGATCCGGTGCATTAGTGTTGGTATGATCGCACCCATCAGCATAAGCGCGTTAAATCCTTATAAAGGATCCGAACGCAGCGATGCACCGGGGAGCTGCAGCCCGAGGGCATTTCGAGATCGCCGCCACCAAATTAGCACCCAAAACGAGATCGGCGGCTCGTATTTTTGGCCTGGGGCAGACTAAGCCTACGAAGCGAGCGTGCTGGACCGACGTAAACGACAAAAAAAATCCGAAGAAAAAGAGAGGGGTGCAACACGAGGACTTCCCAGGAGGTCACCCATCCTAGTACTACTCTCGCCCAAACACGCTTAACTGCGGAGTTCTGATGGGATCCGGTGCATTAGTGTTGGTATGATCGCACCCATCAGCATAAGCGCGTTAAATCCTTATAAAGGATCCGAACGCAGCGATGCACCGGGGAGCTGCAGCCCGAGGGCATTTCGAGATCGCCGCCACCAAATTAGCACCCAAAACGAGATCGGCGGCTCGTATTTTTGGCCTGGGGCAGACTAAGCCTACGAAGCGAGCGTGCTGGACCGACGTAAACGACAAAAAAAATCCGAAGAAAAAGAGAGGGGTGCAACACGAGGACTTCCCAGGAGGTCACCCATCCTAGTACTACTCTCGCCCAAACACGCTTAACTGCGGAGTTCTGATGGGATCCGGTGCATTAGTGTTGGTATGATCGCACCCATCAGCATAAGCGCGTTAAATCCTTATAAAGGATCCGAACGCAGCGATGCACCGGGGAGCTGCAGCCCGAGGGCATTTCGAGATCGCCGCCACCAAATTAGCACCCAAAACGAGATCGGCGGCTCGTATTTTTGGCCTGGGGCAGACTAAGCCTACGAAGCGAGCGTGCTGGACCGACGTAAACGACAAAAAAAATCCGAAGAAAAAGAGAGGGGTGCAACACGAGGACTTCCCAGGAGGTCACCCATCCTAGTACTACTCTCGCCCAAACACGCTTAACTGCGGAGTTCTGATGGGATCCGGTGCATTAGTGTTGGTATGATCGCACCCATCAGCATAAGCGCGTTAAATCCTTATAAAGGATCCGAACGCAGCGATGCACCGGGGAGCTGCAGCCCGAGGGCATTTCGAGATCGCCGCCACCAAATTAGCACCCAAAACGAGATCGGCGGCTCGTATTTTTGGCCTGGGGCAGACTAAGCCTACGAAGCGAGCGTGCTGGACCGACGTAAACGACAAAAAAAATCCGAAGAAAAAGAGAGGGGTGCAACACGAGGACTTCCCAGGAGGTCACCCATCCTAGTACTACTCTCGCCCAAACACGCTTAACTGCGGAGTTCTGATGGGATCCGGTGCATTAGTGTTGGTATGATCGCACCCATCAGCATAAGCGCGTTAAATCCTTATAAAGGATCCGAACGCAGCGATGCACCGGGGAGCTGCAGCCCGAGGGCATTTCGAGATCGCCGCCACCAAATTAGCACCCAAAACGAGATCGGCGGCTCGTATTTTTGGCCTGGGGCAGACTAAGCCTACGAAGCGAGCGTGCTGGACCGACGTAAACGACAAAAAAAATCCGAAGAAAAAGAGAGGGGTGCAACACGAGGACTTCCCAGGAGGTCACCCATCCTAGTACTACTCTCGCCCAAACACGCTTAACTGCGGAGTTCTGATGGGATCCGGTGCATTAGTGTTGGTATGATCGCACCCATCAGCATAAGCGCGTTAAATCCTTATAAAGGATCCGAACGCAGCGATGCACCGGGGAGCTGCAGCCCGAGGGCATTTCGAGATCGCCGCCACCAAATTAGCACCCAAAACGAGATCGGCGGCTCGTATTTTTGGCCTGGGGCAGACTAAGCCTACGAAGCGAGCGTGCTGGACCGACGTAAACGACAAAAAAAATCCGAAGAAAAAGAGAGGGGTGCAACACGAGGACTTCCCAGGAGGTCACCCATCCTAGTACTACTCTCGCCCAAACACGCTTAACTGCGGAGTTCTGATGGGATCCGGTGCATTAGTGTTGGTATGATCGCACCCATCAGCATAAGCGCGTTAAATCCTTATAAAGGATCCGAACGCAGCGATGCACCGGGGAGCTGCAGCCCGAGGGCATTTCGAGATCGCCGCCACCAAATTAGCACCCAAAACGAGATCGGCGGCTCGTATTTTTGGCCTGGGGCAGACTAAGCCTACGAAGCGAGCGTGCTGGACCGACGTAAACGACAAAAAAAATCCGAAGAAAAAGAGAGGGGTGCAACACGAGGACTTCCCAGGAGGTCACCCATCCTAGTACTACTCTCGCCCAAACACGCTTAACTGCGGAGTTCTGATGGGATCCGGTGCATTAGTGTTGGTATGATCGCACCCATCAGCATAAGCGCGTTAAATCCTTATAAAGGATCCGAACGCAGCGATGCACCGGGGAGCTGCAGCCCGAGGGCATTTCGAGATCGCCGCCACCAAATTAGCACCCAAAACGAGATCGGCGGCTCGTATTTTTGGCCTGGGGCAGACTAAGCCTACGAAGCGAGCGTGCTGGACCGACGTAAACGACAAAAAAAATCCGAAGAAAAAGAGAGGGGTGCAACACGAGGACTTCCCAGGAGGTCACCCATCCTAGTACTACTCTCGCCCAAACACGCTTAACTGCGGAGTTCTGATGGGATCCGGTGCATTAGTGTTGGTATGATCGCACCCATCAGCATAAGCGCGTTAAATCCTTATAAAGGATCCGAACGCAGCGATGCACCGGGGAGCTGCAGCCCGAGGGCATTTCGAGATCGCCGCCACCAAATTAGCACCCAAAACGAGATCGGCGGCTCGTATTTTTGGCCTGGGGCAGACTAAGCCTACGAAGCGAGCGTGCTGGACCGACGTAAACGACAAAAAAAATCCGAAGAAAAAGAGAGGGGTGCAACACGAGGACTTCCCAGGAGGTCACCCATCCTAGTACTACTCTCGCCCAAACACGCTTAACTGCGGAGTTCTGATGGGATCCGCTGCATTAGTGTTGGTATGATCGCACCCATCAGCATAAGCGCGTTAAATCCTTATAAAGGATCCGAACGCAGCGATGCACCGGGGAGCTGCAGCCCGAGGGCATTTCGAGATCGCCGCCACCAAATTAGCACCCAAAACGAGATCGGCGGCTCGTATTTTTGGCCTGGGGCAGACTAAGCCTACGAAGCGAGCGTGCTGGACCGACGTAAACGACAAAAAAAATCCGAAGAAAAAGAGAGGGGTGCAACACGAGGACTTCCCAGGAGGTCACCCATCCTAGTACTACTCTCGCCCAAACACGCTTAACTGCGGAGTTCTGATGGGATCCGGTGCATTAGTGTTGGTATGATCGCACCCATCAGCATAAGCGCGTTAAATCCTTATAAAGGATCCGAACGCAGCGATGCACCGGGGAGCTGCAGCCCGAGGGCATTTCGAGATCGCCGCCACCAAATTAGCACCCAAAACGAGATCGGCGGCTCGTATTTTTGGCCTGGGGCAGACTAAGCCTACGAAGCGAGCGTGCTGGACCGACGTAAACGACAAAAAAAATCCGAAGAAAAAGAGAGGGGTGCAACACGAGGACTTCCCAGGAGGTCACCCATCCTAGTACTACTCTCGCCCAAACACGCTTAACTGCGGAGTTCTGATGGGATCCGGTGCATTAGTGTTGGTATGATCGCACCCATCAGCATAAGCGCGTTAAATCCTTATAAAGGATCCGAACGCAGCGATGCACCGGGGAGCTGCAGCCCGAGGGCATTTCGAGATCGCCGCCACCAAATTAGCACCCAAAACGAGATCGGCGGCTCGTATTTTTGGCCTGGGGCAGACTAAGCCTACGAAGCGAGCGTGCTGGACCGACGTAAACGACAAAAAAAATCCGAAGAAAAAGAGAGGGGTGCAACACGAGGACTTCCCAGGAGGTCACCCATCCTAGTACTACTCTCGCCCAAACACGCTTAACTGCGGAGTTCTGATGGGATCCGGTGCATTAGTGTTGGTATGATCGCACCCATCAGCATAAGCGCGTTAAATCCTTATAAAGGATCCGAACGCAGCGATGCACCGGGGAGCTGCAGCCCGAGGGCATTTCGAGATCGCCGCCACCAAATTAGCACCCAAAACGAGATCGGCGGCTCGTATTTTTGGCCTGGGGCAGACTAAGCCTACGAAGCGAGCGTGCTGGACCGACGTAAACGACAAAAAAAAATCCGAAGAAAAAGAGAGGGGTGCAACACGAGGACTTCCCAGGAGGTCACCCATCCTAGTACTACTCTCGCCCAAACACGCTTAACTGCGGAGTTCTGATGGGATCCGGTGCATTAGTGTTGGTATGATCGCACCCATCAGCATAAGCGCGTTAAATCCTTATAAAGGATCCGAACGCAGCGATGCACCGGGGAGCTGCAGCCCGAGGGCATTTCGAGATCGCCGCCACCAAATTAGCACCCAAAACGAGATCGGCGGCTCGTATTTTTGGCCTGGGGCAGACTAAGCCTACGAAGCGAGCGTGCTGGACCGACGTAAACGACAAAAAAAAATCCGAAGAAAAAGAGAGGGGTGCAACACGAGGACTTCCCAGGAGGTCACCCATCCTAGTACTACTCTCGCCCAAACACGCTTAACTGCGGAGTTCTGATGGGATCCGGTGCATTAGTGTTGGTATGATCGCACCCATCAGCATAAGCGCGTTAAATCCTTATAAAGGATCCGAACGCAGCGATGCACCGGGGAGCTGCAGCCCGAGGGCATTTCGAGATCGCCGCCACCAAATTAGCACCCAAAACGAGATCGGCGGCTCGTATTTTTGGCCTGGGGCAGACTAAGCCTACGAAGCGAGCGTGCTGGACCGACGTAAACGACAAAAAAAAATCCGAAGAAAAAGAGAGGGGTGCAACACGAGGACTTCCCAGGAGGTCACCCATCCTAGTACTACTCTCGCCCAAACACGCTTAACTGCGGAGTTCTGATGGGATCCGGTGCATTAGTGTTGGTATGATCGCACCCATCAGCATAAGCGCGTTAAATCCTTATAAAGGATCCGAACGCAGCGATGCACCGGGGAGCTGCAGCCCGAGGGCATTTCGAGATCGCCGCCACCAAATTAGCACCCAAAACGAGATCGGCGGCTCGTATTTTTGGCCTGGGGCAGACTAAGCCTACGAAGCGAGCGTGCTGGACCGACGTAAACGACAAAAAAAAATCCGAAGAAAAAGAGAGGGGTGCAACACGAGGACTTCCCAGGAGGTCACCCATCCTAGTACTACTCTCGCCCAAACACGCTTAACTGCGGAGTTCTGATGGGATCCGGTGCATTAGTGTTGGTATGATCGCACCCATCAGCATAAGCGCGTTAAATCCTTATAAAGGATCCGAACGCAGCGATGCACCGGGGAGCTGCAGCCCGAGGGCATTTCGAGATCGCCGCCACCAAATTAGCACCCAAAACGAGATCGGCGGCTCGTATTTTTGGCCTGGGGCAGACTAAGCCTACGAAGCGAGCGTGCTGGACCGACGTAAACGACAAAAAAAAATCCGAAGAAAAAGAGAGGGGTGCAACACGAGGACTTCCCAGGAGGTCACCCATCCTAGTACTACTCTCGCCCAAACACGCTTAACTGCGGAGTTCTGATGGGATCCGGTGCATTAGTGTTGGTATGATCGCACCCATCAGCATAAGCGCGTTAAATCCTTATAAAGGATCCGAACGCAGCGATGCACCGGGGAGCTGCAGCCCGAGGGCATTTCGAGATCGCCGCCACCAAATTAGCACCCAAAACGAGATCGGCGGCTCGTATTTTTGGCCTGGGGCAGACTAAGCCTACGAAGCGAGCGTGCTGGACCGACGTAAACGACAAAAAAAATCCGAAGAAAAAGAGAGGGGTGCAACACGAGGACTTCCCAGGAGGTCACCCATCCTAGTACTACTCTCGCCCAAACACGCTTAACTGCGGAGTTCTGATGGGATCCGGTGCATTAGTGTTGGTATGATCGCACCCATCAGCATAAGCGCGTTAAATCCTTATAAAGGATCCGAACGCAGCGATGCACCGGGGAGCTGCAGCCCGAGGGCATTTCGAGATCGCCGCCACCAAATTAGCACCCAAAACGAGATCGGCGGCTCGTATTTTTGGCCTGGGGCAGACTAAGCCTACGAAGCGAGCGTGCTGGACCGACGTAAACGACAAAAAAAATCCGAAGAAAAAGAGAGGGGTGCAACACGAGGACTTCCCAGGAGGT
This sequence comes from Quercus alba, assembly GCA_036321655.1. NCBI lineage: Eukaryota > Viridiplantae > Streptophyta > Magnoliopsida > Fagales > Fagaceae > Quercus > Quercus alba. Next base: position 141,512 of record JAYJMT010000018.1, read on the forward strand.
CACCCATCCTAGTACTACTCTCGCCCAAACACGCTTAACTGCGGAGTTCTGATGGGATCCGGTGCATTAGTGTTGGTATGATCGCACCCATCAGCATAAGCGCGTTAAATCCTTATAAAGGATCCGAACGCAGCGATGCACCGGGGAGCTGCAGCCCGAGGGCATTTCGAGATCGCCGCCACCAAATTAGCACCCAAAACGAGATCGGCGGCTCGTATTTTTGGCCTGGGGCAGACTAAGCCTACGAAGCGAGCGTGCTGGACCGACGTAAACGACAAAAAAAATCCGAAGAAAAAGAGAGGGGTGCAACACGAGGACTTCCCAGGAGGTCACCCATCCTAGTACTACTCTCGCCCAAACACGCTTAACTGCGGAGTTCTGATGGGATCCGGTGCATTAGTGTTGGTATGATCGCACCCATCAGCATAAGCGCGTTAAATCCTTATAAAGGATCCGAACGCAGCGATGCACCGGGGAGCTGCAGCCCGAGGGCATTTCGAGATCGCCGCCACCAAATTAGCACCCAAAACGAGATCGGCGGCTCGTATTTTTGGCCTGGGGCAGACTAAGCCTACGAAGCGAGCGTGCTGGACCGACGTAAACGACAAAAAAAATCCGAAGAAAAAGAGAGGGGTGCAACACGAGGACTTCCCAGGAGGTCACCCATCCTAGTACTACTCTCGCCCAAACACGCTTAACTGCGGAGTTCTGATGGGATCCGGTGCATTAGTGTTGGTATGATCGCACCCATCAGCATAAGCGCGTTAAATCCTTATAAAGGATCCGAACGCAGCGATGCACCGGGGAGCTGCAGCCCGAGGGCATTTCGAGATCGCCGCCACCAAATTAGCACCCAAAACGAGATCGGCGGCTCGTATTTTTGGCCTGGGGCAGACTAAGCCTACGAAGCGAGCGTGCTGGACCGACGTAAACGACAAAAAAAATCCGAAGAAAAAGAGAGGGGTGCAACACGAGGACTTCCCAGGAGGTCACCCATCCTAGTACTACTCTCGCCCAAACACGCTTAACTGCGGAGTTCTGATGGGATCCGGTGCATTAGTGTTGGTATGATCGCACCCATCAGCATAAGCGCGTTAAATCCTTATAAAGGATCCGAACGCAGCGATGCACCGGGGAGCTGCAGCCCGAGGGCATTTCGAGATCGCCGCCACCAAATTAGCACCCAAAACGAGATCGGCGGCTCGTATTTTTGGCCTGGGGCAGACTAAGCCTACGAAGCGAGCGTGCTGGACCGACGTAAACGACAAAAAAAATCCGAAGAAAAAGAGAGGGGTGCAACACGAGGACTTCCCAGGAGGTCACCCATCCTAGTACTACTCTCGCCCAAACACGCTTAACTGCGGAGTTCTGATGGGATCCGGTGCATTAGTGTTGGTATGATCGCACCCATCAGCATAAGCGCGTTAAATCCTTATAAAGGATCCGAACGCAGCGATGCACCGGGGAGCTGCAGCCCGAGGGCATTTCGAGATCGCCGCCACCAAATTAGCACCCAAAACGAGATCGGCGGCTCGTATTTTTGGCCTGGGGCAGACTAAGCCTACGAAGCGAGCGTGCTGGACCGACGTAAACGACAAAAAAAATCCGAAGAAAAAGAGAGGGGTGCAACACGAGGACTTCCCAGGAGGTCACCCATCCTAGTACTACTCTCGCCCAAACACGCTTAACTGCGGAGTTCTGATGGGATCCGGTGCATTAGTGTTGGTATGATCGCACCCATCAGCATAAGCGCGTTAAATCCTTATAAAGGATCCGAACGCAGCGATGCACCGGGGAGCTGCAGCCCGAGGGCATTTCGAGATCGCCGCCACCAAATTAGCACCCAAAACGAGATCGGCGGCTCGTATTTTTGGCCTGGGGCAGACTAAGCCTACGAAGCGAGCGTGCTGGACCGACGTAAACGACAAAAAAAATCCGAAGAAAAAGAGAGGGGTGCAACACGAGGACTTCCCAGGAGGTCACCCATCCTAGTACTACTCTCGCCCAAACACGCTTAACTGCGGAGTTCTGATGGGATCCGGTGCATTAGTGTTGGTATGATCGCACCCATCAGCATAAGCGCGTTAAATCCTTATAAAGGATCCGAACGCAGCGATGCACCGGGGAGCTGCAGCCCGAGGGCATTTCGAGATCGCCGCCACCAAATTAGCACCCAAAACGAGATCGGCGGCTCGTATTTTTGGCCTGGGGCAGACTAAGCCTACGAAGCGAGCGTGCTGGACCGACGTAAACGACAAAAAAAATCCGAAGAAAAAGAGAGGGGTGCAACACGAGGACTTCCCAGGAGGTCACCCATCCTAGTACTACTCTCGCCCAAACACGCTTAACTGCGGAGTTCTGATGGGATCCGGTGCATTAGTGTTGGTATGATCGCACCCATCAGCATAAGCGCGTTAAATCCTTATAAAGGATCCGAACGCAGCGATGCACCGGGGAGCTGCAGCCCGAGGGCATTTCGAGATCGCCGCCACCAAATTAGCACCCAAAACGAGATCGGCGGCTCGTATTTTTGGCCTGGGGCAGACTAAGCCTACGAAGCGAGCGTGCTGGACCGACGTAAACGACAAAAAAAATCCGAAGAAAAAGAGAGGGGTGCAACACGAGGACTTCCCAGGAGGTCACCCATCCTAGTACTACTCTCGCCCAAACACGCTTAACTGCGGAGTTCTGATGGGATCCGGTGCATTAGTGTTGGTATGATCGCACCCATCAGCATAAGCGCGTTAAATCCTTATAAAGGATCCGAACGCAGCGATGCACCGGGGAGCTGCAGCCCGAGGGCATTTCGAGATCGCCGCCACCAAATTAGCACCCAAAACGAGATCGGCGGCTCGTATTTTTGGCCTGGGGCAGACTAAGCCTACGAAGCGAGCGTGCTGGACCGACGTAAACGACAAAAAAAATCCGAAGAAAAAGAGAGGGGTGCAACACGAGGACTTCCCAGGAGGTCACCCATCCTAGTACTACTCTCGCCCAAACACGCTTAACTGCGGAGTTCTGATGGGATCCGGTGCATTAGTGTTGGTATGATCGCACCCATCAGCATAAGCGCGTTAAATCCTTATAAAGGATCCGAACGCAGCGATGCACCGGGGAGCTGCAGCCCGAGGGCATTTCGAGATCGCCGCCACCAAATTAGCACCCAAAACGAGATCGGCGGCTCGTATTTTTGGCCTGGGGCAGACTAAGCCTACGAAGCGAGCGTGCTGGACCGACGTAAACGACAAAAAAAATCCGAAGAAAAAGAGAGGGGTGCAACACGAGGACTTCCCAGGAGGTCACCCATCCTAGTACTACTCTCGCCCAAACACGCTTAACTGCGGAGTTCTGATGGGATCCGGTGCATTAGTGTTGGTATGATCGCACCCATCAGCATAAGCGCGTTAAATCCTTATAAAGGATCCGAACGCAGCGATGCACCGGGGAGCTGCAGCCCGAGGGCATTTCGAGATCGCCGCCACCAAATTAGCACCCAAAACGAGATCGGCGGCTCGTATTTTTGGCCTGGGGCAGGACTAAGCATACGAAGCGAGCGTGCTGGACCGACGTAAACGACAAAAAAAATCCGAAGAAAAAGAGAGGGGTGCAACACGAGGACTTCCCAGGAGGTCACCCATCCTAGTACTACTCTCGCCCAAACACGCTTAACTGCGGAGTTCTGATGGGATCCGGTGCATTAGTGTTGGTATGATCGCACCCATCAGCATAAGCGCGTTAAATCCTTATAAAGGATCCGAACGCAGCGATGCACCGGGGAGCTGCAGCCCGAGGGCATTTCGAGATCGCCGCCACCAAATTAGCACCCAAAACGAGATCGGCGGCTCGTATTTTTGGCCTGGGGCAGACTAAGCCTACGAAGCGAGCGTGCTGGACCGACGTAAACGACAAAAAAAATCCGAAGAAAAAGAGAGGGGTGCAACACGAGGACTTCCCAGGAGGTCACCCATCCTAGTACTACTCTCGCCCAAACACGCTTAACTGCGGAGTTCTGATGGGATCCGGTGCATTAGTGTTGGTATGATCGCACCCATCAGCATAAGCGCGTTAAATCCTTATAAAGGATCCGAACGCAGCGATGCACCGGGGAGCTGCAGCCCGAGGGCATTTCGAGATCGCCGCCACCAAATTAGCACCCAAAACGAGATCGGCGGCTCGTATTTTTGGCCTGGGGCAGACTAAGCCTACGAAGCGAGCGTGCTGGACCGACGTAAACGACAAAAAAAATCCGAAGAAAAAGAGAGGGGTGCAACACGAGGACTTCCCAGGAGGTCACCCATCCTAGTACTACTCTCGCCCAAACACGCTTAACTGCGGAGTTCTGATGGGATCCGGTGCATTAGTGTTGGTATGATCGCACCCATCAGCATAAGCGCGTTAAATCCTTATAAAGGATCCGAACGCAGCGATGCACCGGGGAGCTGCAGCCCGAGGGCATTTCGAGATCGCCGCCACCAAATTAGCACCCAAAACGAGATCGGCGGCTCGTATTTTTGGCCTGGGGCAGACTAAGCCTACGAAGCGAGCGTGCTGGACCGACGTAAACGACAAAAAAAATCCGAAGAAAAAGAGAGGGGTGCAACACGAGGACTTCCCAGGAGGTCACCCATCCTAGTACTACTCTCGCCCAAACACGCTTAACTGCGGAGTTCTTGCGGAGTTCTGATGGGATCCGGTGCATTAGTGTTGGTATGATCGCACCCATCAGCATAAGCGCGTTAAATCCTTATAAAGGATCCGAACGCAGCGATGCACCGGGGAGCTGCAGCCCGAGGGCATTTCGAGATCGCCGCCACCAAATTAGCACCCAAAACGAGATCGGCGGCTCGTATTTTTGGCCTGGGGCAGACTAAGCCTACGAAGCGAGCGTGCTGGACCGACGTAAACGACAAAAAAAATCCGAAGAAAAAGAGAGGGGTGCAACACGAGGACTTCCCAGGAGGTCACCCATCCTAGTACTACTCTCGCCCAAACACGCTTAACTGCGGAGTTCTGATGGGATCCGGTGCATTAGTGTTGGTATGATCGCACCCATCAGCATAAGCGCGTTAAATCCTTATAAAGGATCCGAACGCAGCGATGCACCGGGGAGCTGCAGCCCGAGGGCATTTCGAGATCGCCGCCACCAAATTAGCACCCAAAACGAGATCGGCGGCTCGTATTTTTGGCCTGGGGCAGACTAAGCCTACGAAGCGAGCGTGCTGGACCGACGTAAACGACAAAAAAAATCCGAAGAAAAAGAGAGGGGTGCAACACGAGGACTTCCCAGGAGGTCACCCATCCTAGTACTACTCTCGCCCAAACACGCTTAACTGCGGAGTTCTGATGGGATCCGGTGCATTAGTGTTGGTATGATCGCACCCATCAGCATAAGCGCGTTAAATCCTTATAAAGGATCCGAACGCAGCGATGCACCGGGGAGCTGCAGCCCGAGGGCATTTCGAGATCGCCGCCACCAAATTAGCACCCAAAACGAGATCGGCGGCTCGTATTTTTGGCCTGGGGCAGACTAAGCCTACGAAGCGAGCGTGCTGGACCGACGTAAACGACAAAAAAAAATCCGAAGAAAAAGAGAGGGGTGCAACACGAGGACTTCCCAGGAGGTCACCCATCCTAGTACTACTCTCGCCCAAACACGCTTAACTGCGGAGTTCTGATGGGATCCGGTGCATTAGTGTTGGTATGATCGCACCCATCAGCATAAGCGCGTTAAATCCTTATAAAGGATCCGAACGCAGCGATGCACCGGGGAGCTGCAGCCCGAGGGCATTTCGAGATCGCCGCCACCAAATTAGCACCCAAAACGAGATCGGCGGCTCGTATTTTTGGCCTGGGGCAGACTAAGCCTACGAAGCGAGCGTGCTGGACCGACGTAAACGACAAAAAAAATCCGAAGAAAAAGAGAGGGGTGCAACACGAGGACTTCCCAGGAGGTCACCCATCCTAGTACTACTCTCGCCCAAACACGCTTAACTGCGGAGTTCTGATGGGATCCGGTGCATTAGTGTTGGTATGATCGCACCCATCAGCATAAGCGCGTTAAATCCTTATAAAGGATCCGAACGCAGCGATGCACCGGGGAGCTGCAGCCCGAGGGCATTTCGAGATCGCCGCCACCAAATTAGCACCCAAAACGAGATCGGCGGCTCGTATTTTTGGCCTGGGGCAGACTAAGCCTACGAAGCGAGCGTGCTGGACCGACGTAAACGACAAAAAAAATCCGAAGAAAAAGAGAGGGGTGCAACACGAGGACTTCCCAGGAGGTCACCCATCCTAGTACTACTCTCGCCCAAACACGCTTAACTGCGGAGTTCTGATGGGATCCGGTGCATTAGTGTTGGTATGATCGCACCCATCAGCATAAGCGCGTTAAATCCTTATAAAGGATCCGAACGCAGCGATGCACCGGGGAGCTGCAGCCCGAGGGCATTTCGAGATCGCCGCCACCAAATTAGCACCCAAAACGAGATCGGCGGCTCGTATTTTTGGCCTGGGGCAGACTAAGCCTACGAAGCGAGCGTGCTGGACCGACGTAAACGACAAAAAAAATCCGAAGAAAAAGAGAGGGGTGCAACACGAGGACTTCCCAGGAGGTCACCCATCCTAGTACTACTCTCGCCCAAACACGCTTAACTGCGGAGTTCTGATGGGATCCGGTGCATTAGTGTTGGTATGATCGCACCCATCAGCATAAGCGCGTTAAATCCTTATAAAGGATCCGAACGCAGCGATGCACCGGGGAGCTGCAGCCCGAGGGCATTTCGAGATCGCCGCCACCAAATTAGCACCCAAAACGAGATCGGCGGCTCGTATTTTTGGCCTGGGGCAGACTAAGCCTACGAAGCGAGCGTGCTGGACCGACGTAAACGACAAAAAAAATCCGAAGAAAAAGAGAGGGGTGCAACACGAGGACTTCCCAGGAGGTCACCCATCCTAGTACTACTCTCGCCCAAACACGCTTAACTGCGGAGTTCTGATGGGATCCGGTGCATTAGTGTTGGTATGATCGCACCCATCAGCATAAGCGCGTTAAATCCTTATAAAGGATCCGAACGCAGCGATGCACCGGGGAGCTGCAGCCCGAGGGCATTTCGAGATCGCCGCCACCAAATTAGCACCCAAAACGAGATCGGCGGCTCGTATTTTTGGCCTGGGGCAGACTAAGCCTACGAAGCGAGCGTGCTGGACCGACGTAAACGACAAAAAAAATCCGAAGAAAAAGAGAGGGGTGCAACACGAGGACTTCCCAGGAGGTCACCCATCCTAGTACTACTCTCGCCCAAACACGCTTAACTGCGGAGTTCTGATGGGATCCGGTGCATTAGTGTTGGTATGATCGCACCCATCAGCATAAGCGCGTTAAATCCTTATAAAGGATCCGAACGCAGCGATGCACCGGGGAGCTGCAGCCCGAGGGCATTTCGAGATCGCCGCCACCAAATTAGCACCCAAAACGAGATCGGCGGCTCGTATTTTTGGCCTGGGGCAGACTAAGCCTACGAAGCGAGCGTGCTGGACCGACGTAAACGACAAAAAAAATCCGAAGAAAAAGAGAGGGGTGCAACACGAGGACTTCCCAGGAGGTCACCCATCCTAGTACTACTCTCGCCCAAACACGCTTAACTGCGGAGTTCTGATGGGATCCGGTGCATTAGTGTTGGTATGATCGCACCCATCAGCATAAGCGCGTTAAATCCTTATAAAGGATCCGAACGCAGCGATGCACCGGGGAGCTGCAGCCCGAGGGCATTTCGAGATCGCCGCCACCAAATTAGCACCCAAAACGAGATCGGCGGCTCGTATTTTTGGCCTGGGGCAGACTAAGCCTACGAAGCGAGCGTGCTGGACCGACGTAAACGACAAAAAAAATCCGAAGAAAAAGAGAGGGGTGCAACACGAGGACTTCCCAGGAGGTCACCCATCCTAGTACTACTCTCGCCCAAACACGCTTAACTGCGGAGTTCTGATGGGATCCGGTGCATTAGTGTTGGTATGATCGCACCCATCAGCATAAGCGCGTTAAATCCTTATAAAGGATCCGAACGCAGCGATGCACCGGGGAGCTGCAGCCCGAGGGCATTTCGAGATCGCCGCCACCAAATTAGCACCCAAAACGAGATCGGCGGCTCGTATTTTTGGCCTGGGGCAGACTAAGCCTACGAAGCGAGCGTGCTGGACCGACGTAAACGACAAAAAAAATCCGAAGAAAAAGAGAGGGGTGCAACACGAGGACTTCCCAGGAGGTCACCCATCCTAGTACTACTCTCGCCCAAACACGCTTAACTGCGGAGTTCTGATGGGATCCGGTGCATTAGTGTTGGTATGATCGCACCCATCAGCATAAGCGCGTTAAATCCTTATAAAGGATCCGAACGCAGCGATGCACCGGGGAGCTGCAGCCCGAGGGCATTTCGAGATCGCCGCCACCAAATTAGCACCCAAAACGAGATCGGCGGCTCGTATTTTTGGCCTGGGGCAGACTAAGCCTACGAAGCGAGCGTGCTGGACCGACGTAAACGACAAAAAAAATCCGAAGAAAAAGAGAGGGGTGCAACACGAGGACTTCCCAGGAGGTCACCCATCCTAGTACTACTCTCGCCCAAACACGCTTAACTGCGGAGTTCTGATGGGATCCGGTGCATTAGTGTTGGTATGATCGCACCCATCAGCATAAGCGCGTTAAATCCTTATAAAGGATCCGAACGCAGCGATGCACCGGGGAGCTGCAGCCCGAGGGCATTTCGAGATCGCCGCCACCAAATTAGCACCCAAAACGAGATCGGCGGCTCGTATTTTTGGCCTGGGGCAGACTAAGCCTACGAAGCGAGCGTGCTGGACCGACGTAAACGACAAAAAAAATCCGAAGAAAAAGAGAGGGGTGCAACACGAGGACTTCCCAGGAGGTCACCCATCCTAGTACTACTCTCGCCCAAACACGCTTAACTGCGGAGTTCTGATGGGATCCGGTGCATTAGTGTTGGTATGATCGCACCCATCAGCATAAGCGCGTTAAATCCTTATAAAGGATCCGAACGCAGCGATGCACCGGGGAGCTGCAGCCCGAGGGCATTTCGAGATCGCCGCCACCAAATTAGCACCCAAAACGAGATCGGCGGCTCGTATTTTTGGCCTGGGGCAGACTAAGCCTACGAAGCGAGCGTGCTGGACCGACGTAAACGACAAAAAAAATCCGAAGAAAAAGAGAGGGGTGCAACACGAGGACTTCCCAGGAGGTCACCCATCCTAGTACTACTCTCGCCCAAACACGCTTAACTGCGGAGTTCTGATGGGATCCGGTGCATTAGTGTTGGTATGATCGCACCCATCAGCATAAGCGCGTTAAATCCTTATAAAGGATCCGAACGCAGCGATGCACCGGGGAGCTGCAGCCCGAGGGCATTTCGAGATCGCCGCCACCAAATTAGCACCCAAAACGAGATCGGCGGCTCGTATTTTTGGCCTGGGGCAGACTAAGCCTACGAAGCGAGCGTGCTGGACCGACGTAAACGACAAAAAAAATCCGAAGAAAAAGAGAGGGGTGCAACACGAGGACTTCCCAGGAGGTCACCCATCCTAGTACTACTCTCGCCCAAACACGCTTAACTGCGGAGTTCTGATGGGATCCGGTGCATTAGTGTTGGTATGATCGCACCCATCAGCATAAGCGCGTTAAATCCTTATAAAGGATCCGAACGCAGCGATGCACCGGGGAGCTGCAGCCCGAGGGCATTTCGAGATCGCCGCCACCAAATTAGCACCCAAAACGAGATCGGCGGCTCGTATTTTTGGCCTGGGGCAGACTAAGCCTACGAAGCGAGCGTGCTGGACCGACGTAAACGACAAAAAAAATCCGAAGAAAAAGAGAGGGGTGCAACACGAGGACTTCCCAGGAGGTCACCCATCCTAGTACTACTCTCGCCCAAACACGCTTAACTGCGGAGTTCTGATGGGATCCGGTGCATTAGTGTTGGTATGATCGCACCCATCAGCATAAGCGCGTTAAATCCTTATAAAGGATCCGAACGCAGCGATGCACCGGGGAGCTGCAGCCCGAGGGCATTTCGAGATCGCCGCCACCAAATTAGCACCCAAAACGAGATCGGCGGCTCGTATTTTTGGCCTGGGGCAGACTAAGCCTACGAAGCGAGCGTGCTGGACCGACGTAAACGACAAAAAAAATCCGAAGAAAAAGAGAGGGGTGCAACACGAGGACTTCCCAGGAGGTCACCCATCCTAGTACTACTCTCGCCCAAACACGCTTAACTGCGGAGTTCTGATGGGATCCGGTGCATTAGTGTTGGTATGATCGCACCCATCAGCATAAGCGCGTTAAATCCTTATAAAGGATCCGAACGCAGCGATGCACCGGGGAGCTGCAGCCCGAGGGCATTTCGAGATCGCCGCCACCAAATTAGCACCCAAAACGAGATCGGCGGCTCGTATTTTTGGCCTGGGGCAGACTAAGCCTACGAAGCGAGCGTGCTGGACCGACGTAAACGACAAAAAAAATCCGAAGAAAAAGAGAGGGGTGCAACACGAGGACTTCCCAGGAGGTCACCCATCCTAGTACTACTCTCGCCCAAACACGCTTAACTGCGGAGTTCTGATGGGATCCGGTGCATTAGTGTTGGTATGATCGCACCCATCAGCATAAGCGCGTTAAATCCTTATAAAGGATCCGAACGCAGCGATGCACCGGGGAGCTGCAGCCCGAGGGCATTTCGAGATCGCCGCCACCAAATTAGCACCCAAAACGAGATCGGCGGCTCGTATTTTTGGCCTGGGGCAGACTAAGCCTACGAAGCGAGCGTGCTGGACCGACGTAAACGACAAAAAAAATCCGAAGAAAAAGAGAGGGGTGCAACACGAGGACTTCCCAGGAGGTCACCCATCCTAGTACTACTCTCGCCCAAACACGCTTAACTGCGGAGTTCTGATGGGATCCGGTGCATTAGTGTTGGTATGATCGCACCCATCAGCATAAGCGCGTTAAATCCTTATAAAGGATCCGAACGCAGCGATGCACCGGGGAGCTGCAGCCCGAGGGCATTTCGAGATCGCCGCCACCAAATTAGCACCCAAAACGAGATCGGCGGCTCGTATTTTTGGCCTGGGGCAGACTAAGCCTACGAAGCGAGCGTGCTGGACCGACGTAAACGACAAAAAAAATCCGAAGAAAAAGAGAGGGGTGCAACACGAGGACTTCCCAGGAGGTCACCCATCCTAGTACTACTCTCGCCCAAACACGCTTAACTGCGGAGTTCTGATGGGATCCGGTGCATTAGTGTTGGTATGATCGCACCCATCAGCATAAGCGCGTTAAATCCTTATAAAGGATCCGAACGCAGCGATGCACCGGGGAGCTGCAGCCCGAGGGCATTTCGAGATCGCCGCCACCAAATTAGCACCCAAAACGAGATCGGCGGCTCGTATTTTTGGCCTGGGGCAGACTAAGCCTACGAAGCGAGCGTGCTGGACCGACGTAAACGACAAAAAAAATCCGAAGAAAAAGAGAGGGGTGCAACACGAGGACTTCCCAGGAGGTCACCCATCCTAGTACTACTCTCGCCCAAACACGCTTAACTGCGGAGTTCTGATGGGATCCGGTGCATTAGTGTTGGTATGATCGCACCCATCAGCATAAGCGCGTTAAATCCTTATAAAGGATCCGAACGCAGCGATGCACCGGGGAGCTGCAGCCCGAGGGCATTTCGAGATCGCCGCCACCAAATTAGCACCCAAAACGAGATCGGCGGCTCGTATTTTTGGCCTGGGGCAGACTAAGCCTACGAAGCGAGCGTGCTGGACCGACGTAAACGACAAAAAAAATCCGAAGAAAAAGAGAGGGGTGCAACACGAGGACTTCCCAGGAGGTCACCCATCCTAGTACTACTCTCGCCCAAACACGCTTAACTGCGGAGTTCTGATGGGATCCGGTGCATTAGTGTTGGTATGATCGCACCCATCAGCATAAGCGCGTTAAATCCTTATAAAGGATCCGAACGCAGCGATGCACCGGGGAGCTGCAGCCCGAGGGCATTTCGAGATCGCCGCCACCAAATTAGCACCCAAAACGAGATCGGCGGCTCGTATTTTTGGCCTGGGGCAGACTAAGCCTACGAAGCGAGCGTGCTGGACCGACGTAAACGACAAAAAAAATCCGAAGAAAAAGAGAGGGGTGCAACACGAGGACTTCCCAGGAGGTCACCCATCCTAGTACTACTCTCGCCCAAACACGCTTAACTGCGGAGTTCTGATGGGATCCGGTGCATTAGTGTTGGTATGATCGCACCCATCAGCATAAGCGCGTTAAATCCTTATAAAGGATCCGAACGCAGCGATGCACCGGGGAGCTGCAGCCCGAGGGCATTTCGAGATCGCCGCCACCAAATTAGCACCCAAAACGAGATCGGCGGCTCGTATTTTTGGCCTGGGGCAGACTAAGCCTACGAAGCGAGCGTGCTGGACCGACGTAAACGACAAAAAAAATCCGAAGAAAAAGAGAGGGGTGCAACACGAGGACTTCCCAGGAGGTCACCCATCCTAGTACTACTCTCGCCCAAACACGCTTAACTGCGGAGTTCTGATGGGATCCGGTGCATTAGTGTTGGTATGATCGCACCCATCAGCATAAGCGCGTTAAATCCTTATAAAGGATCCGAACGCAGCGATGCACCGGGGAGCTGCAGCCCGAGGGCATTTCGAGATCGCCGCCACCAAATTAGCACCCAAAACGAGATCGGCGGCTCGTATTTTTGGCCTGGGGCAGACTAAGCCTACGAAGCGAGCGTGCTGGACCGACGTAAACGACAAAAAAAATCCGAAGAAAAAGAGAGGGGTGCAACACGAGGACTTCCCAGGAGGTCACCCATCCTAGTACTACTCTCGCCCAAACACGCTTAACTGCGGAGTTCTGATGGGATCCGGTGCATTAGTGTTGGTATGATCGCACCCATCAGCATAAGCGCGTTAAATCCTTATAAAGGATCCGAACGCAGCGATGCACCGGGGAGCTGCAGCCCGAGGGCATTTCGAGATCGCCGCCACCAAATTAGCACCCAAAACGAGATCGGCGGCTCGTATTTTTGGCCTGGGGCAGACTAAGCCTACGAAGCGAGCGTGCTGGACCGACGTAAACGACAAAAAAAATCCGAAGAAAAAGAGAGGGGTGCAACACGAGGACTTCCCAGGAGGTCACCCATCCTAGTACTACTCTCGCCCAAACACGCTTAACTGCGGAGTTCTGATGGGATCCGGTGCATTAGTGTTGGTATGATCGCACCCATCAGCATAAGCGCGTTAAATCCTTATAAAGGATCCGAACGCAGCGATGCACCGGGGAGCTGCAGCCCGAGGGCATTTCGAGATCGCCGCCACCAAATTAGCACCCAAAACGAGATCGGCGGCTCGTATTTTTGGCCTGGGGCAGACTAAGCCTACGAAGCGAGCGTGCTGGACCGACGTAAACGACAAAAAAAATCCGAAGAAAAAGAGAGGGGTGCAACACGAGGACTTCCCAGGAGGTCACCCATCCTAGTACTACTCTCGCCCAAACACGCTTAACTGCGGAGTTCTGATGGGATCCGGTGCATTAGTGTTGGTATGATCGCACCCATCAGCATAAGCGCGTTAAATCCTTATAAAGGATCCGAACGCAGCGATGCACCGGGGAGCTGCAGCCCGAGGGCATTTCGAGATCGCCGCCACCAAATTAGCACCCAAAACGAGATCGGCGGCTCGTATTTTTGGCCTGGGGCAGACTAAGCCTACGAAGCGAGCGTGCTGGACCGACGTAAACGACAAAAAAAATCCGAAGAAAAAGAGAGGGGTGCAACACGAGGACTTCCCAGGAGGTCACCCATCCTAGTACTACTCTCGCCCAAACACGCTTAACTGCGGAGTTCTGATGGGATCCGGTGCATTAGTGTTGGTATGATCGCACCCATCAGCATAAGCGCGTTAAATCCTTATAAAGGATCCGAACGCAGCGATGCACCGGGGAGCTGCAGCCCGAGGGCATTTCGAGATCGCCGCCACCAAATTAGCACCCAAAACGAGATCGGCGGCTCGTATTTTTGGCCTGGGGCAGACTAAGCCTACGAAGCGAGCGTGCTGGACCGACGTAAACGACAAAAAAAATCCGAAGAAAAAGAGAGGGGTGCAACACGAGGACTTCCCAGGAGGTCACCCATCCTAGTACTACTCTCGCCCAAACACGCTTAACTGCGGAGTTCTGATGGGATCCGGTGCATTAGTGTTGGTATGATCGCACCCATCAGCATAAGCGCGTTAAATCCTTATAAAGGATCCGAACGCAGCGATGCACCGGGGAGCTGCAGCCCGAGGGCATTTCGAGATCGCCGCCACCAAATTAGCACCCAAAACGAGATCGGCGGCTCGTATTTTTGGCCTGGGGCAGACTAAGCCTACGAAGCGAGCGTGCTGGACCGACGTAAACGACAAAAAAAATCCGAAGAAAAAGAGAGGGGTGCAACACGAGGACTTCCCAGGAGGTCACCCATCCTAGTACTACTCTCGCCCAAACACGCTTAACTGCGGAGTTCTGATGGGATCCGGTGCATTAGTGTTGGTATGATCGCACCCATCAGCATAAGCGCGTTAAATCCTTATAAAGGATCCGAACGCAGCGATGCACCGGGGAGCTGCAGCCCGAGGGCATTTCGAGATCGCCGCCACCAAATTAGCACCCAAAACGAGATCGGCGGCTCGTATTTTTGGCCTGGGGCAGACTAAGCCTACGAAGCGAGCGTGCTGGACCGACGTAAACGACAAAAAAAATCCGAAGAAAAAGAGAGGGGTGCAACACGAGGACTTCCCAGGAGGTCACCCATCCTAGTACTACTCTCGCCCAAACACGCTTAACTGCGGAGTTCTGATGGGATCCGGTGCATTAGTGTTGGTATGATCGCACCCATCAGCATAAGCGCGTTAAATCCTTATAAAGGATCCGAACGCAGCGATGCACCGGGGAGCTGCAGCCCGAGGGCATTTCGAGATCGCCGCCACCAAATTAGCACCCAAAACGAGATCGGCGGCTCGTATTTTTGGCCTGGGGCAGACTAAGCCTACGAAGCGAGCGTGCTGGACCGACGTAAACGACAAAAAAAATCCGAAGAAAAAGAGAGGGGTGCAACACGAGGACTTCCCAGGAGGTCACCCATCCTAGTACTACTCTCGCCCAAACACGCTTAACTGCGGAGTTCTGATGGGATCCGGTGCATTAGTGTTGGTATGATCGCACCCATCAGCATAAGCGCGTTAAATCCTTATAAAGGATCCGAACGCAGCGATGCACCGGGGAGCTGCAGCCCGAGGGCATTTCGAGATCGCCGCCACCAAATTAGCACCCAAAACGAGATCGGCGGCTCGTATTTTTGGCCTGGGGCAGACTAAGCCTACGAAGCGAGCGTGCTGGACCGACGTAAACGACAAAAAAAATCCGAAGAAAAAGAGAGGGGTGCAACACGAGGACTTCCCAGGAGGTCACCCATCCTAGTACTACTCTCGCCCAAACACGCTTAACTGCGGAGTTCTGATGGGATCCGGTGCATTAGTGTTGGTATGATCGCACCCATCAGCATAAGCGCGTTAAATCCTTATAAAGGATCCGAACGCAGCGATGCACCGGGGAGCTGCAGCCCGAGGGCATTTCGAGATCGCCGCCACCAAATTAGCACCCAAAACGAGATCGGCGGCTCGTATTTTTGGCCTGGGGCAGACTAAGCCTACGAAGCGAGCGTGCTGGACCGACGTAAACGACAAAAAAAATCCGAAGAAAAAGAGAGGGGTGCAACACGAGGACTTCCCAGGAGGTCACCCATCCTAGTACTACTCTCGCCCAAACACGCTTAACTGCGGAGTTCTGATGGGATCCGGTGCATTAGTGTTGGTATGATCGCACCCATCAGCATAAGCGCGTTAAATCCTTATAAAGGATCCGAACGCAGCGATGCACCGGGGAGCTGCAGCCCGAGGGCATTTCGAGATCGCCGCCACCAAATTAGCACCCAAAACGAGATCGGCGGCTCGTATTTTTGGCCTGGGGCAGACTAAGCCTACGAAGCGAGCGTGCTGGACCGACGTAAACGACAAAAAAAATCCGAAGAAAAAGAGAGGGGTGCAACACGAGGACTTCCCAGGAGGTCACCCATCCTAGTACTACTCTCGCCCAAACACGCTTAACTGCGGAGTTCTGATGGGATCCGGTGCATTAGTGTTGGTATGATCGCACCCATCAGCATAAGCGCGTTAAATCCTTATAAAGGATCCGAACGCAGCGATGCACCGGGGAGCTGCAGCCCGAGGGCATTTCGAGATCGCCGCCACCAAATTAGCACCCAAAACGAGATCGGCGGCTCGTATTTTTGGCCTGGGGCAGACTAAGCCTACGAAGCGAGCGTGCTGGACCGACGTAAACGACAAAAAAAATCCGAAGAAAAAGAGAGGGGTGCAACACGAGGACTTCCCAGGAGGTCACCCATCCTAGTACTACTCTCGCCCAAACACGCTTAACTGCGGAGTTCTGATGGGATCCGGTGCATTAGTGTTGGTATGATCGCACCCATCAGCATAAGCGCGTTAAATCCTTATAAAGGATCCGAACGCAGCGATGCACCGGGGAGCTGCAGCCCGAGGGCATTTCGAGATCGCCGCCACCAAATTAGCACCCAAAACGAGATCGGCGGCTCGTATTTTTGGCCTGGGGCAGACTAAGCCTACGAAGCGAGCGTGCTGGACCGACGTAAACGACAAAAAAAATCCGAAGAAAAAGAGAGGGGTGCAACACGAGGACTTCCCAGGAGGTCACCCATCCTAGTACTACTCTCGCCCAAACACGCTTAACTGCGGAGTTCTGATGGGATCCGGTGCATTAGTGTTGGTATGATCGCACCCATCAGCATAAGCGCGTTAAATCCTTATAAAGGATCCGAACGCAGCGATGCACCGGGGAGCTGCAGCCCGAGGGCATTTCGAGATCGCCGCCACCAAATTAGCACCCAAAACGAGATCGGCGGCTCGTATTTTTGGCCTGGGGCAGACTAAGCCTACGAAGCGAGCGTGCTGGACCGACGTAAACGACAAAAAAAATCCGAAGAAAAAGAGAGGGGTGCAACACGAGGACTTCCCAGGAGGTCACCCATCCTAGTACTACTCTCGCCCAAACACGCTTAACTGCGGAGTTCTGATGGGATCCGGTGCATTAGTGTTGGTATGATCGCACCCATCAGCATAAGCGCGTTAAATCCTTATAAAGGATCCGAACGCAGCGATGCACCGGGGAGCTGCAGCCCGAGGGCATTTCGAGATCGCCGCCACCAAATTAGCACCCAAAACGAGATCGGCGGCTCGTATTTTTGGCCTGGGGCAGACTAAGCCTACGAAGCGAGCGTGCTGGACCGACGTAAACGACAAAAAAAATCCGAAGAAAAAGAGAGGGGTGCAACACGAGGACTTCCCAGGAGGTCACCCATCCTAGTACTACTCTCGCCCAAACACGCTTAACTGCGGAGTTCTGATGGGATCCGGTGCATTAGTGTTGGTATGATCGCACCCATCAGCATAAGCGCGTTAAATCCTTATAAAGGATCCGAACGCAGCGATGCACCGGGGAGCTGCAGCCCGAGGGCATTTCGAGATCGCCGCCACCAAATTAGCACCCAAAACGAGATCGGCGGCTCGTATTTTTGGCCTGGGGCAGACTAAGCCTACGAAGCGAGCGTGCTGGACCGACGTAAACGACAAAAAAAATCCGAAGAAAAAGAGAGGGGTGCAACACGAGGACTTCCCAGGAGGTCACCCATCCTAGTACTACTCTCGCCCAAACACGCTTAACTGCGGAGTTCTGATGGGATCCGGTGCATTAGTGTTGGTATGATCGCACCCATCAGCATAAGCGCGTTAAATCCTTATAAAGGATCCGAACGCAGCGATGCACCGGGGAGCTGCAGCCCGAGGGCATTTCGAGATCGCCGCCACCAAATTAGCACCCAAAACGAGATCGGCGGCTCGTATTTTTGGCCTGGGGCAGACTAAGCCTACGAAGCGAGCGTGCTGGACCGACGTAAACGACAAAAAAAATCCGAAGAAAAAGAGAGGGGTGCAACACGAGGACTTCCCAGGAGGTCACCCATCCTAGTACTACTCTCGCCCAAACACGCTTAACTGCGGAGTTCTGATGGGATCCGGTGCATTAGTGTTGGTATGATCGCACCCATCAGCATAAGCGCGTTAAATCCTTATAAAGGATCCGAACGCAGCGATGCACCGGGGAGCTGCAGCCCGAGGGCATTTCGAGATCGCCGCCACCAAATTAGCACCCAAAACGAGATCGGCGGCTCGTATTTTTGGCCTGGGGCAGACTAAGCCTACGAAGCGAGCGTGCTGGACCGACGTAAACGACAAAAAAAATCCGAAGAAAAAGAGAGGGGTGCAACACGAGGACTTCCCAGGAGGTCACCCATCCTAGTACTACTCTCGCCCAAACACGCTTAACTGCGGAGTTCTGATGGGATCCGGTGCATTAGTGTTGGTATGATCGCACCCATCAGCATAAGCGCGTTAAATCCTTATAAAGGATCCGAACGCAGCGATGCACCGGGGAGCTGCAGCCCGAGGGCATTTCGAGATCGCCGCCACCAAATTAGCACCCAAAACGAGATCGGCGGCTCGTATTTTTGGCCTGGGGCAGACTAAGCCTACGAAGCGAGCGTGCTGGACCGACGTAAACGACAAAAAAAATCCGAAGAAAAAGAGAGGGGTGCAACACGAGGACTTCCCAGGAGGTCACCCATCCTAGTACTACTCTCGCCCAAACACGCTTAACTGCGGAGTTCTGATGGGATCCGGTGCATTAGTGTTGGTATGATCGCACCCATCAGCATAAGCGCGTTAAATCCTTATAAAGGATCCGAACGCAGCGATGCACCGGGGAGCTGCAGCCCGAGGGCATTTCGAGATCGCCGCCACCAAATTAGCACCCAAAACGAGATCGGCGGCTCGTATTTTTGGCCTGGGGCAGACTAAGCCTACGAAGCGAGCGTGCTGGACCGACGTAAACGACAAAAAAAATCCGAAGAAAAAGAGAGGGGTGCAACACGAGGACTTCCCAGGAGGTCACCCATCCTAGTACTACTCTCGCCCAAACACGCTTAACTGCGGAGTTCTGATGGGATCCGGTGCATTAGTGTTGGTATGATCGCACCCATCAGCATAAGCGCGTTAAATCCTTATAAAGGATCCGAACGCAGCGATGCACCGGGGAGCTGCAGCCCGAGGGCATTTCGAGATCGCCGCCACCAAATTAGCACCCAAAACGAGATCGGCGGCTCGTATTTTTGGCCTGGGGCAGACTAAGCCTACGAAGCGAGCGTGCTGGACCGACGTAAACGACAAAAAAAATCCGAAGAAAAAGAGAGGGGTGCAACACGAGGACTTCCCAGGAGGTCACCCATCCTAGTACTACTCTCGCCCAAACACGCTTAACTGCGGAGTTCTGATGGGATCCGGTGCATTAGTGTTGGTATGATCGCACCCATCAGCATAAGCGCGTTAAATCCTTATAAAGGATCCGAACGCAGCGATGCACCGGGGAGCTGCAGCCCGAGGGCATTTCGAGATCGCCGCCACCAAATTAGCACCCAAAACGAGATCGGCGGCTCGTATTTTTGGCCTGGGGCAGACTAAGCCTACGAAGCGAGCGTGCTGGACCGACGTAAACGACAAAAAAAATCCGAAGAAAAAGAGAGGGGTGCAACACGAGGACTTCCCAGGAGGTCACCCATCCTAGTACTACTCTCGCCCAAACACGCTTAACTGCGGAGTTCTGATGGGATCCGGTGCATTAGTGTTGGTATGATCGCACCCATCAGCATAAGCGCGTTAAATCCTTATAAAGGATCCGAACGCAGCGATGCACCGGGGAGCTGCAGCCCGAGGGCATTTCGAGATCGCCGCCACCAAATTAGCACCCAAAACGAGATCGGCGGCTCGTATTTTTGGCCTGGGGCAGACTAAGCCTACGAAGCGAGCGTGCTGGACCGACGTAAACGACAAAAAAAATCCGAAGAAAAAGAGAGGGGTGCAACACGAGGACTTCCCAGGAGGTCACCCATCCTAGTACTACTCTCGCCCAAACACGCTTAACTGCGGAGTTCTGATGGGATCCGGTGCATTAGTGTTGGTATGATCGCACCCATCAGCATAAGCGCGTTAAATCCTTATAAAGGATCCGAACGCAGCGATGCACCGGGGAGCTGCAGCCCGAGGGCATTTCGAGATCGCCGCCACCAAATTAGCACCCAAAACGAGATCGGCGGCTCGTATTTTTGGCCTGGGGCAGACTAAGCCTACGAAGCGAGCGTGCTGGACCGACGTAAACGACAAAAAAAATCCGAAGAAAAAGAGAGGGGTGCAACACGAGGACTTCCCAGGAGGTCACCCATCCTAGTACTACTCTCGCCCAAACACGCTTAACTGCGGAGTTCTGATGGGATCCGGTGCATTAGTGTTGGTATGATCGCACCCATCAGCATAAGCGCGTTAAATCCTTATAAAGGATCCGAACGCAGCGATGCACCGGGGAGCTGCAGCCCGAGGGCATTTCGAGATCGCCGCCACCAAATTAGCACCCAAAACGAGATCGGCGGCTCGTATTTTTGGCCTGGGGCAGACTAAGCCTACGAAGCGAGCGTGCTGGACCGACGTAAACGACAAAAAAAATCCGAAGAAAAAGAGAGGGGTGCAACACGAGGACTTCCCAGGAGGTCACCCATCCTAGTACTACTCTCGCCCAAACACGCTTAACTGCGGAGTTCTGATGGGATCCGGTGCATTAGTGTTGGTATGATCGCACCCATCAGCATAAGCGCGTTAAATCCTTATAAAGGATCCGAACGCAGCGATGCACCGGGGAGCTGCAGCCCGAGGGCATTTCGAGATCGCCGCCACCAAATTAGCACCCAAAACGAGATCGGCGGCTCGTATTTTTGGCCTGGGGCAGACTAAGCCTACGAAGCGAGCGTGCTGGACCGACGTAAACGACAAAAAAAATCCGAAGAAAAAGAGAGGGGTGCAACACGAGGACTTCCCAGGAGGTCACCCATCCTAGTACTACTCTCGCCCAAACACGCTTAACTGCGGAGTTCTGATGGGATCCGGTGCATTAGTGTTGGTATGATCGCACCCATCAGCATAAGCGCGTTAAATCCTTATAAAGGATCCGAACGCAGCGATGCACCGGGGAGCTGCAGCCCGAGGGCATTTCGAGATCGCCGCCACCAAATTAGCACCCAAAACGAGATCGGCGGCTCGTATTTTTGGCCTGGGGCAGACTAAGCCTACGAAGCGAGCGTGCTGGACCGACGTAAACGACAAAAAAAATCCGAAGAAAAAGAGAGGGGTGCAACACGAGGACTTCCCAGGAGGTCACCCATCCTAGTACTACTCTCGCCCAAACACGCTTAACTGCGGAGTTCTGATGGGATCCGGTGCATTAGTGTTGGTATGATCGCACCCATCAGCATAAGCGCGTTAAATCCTTATAAAGGATCC
The DNA here is from genome assembly GCA_036321655.1 of Quercus alba. NCBI lineage: Eukaryota > Viridiplantae > Streptophyta > Magnoliopsida > Fagales > Fagaceae > Quercus > Quercus alba. The sequence goes on from JAYJMT010000018.1 coordinate 163,100, forward strand.
GAACGCAGCGATGCACCGGGGAGCTGCAGCCCGAGGGCATTTCGAGATCGCCGCCACCAAATTAGCACCCAAAACGAGATCGGCGGCTCGTATTTTTGGCCTGGGGCAGACTAAGCCTACGAAGCGAGCGTGCTGGACCGACGTAAACGACAAAAAAAATCCGAAGAAAAAGAGAGGGGTGCAACACGAGGACTTCCCAGGAGGTCACCCATCCTAGTACTACTCTCGCCCAAACACGCTTAACTGCGGAGTTCTGATGGGATCCGGTGCATTAGTGTTGGTATGATCGCACCCATCAGCATAAGCGCGTTAAATCCTTATAAAGGATCCGAACGCAGCGATGCACCGGGGAGCTGCAGCCCGAGGGCATTTCGAGATCGCCGCCACCAAATTAGCACCCAAAACGAGATCGGCGGCTCGTATTTTTGGCCTGGGGCAGACTAAGCCTACGAAGCGAGCGTGCTGGACCGACGTAAACGACAAAAAAAATCCGAAGAAAAAGAGAGGGGTGCAACACGAGGACTTCCCAGGAGGTCACCCATCCTAGTACTACTCTCGCCCAAACACGCTTAACTGCGGAGTTCTGATGGGATCCGGTGCATTAGTGTTGGTATGATCGCACCCATCAGCATAAGCGCGTTAAATCCTTATAAAGGATCCGAACGCAGCGATGCACCGGGGAGCTGCAGCCCGAGGGCATTTCGAGATCGCCGCCACCAAATTAGCACCCAAAACGAGATCGGCGGCTCGTATTTTTGGCCTGGGGCAGACTAAGCCTACGAAGCGAGCGTGCTGGACCGACGTAAACGACAAAAAAAATCCGAAGAAAAAGAGAGGGGTGCAACACGAGGACTTCCCAGGAGGTCACCCATCCTAGTACTACTCTCGCCCAAACACGCTTAACTGCGGAGTTCTGATGGGATCCGGTGCATTAGTGTTGGTATGATCGCACCCATCAGCATAAGCGCGTTAAATCCTTATAAAGGATCCGAACGCAGCGATGCACCGGGGAGCTGCAGCCCGAGGGCATTTCGAGATCGCCGCCACCAAATTAGCACCCAAAACGAGATCGGCGGCTCGTATTTTTGGCCTGGGGCAGACTAAGCCTACGAAGCGAGCGTGCTGGACCGACGTAAACGACAAAAAAAATCCGAAGAAAAAGAGAGGGGTGCAACACGAGGACTTCCCAGGAGGTCACCCATCCTAGTACTACTCTCGCCCAAACACGCTTAACTGCGGAGTTCTGATGGGATCCGGTGCATTAGTGTTGGTATGATCGCACCCATCAGCATAAGCGCGTTAAATCCTTATAAAGGATCCGAACGCAGCGATGCACCGGGGAGCTGCAGCCCGAGGGCATTTCGAGATCGCCGCCACCAAATTAGCACCCAAAACGAGATCGGCGGCTCGTATTTTTGGCCTGGGGCAGACTAAGCCTACGAAGCGAGCGTGCTGGACCGACGTAAACGACAAAAAAAATCCGAAGAAAAAGAGAGGGGTGCAACACGAGGACTTCCCAGGAGGTCACCCATCCTAGTACTACTCTCGCCCAAACACGCTTAACTGCGGAGTTCTGATGGGATCCGGTGCATTAGTGTTGGTATGATCGCACCCATCAGCATAAGCGCGTTAAATCCTTATAAAGGATCCGAACGCAGCGATGCACCGGGGAGCTGCAGCCCGAGGGCATTTCGAGATCGCCGCCACCAAATTAGCACCCAAAACGAGATCGGCGGCTCGTATTTTTGGCCTGGGGCAGACTAAGCCTACGAAGCGAGCGTGCTGGACCGACGTAAACGACAAAAAAAATCCGAAGAAAAAGAGAGGGGTGCAACACGAGGACTTCCCAGGAGGTCACCCATCCTAGTACTACTCTCAGCCCAAACACGCTTAACTGCGGAGTTCTGATGGGATCCGGTGCATTAGTGTTGGTATGATCGCACCCATCAGCATAAGCGCGTTAAATCCTTATAAAGGATCCGAACGCAGCGATGCACCGGGGAGCTGCAGCCCGAGGGCATTTCGAGATCGCCGCCACCAAATTAGCACCCAAAACGAGATCGGCGGCTCGTATTTTTGGCCTGGGGCAGACTAAGCCTACGAAGCGAGCGTGCTGGACCGACGTAAACGACAAAAAAAATCCGAAGAAAAAGAGAGGGGTGCAACACGAGGACTTCCCAGGAGGTCACCCATCCTAGTACTACTCTCGCCCAAACACGCTTAACTGCGGAGTTCTGATGGGATCCGGTGCATTAGTGTTGGTATGATCGCACCCATCAGCATAAGCGCGTTAAATCCTTATAAAGGATCCGAACGCAGCGATGCACCGGGGAGCTGCAGCCCGAGGGCATTTCGAGATCGCCGCCACCAAATTAGCACCCAAAACGAGATCGGCGGCTCGTATTTTTGGCCTGGGGCAGACTAAGCCTACGAAGCGAGCGTGCTGGACCGACGTAAACGACAAAAAAAATCCGAAGAAAAAGAGAGGGGTGCAACACGAGGACTTCCCAGGAGGTCACCCATCCTAGTACTACTCTCGCCCAAACACGCTTAACTGCGGAGTTCTGATGGGATCCGGTGCATTAGTGTTGGTATGATCGCACCCATCAGCATAAGCGCGTTAAATCCTTATAAAGGATCCGAACGCAGCGATGCACCGGGGAGCTGCAGCCCGAGGGCATTTCGAGATCGCCGCCACCAAATTAGCACCCAAAACGAGATCGGCGGCTCGTATTTTTGGCCTGGGGCAGACTAAGCCTACGAAGCGAGCGTGCTGGACCGACGTAAACGACAAAAAAAATCCGAAGAAAAAGAGAGGGGTGCAACACGAGGACTTCCCAGGAGGTCACCCATCCTAGTACTACTCTCGCCCAAACACGCTTAACTGCGGAGTTCTGATGGGATCCGGTGCATTAGTGTTGGTATGATCGCACCCATCAGCATAAGCGCGTTAAATCCTTATAAAGGATCCGAACGCAGCGATGCACCGGGGAGCTGCAGCCCGAGGGCATTTCGAGATCGCCGCCACCAAATTAGCACCCAAAACGAGATCGGCGGCTCGTATTTTTGGCCTGGGGCAGACTAAGCCTACGAAGCGAGCGTGCTGGACCGACGTAAACGACAAAAAAAATCCGAAGAAAAAGAGAGGGGTGCAACACGAGGACTTCCCAGGAGGTCACCCATCCTAGTACTACTCTCGCCCAAACACGCTTAACTGCGGAGTTCTGATGGGATCCGGTGCATTAGTGTTGGTATGATCGCACCCATCAGCATAAGCGCGTTAAATCCTTATAAAGGATCCGAACGCAGCGATGCACCGGGGAGCTGCAGCCCGAGGGCATTTCGAGATCGCCGCCACCAAATTAGCACCCAAAACGAGATCGGCGGCTCGTATTTTTGGCCTGGGGCAGACTAAGCCTACGAAGCGAGCGTGCTGGACCGACGTAAACGACAAAAAAAATCCGAAGAAAAAGAGAGGGGTGCAACACGAGGACTTCCCAGGAGGTCACCCATCCTAGTACTACTCTCGCCCAAACACGCTTAACTGCGGAGTTCTGATGGGATCCGGTGCATTAGTGTTGGTATGATCGCACCCATCAGCATAAGCGCGTTAAATCCTTATAAAGGATCCGAACGCAGCGATGCACCGGGGAGCTGCAGCCCGAGGGCATTTCGAGATCGCCGCCACCAAATTAGCACCCAAAACGAGATCGGCGGCTCGTATTTTTGGCCTGGGGCAGACTAAGCCTACGAAGCGAGCGTGCTGGACCGACGTAAACGACAAAAAAAATCCGAAGAAAAAGAGAGGGGTGCAACACGAGGACTTCCCAGGAGGTCACCCATCCTAGTACTACTCTCGCCCAAACACGCTTAACTGCGGAGTTCTGATGGGATCCGGTGCATTAGTGTTGGTATGATCGCACCCATCAGCATAAGCGCGTTAAATCCTTATAAAGGATCCGAACGCAGCGATGCACCGGGGAGCTGCAGCCCGAGGGCATTTCGAGATCGCCGCCACCAAATTAGCACCCAAAACGAGATCGGCGGCTCGTATTTTTGGCCTGGGGCAGACTAAGCCTACGAAGCGAGCGTGCTGGACCGACGTAAACGACAAAAAAAATCCGAAGAAAAAGAGAGGGGTGCAACACGAGGACTTCCCAGGAGGTCACCCATCCTAGTACTACTCTCGCCCAAACACGCTTAACTGCGGAGTTCTGATGGGATCCGGTGCATTAGTGTTGGTATGATCGCACCCATCAGCATAAGCGCGTTAAATCCTTATAAAGGATCCGAACGCAGCGATGCACCGGGGAGCTGCAGCCCGAGGGCATTTCGAGATCGCCGCCACCAAATTAGCACCCAAAACGAGATCGGCGGCTCGTATTTTTGGCCTGGGGCAGACTAAGCCTACGAAGCGAGCGTGCTGGACCGACGTAAACGACAAAAAAAATCCGAAGAAAAAGAGAGGGGTGCAACACGAGGGACTTCCCAGGAGGTCACCCATCCTAGTACTACTCTCGCCCCAAACACGCTTAACTGCGGAGTTCTGATGGGATCCGGTGCATTAAGTGTTGGTATGATCGCACCCATCAGCATAAGCGCGTTAAATCCTTATAAAGGATCCGAACGCAGCGATGCACCGGGGAGCTGCAGCCCGAGGGCATTTCGAGATCGCCGCCACCAAATTAGCACCCAAAACGAGATCGGCGGCTCGTATTTTTGGCCTGGGGCAGACTAAGCCTACGAAGCGAGCGTGCAGGACCGACGTAAACGACAAAAAAAATCCGAAGAAAAAGAGAGGGGTGCAACACGAGGACTTCCCAGGAGGTCACCCATCCTAGTACTACTCTCGCCCAAACACGCTTAACTGCGGAGTTCTGATGGGATCCGGTGCATTAGTGTTGGTATGATCGCACCCATCAGCATAAGCGCGTTAAATCCTTATAAAGGATCCGAACGCAGCGATGCACCGGGGAGCTGCAGCCCGAGGGCATTTCGAGATCGCCGCCACCAAATTAGCACCCAAAACGAGATCGGCGGCTCGTATTTTTGGCCTGGGGCAGACTAAGCCTACGAAGCGAGCGTGCTGGACCGACGTAAACGACAAAAAAAATCCGAAGAAAAAGAGAGGGGTGCAACACGAGGACTTCCCAGGAGGTCACCCATCCTAGTACTACTCTCGCCCAAACACGCTTAACTGCGGAGTTCTGATGGGATCCGGTGCATTAGTGTTGGTATGATCGCACCCATCAGCATAAGCGCGTTAAATCCTTATAAAGGATCCGAACGCAGCGATGCACCGGGGAGCTGCAGCCCGAGGGCATTTCGAGATCGCCGCCACCCAAATTAGCACCCAAAACGAGATCGGCGGCTCGTATTTTTGGCCTGGGGCAGACTAAGCCTACGAAGCGAGCGTGCTGGACCGACGTAAACGACAAAAAAAATCCGAAGAAAAAGAGAGGGGTGCAACACGAGGACTTCCCATGAGGTCACCCATCCTAGTACTACTCTCGCGCCCCAAACACGCTTAACTGCGGAGTTCTGATGGGATCCGGTGCATTAGTGTTGGTATGATCGCACCCATCAGCATAAGCGCGTTAAATCCTTATAAAGGATCCGAACGCAGCGATGCAACCTGGGAGCTGCAGCCCGAGGGCATTTCGAGATCGCCGCCACCAAAATAGCACCCAAAACGAGATCGGCGGCTCGTATTTTTGGCCTGGGGCAGACTAAGCCTACGAAGCGAGCGTGCTGGACCGACGTAAACGACAAAAAAAAATCCGAAGAAAAAGAGAGGGGTGCAACACGAGGACTTCCCAGGAGGTCACCCATCCTAGTACTACTCTCGCCCAAACACGCTTAACTGCGGAGTTCTGATGGGATCCGGTGCATTAGTGTTGGTATGATCGCACCCATCAGCATAAGCGCGTTAAAATCCTTATAAAGGATCCGAACGCAGCGATGCACCGGGAGCTGCAGCCCGAGGGCATTTCGAGATCGCCGCCACCAAATTAGCACCCAAAACGAGATCGGCGGCTCGTATTTTTGGCCTGGGGCAGACTAAGCCTACGAAGCGAGCGTGCTGGACCGACGTAAACGACAAAAAAAATCCGAAGAAAAAGAGAGGGGTGCAACACGAGGACTTCCCAGGAGGTCACCCATCCTAGTACTACTCTCGCCCAAACACGCTTAACTGCGGAGTTCTGATGGGATCCGGTGCATTAGTGTTGGTATGATCGCACCCATCAGCATAAGCGCGTTAAATCCTTATAAAGGATCCGAACGCAGCGATGCACCGGGGAGCTGCAAGCCCGAGGGCATTTCGAGATCGCCAGCCACCAAATTAGCACCCAAAACGAGATCGGCGGCTCGTATTTTTGGCCTGGGGCAGACTAAGCCTACGAAGCGAGCTGTGCTGGACCGACGTAAACGACAAAAAAAAATCCGAAGGAAAAAGAGAGGGGTGCAACACGAGGACTTCCCAGGAGGTCACCCATCCTAGTACTACTCTCGCCCAAAACACGCTTAACTGCGGAGTTCTGATGGATCCGGTGCATTAGTGTTGGTATGATCGCACCCATCAGCATAATCGCGTTAAATCCTTATAAAGGATCCGAACGCAGCGAAGCACCGGGGAGCTGCAGCCCGAGGGCATTTCGAGATCGCCGCCACCAAATTAGCACCCAAAACGAGATCGGCGGCTCGTATTTTTGGCCTGGGGCAGACTAAGCCTACGAAGCGAGCGTGCTGGACCGACGTAAACGACAAAAAAAATCCGAAGAAAAAGAGAGGGGTGCAACACGAGGACTTCCCAGGAGGTCACCCATCCTAGTACTACTCTCGCCCAAACACGCTTAACTTGCGGAGTTCTGATGGGATCCGGTGCATTAGGTGTGGTATGATCGCACCCATCAGCATAAGCGCGTTAAATCCTTATAAAGGATCCGAACGCAGCGATGCACCGGGGAGCTGCAGCCCGAGGGCATTTCGAGATCGCCCGCCACCAAATAAGCACCCAAAACGAGATCGGCGGCTCGTATTTTTGGCCTGGGCAGACTAAGCCTACGAAGCGAGCGTGCTGGACCGACGTAAACGACAAAAAAAATCCGAAGAAAAAGAGAGGGGTGCAACACGAGGACTTCCCAGGAGGTCACCCATCCTAGTACTACTCTCCGCCCAAACAACGCTTAACTGCGGAGTTCGATGGGATCCGGTGCATTAGTGTTGGTATGATCGCACCCATCAGCATAAGCGCGTTAAATCCTTATAAAGGATCCGAACGCAGCGATGCACCGGGGAGCTGCAGCCCGAGGCATTTCGAGATCCGCCGCCACCAAATTAGCACCCAAAACGAGATCGGCGGCTCGTATTTTTGGCCTGGGGCAGACTAAGCCTACGAAGCGAGCGTGCTGGACCCGACGTTAAACGACAAAAAAAAATCCGAAGAAAAAGAGAGGGGTGCAACACGAGGACTTCCCAGGAGGTCACCCATCCTAGTACTACTCTCGCCCAAACACGCTTAACTGCGGAGTTCTGATGGGATCCGGTGCATTAGTGTTGGTATGATCGCACCCATCAGCATAAGCGCGTTAAATCCTTATAAAGGATCCAGACGCAGCGATGCACCGGGGAGCTGCAGCCCGAGGGCATTTCGAGATCGCCGCCACCAAATTAGCACCCAAAACGAGATCGGCGGCTCGTATTTTTGGCCTGGGGCAGACTAAGCCTACGAAGCGAGCGTGCTGGACCGACGTAAACGACAAAAAAAAAATCCGAAGAAAAAGAGAGGGGTGCAACACGAGGACTTCCCAGGAGGTCACCCATCCTAGTACTACTCCTCGCCCAAACACGCTTAACTGCGGAGTTCTGATGGGATCCGTGCATTAGTGTTGGTATGATCGCACCCATCACATAAGCGCGTTAAATCCTTATAAAGGATCCGAACGCAGCGATGCACCGGGGAGCTGCAGCCCGAGGGCATTTCGAGATCGCCGCCACCCAAATTAGCACCCAAAACGAGATCGGCGGCTCGTATTTTTGGCCTGGGGCAGACTAAGCCTACGAAGCGAGCGTGCTGGACCGACGTAAACGACAAAAAAAATCCGAAGAAAAAGAGAGGGGTGCAACACGAGGACTTCCCAGGAGGTCACCCATCCTAGTACTACTCTCGCCCAAACACGCTTAACTGCGGAGTTTCTGATGGGATCCGGTGCATTATTGATGGTAATGATCAGCACCATCAGCATAATCGCGTTAAAATCCTTATAAAGGATCCGAACGCAGCGATGCACCGGGAGCTGCAGCCCTAGGGCATTTCGAGATCGCGCCACCACAATTAGCACCCAAAACGAGAACGTCGGCGGCTCGTATTTTTGGCCTGGGCAGACTAATCCTACGAAGCGAGCGTGCTGGTCCGACGTAACGACAAAAAAAATCCGAAGAAAAAGAGAGGGGTTGCAACACACGAGGACTTCCCAGGAGGTCACCCATCCTAGTACTACTCTCGCCCAAACACACGCTTAACTGCGGAGTTCTGATGGGATCCTGTGCATTAGTGTTGGTATGATCGCACCCATCAGCATAAGCGCGTTAAATCCTTATAAAGGATCCGAACGCAGCGATGCACCGGGGAGCTGCAGCCCGAGGGCATTTCGAGATCGCCCGCCACCCAAATTAGCACCCAAAACGAGATCGGCGGCTCGTATTTTTGGCCTGGGGCAGACTAAGCCTACGAAGCGAGCGTGCTGGACCGACGTAAAACGACAAAAAAAATCCGAAGAAAAAGAGAGGGGTGCAACACGAGGACTTCCCAGGAGGTCACCCATCCTAGTACTACTCTCGCCCATAACACGCTTAACTGCGGAGTTCTGATGGGATCCGGTGCATTAGTGTTGGTATGATCGCACCCATCAGCATAAGCGCGTTAAATCCATATAAAGGATCCGAATCGCAGCGATGCATCCGGGGAGCTCTGCGCACCCAAAACGAGATCGGCGGCTCGTATTTTTGGCCTGGGGCAGACTAAGCCTACGAAGCGAGCGTGCTGGACCGACGTAAACGACAAAAAAAATCCGAAGAAAAAGAGAGGGGTGCAACACGAGGACTTCCCAGGAGGTCACCCATCCTAGTACTACTCTCGCCCAAACACGCTTAACTGCGGAGTTCTGATGGGATCCGGTGCATTAGTGTTGGTATGATCGCACCCATCAGCATAAGCGCGTTAAATCCTTATAAAGGATCCGAACGCAGCGATGCACCGGGGAGCTGCAGCCCGAGGGCATTTCGAGATCGCCGCCACCAAATTAGCACCCAAAACGAGATCGGCGGCTCGTATTTTTGGCCTGGGGCAGACTAAGCCTACGAAGCGAGCGTGCTGGACCGACGTAAACGACAAAAAAAATCCGAAGAAAAAGAGAGGGGTGCAACACGAGGACTTCCCAGGAGGTCACCCATCCTAGTACTACTCTCGCCCAAACACGCTTAACTGCGGAGTTCTGATGGGATCCGGTGCATTAGTGTTGGTATGATCGCACCCATCAGCATAAGCGCGTTAAATCCTTATAAAGGATCCGAACGCAGCGATGCACCGGGGAGCTGCAGCCCGAGGGCATTTCGAGATCGCCGCCACCAAATTAGCACCCAAAACGAGATCGGCGGCTCGTATTTTTGGCCTGGGGCAGACTAAGCCTACGAAGCGAGCGTGCTGGACCGACGTAAACGACAAAAAAAATCCGAAGAAAAAGAGAGGGGTGCAACACGAGGACTTCCCAGGAGGTCACCCATCCTAGTACTACTCTCGCCCAAACACGCTTAACTGCGGAGTTCTGATGGGATCCGGTGCATTAGTGTTGGTATGATCGCACCCATCAGCATAAGCGCGTTAAATCCTTATAAAGGATCCGAACGCAGCGATGCACCGGGGAGCTGCAGCCCGAGGGCATTTCGAGATCGCCGCCACCAAATTAGCACCCAAAACGAGATCGGCGGCTCGTATTTTTGGCCTGGGGCAGACTAAGCCTACGAAGCGAGCGTGCTGGACCGACGTAAACGACAAAAAAAATCCGAAGAAAAAGAGAGGGGTGCAACACGAGGACTTCCCAGGAGGTCACCCATCCTAGTACTACTCTCGCCCAAACACGCTTAACTGCGGAGTTCTGATGGGATCCGGTGCATTAGTGTTGGTATGATCGCACCCATCAGCATAAGCGCGTTAAATCCTTATAAAGGATCCGAACGCAGCGATGCACCGGGGAGCTGCAGCCCGAGGGCATTTCGAGATCGCCGCCACCAAATTAGCACCCAAAACGAGATCGGCGGCTCGTATTTTTGGCCTGGGGCAGACTAAGCCTACGAAGCGAGCGTGCTGGACCGACGTAAACGACAAAAAAAATCCGAAGAAAAAGAGAGGGGTGCAACACGAGGACTTCCCAGGAGGTCACCCATCCTAGTACTACTCTCGCCCAAACACGCTTAACTGCGGAGTTCTGATGGGATCCGGTGCATTAGTGTTGGTATGATCGCACCCATCAGCATAAGCGCGTTAAATCCTTATAAAGGATCCGAACGCAGCGATGCACCGGGGAGCTGCAGCCCGAGGGCATTTCGAGATCGCCGCCACCAAATTAGCACCCAAAACGAGATCGGCGGCTCGTATTTTTGGCCTGGGGCAGACTAAGCCTACGAAGCGAGCGTGCTGGACCGACGTAAACGACAAAAAAAATCCGAAGAAAAAGAGAGGGGTGCAACACGAGGACTTCCCAGGAGGTCACCCATCCTAGTACTACTCTCGCCCAAACACGCTTAACTGCGGAGTTCTGATGGGATCCGGTGCATTAGTGTTGGTATGATCGCACCCATCAGCATAAGCGCGTTAAATCCTTATAAAGGATCCGAACGCAGCGATGCACCGGGGAGCTGCAGCCCGAGGGCATTTCGAGATCGCCGCCACCAAATTAGCACCCAAAACGAGATCGGCGGCTCGTATTTTTGGCCTGGGGCAGACTAAGCCTACGAAGCGAGCGTGCTGGACCGACGTAAACGACAAAAAAAATCCGAAGAAAAAGAGAGGGGTGCAACACGAGGACTTCCCAGGAGGTCACCCATCCTAGTACTACTCTCGCCCAAACACGCTTAACTGCGGAGTTCTGATGGGATCCGGTGCATTAGTGTTGGTATGATCGCACCCATCAGCATAAGCGCGTTAAATCCTTATAAAGGATCCGAACGCAGCGATGCACCGGGGAGCTGCAGCCCGAGGGCATTTCGAGATCGCCGCCACCAAATTAGCACCCAAAACGAGATCGGCGGCTCGTATTTTTGGCCTGGGGCAGACTAAGCCTACGAAGCGAGCGTGCTGGACCGACGTAAACGACAAAAAAAAATCCGAAGAAAAAGAGAGGGGTGCAACACGAGGACTTCCCAGGAGGTCACCCATCCTAGTACTACTCTCGCCCAAACACGCTTAACTGCGGAGTTCTGATGGGATCCGGTGCATTAGTGTTGGTATGATCGCACCCATCAGCATAAGCGCGTTAAATCCTTATAAAGGATCCGAACGCAGCGATGCACCGGGGAGCTGCAGCCCGAGGGCATTTCGAGATCGCCGCCACCAAATTAGCACCCAAAACGAGATCGGCGGCTCGTATTTTTGGCCTGGGGCAGACTAAGCCTACGAAGCGAGCGTGCTGGACCGACGTAAACGACAAAAAAAATCCGAAGAAAAAGAGAGGGGTGCAACACGAGGACTTCCCAGGAGGTCACCCATCCTAGTACTACTCTCGCCCAAACACGCTTAACTGCGGAGTTCTGATGGGATCCGGTGCATTAGTGTTGGTATGATCGCACCCATCAGCATAAGCGCGTTAAATCCTTATAAAGGATCCGAACGCAGCGATGCACCGGGGAGCTGCAGCCCGAGGGCATTTCGAGATCGCCGCCACCAAATTAGCACCCAAAACGAGATCGGCGGCTCGTATTTTTGGCCTGGGGCAGACTAAGCCTACGAAGCGAGCGTGCTGGACCGACGTAAACGACAAAAAAAATCCGAAGAAAAAGAGAGGGGTGCAACACGAGGACTTCCCAGGAGGTCACCCATCCTAGTACTACTCTCGCCCAAACACGCTTAACTGCGGAGTTCTGATGGGATCCGGTGCATTAGTGTTGGTATGATCGCACCCATCAGCATAAGCGCGTTAAATCCTTATAAAGGATCCGAACGCAGCGATGCACCGGGGAGCTGCAGCCCGAGGGCATTTCGAGATCGCCGCCACCAAATTAGCACCCAAAACGAGATCGGCGGCTCGTATTTTTGGCCTGGGGCAGACTAAGCCTACGAAGCGAGCGTGCTGGACCGACGTAAACGACAAAAAAAATCCGAAGAAAAAGAGAGGGGTGCAACACGAGGACTTCCCAGGAGGTCACCCATCCTAGTACTACTCTCGCCCAAACACGCTTAACTGCGGAGTTCTGATGGGATCCGGTGCATTAGTGTTGGTATGATCGCACCCATCAGCATAAGCGCGTTAAATCCTTATAAAGGATCCGAACGCAGCGATGCACCGGGGAGCTGCAGCCCGAGGGCATTTCGAGATCGCCGCCACCAAATTAGCACCCAAAACGAGATCGGCGGCTCGTATTTTTGGCCTGGGGCAGACTAAGCCTACGAAGCGAGCGTGCTGGACCGACGTAAACGACAAAAAAAATCCGAAGAAAAAGAGAGGGGTGCAACACGAGGACTTCCCAGGAGGTCACCCATCCTAGTACTACTCTCGCCCAAACACGCTTAACTGCGGAGTTCTGATGGGATCCGGTGCATTAGTGTTGGTATGATCGCACCCATCAGCATAAGCGCGTTAAATCCTTATAAAGGATCCGAACGCAGCGATGCACCGGGGAGCTGCAGCCCGAGGGCATTTCGAGATCGCCGCCACCAAATTAGCACCCAAAACGAGATCGGCGGCTCGTATTTTTGGCCTGGGGCAGACTAAGCCTACGAAGCGAGCGTGCTGGACCGACGTAAACGACAAAAAAAAATCCGAAGAAAAAGAGAGGGGTGCAACACGAGGACTTCCCAGGAGGTCACCCATCCTAGTACTACTCTCGCCCAAACACGCTTAACTGCGGAGTTCTGATGGGATCCGGTGCATTAGTGTTGGTATGATCGCACCCATCAGCATAAGCGCGTTAAATCCTTATAAAGGATCCGAACGCAGCGATGCACCGGGGAGCTGCAGCCCGAGGGCATTTCGAGATCGCCGCCACCAAATTAGCACCCAAAACGAGATCGGCGGCTCGTATTTTTGGCCTGGGGCAGACTAAGCCTACGAAGCGAGCGTGCTGGACCGACGTAAACGACAAAAAAAATCCGAAGAAAAAGAGAGGGGTGCAACACGAGGACTTCCCAGGAGGTCACCCATCCTAGTACTACTCTCGCCCAAACACGCTTAACTGCGGAGTTCTGATGGGATCCGGTGCATTAGTGTTGGTATGATCGCACCCATCAGCATAAGCGCGTTAAATCCTTATAAAGGATCCGAACGCAGCGATGCACCGGGGAGCTGCAGCCCGAGGGCATTTCGAGATCGCCGCCACCAAATTAGCACCCAAAACGAGATCGGCGGCTCGTATTTTTGGCCTGGGGCAGACTAAGCCTACGAAGCGAGCGTGCTGGACCGACGTAAACGACAAAAAAAATCCGAAGAAAAAGAGAGGGGTGCAACACGAGGACTTCCCAGGAGGTCACCCATCCTAGTACTACTCTCGCCCAAACACGCTTAACTGCGGAGTTCTGATGGGATCCGGTGCATTAGTGTTGGTATGATCGCACCCATCAGCATAAGCGCGTTAAATCCTTATAAAGGATCCGAACGCAGCGATGCACCGGGGAGCTGCAGCCCGAGGGCATTTCGAGATCGCCGCCACCAAATTAGCACCCAAAACGAGATCGGCGGCTCGTATTTTTGGCCTGGGGCAGACTAAGCCTACGAAGCGAGCGTGCTGGACCGACGTAAACGACAAAAAAAATCCGAAGAAAAAGAGAGGGGTGCAACACGAGGACTTCCCAGGAGGTCACCCATCCTAGTACTACTCTCGCCCAAACACGCTTAACTGCGGAGTTCTGATGGGATCCGGTGCATTAGTGTTGGTATGATCGCACCCATCAGCATAAGCGCGTTAAATCCTTATAAAGGATCCGAACGCAGCGATGCACCGGGGAGCTGCAGCCCGAGGGCATTTCGAGATCGCCGCCACCAAATTAGCACCCAAAACGAGATCGGCGGCTCGTATTTTTGGCCTGGGGCAGACTAAGCCTACGAAGCGAGCGTGCTGGACCGACGTAAACGACAAAAAAAATCCGAAGAAAAAGAGAGGGGTGCAACACGAGGACTTCCCAGGAGGTCACCCATCCTAGTACTACTCTCGCCCAAACACGCTTAACTGCGGAGTTCTGATGGGATCCGGTGCATTAGTGTTGGTATGATCGCACCCATCAGCATAAGCGCGTTAAATCCTTATAAAGGATCCGAACGCAGCGATGCACCGGGGAGCTGCAGCCCGAGGGCATTTCGAGATCGCCGCCACCAAATTAGCACCCAAAACGAGATCGGCGGCTCGTATTTTTGGCCTGGGGCAGACTAAGCCTACGAAGCGAGCGTGCTGGACCGACGTAAACGACAAAAAAAATCCGAAGAAAAAGAGAGGGGTGCAACACGAGGACTTCCCAGGAGGTCACCCATCCTAGTACTACTCTCGCCCAAACACGCTTAACTGCGGAGTTCTGATGGGATCCGGTGCATTAGTGTTGGTATGATCGCACCCATCAGCATAAGCGCGTTAAATCCTTATAAAGGATCCGAACGCAGCGATGCACCGGGGAGCTGCAGCCCGAGGGCATTTCGAGATCGCCGCCACCAAATTAGCACCCAAAACGAGATCGGCGGCTCGTATTTTTGGCCTGGGGCAGACTAAGCCTACGAAGCGAGCGTGCTGGACCGACGTAAACGACAAAAAAAATCCGAAGAAAAAGAGAGGGGTGCAACACGAGGACTTCCCAGGAGGTCACCCATCCTAGTACTACTCTCGCCCAAACACGCTTAACTGCGGAGTTCTGATGGGATCCGGTGCATTAGTGTTGGTATGATCGCACCCATCAGCATAAGCGCGTTAAATCCTTAAGGATCCGAACGCAGCGATGCACCGGGGAGCTGCAGCCCGAGGGCATTTCGAGATCGCCGCCACCAAATTAGCACCCAAAACGAGATCGGCGGCTCGTATTTTTGGCCTGGGGCAGACTAAGCCTACGAAGCGAGCGTGCTGGACCGACGTAAACGACAAAAAAAATCCGAAGAAAAAGAGAGGGGTGCAACACGAGGACTTCCCAGGAGGTCACCCATCCTAGTACTACTCTCGCCCAAACACGCTTAACTGCGGAGTTCTGATGGGATCCGGTGCATTAGTGTTGGTATGATCGCACCCATCAGCATAAGCGCGTTAAATCCTTATAAAGGATCCGAACGCAGCGATGCACCGGGGAGCTGCAGCCCGAGGGCATTTCGAGATCGCCGCCACCAAATTAGCACCCAAAACGAGATCGGCGGCTCGTATTTTTGGCCTGGGGCAGACTAAGCCTACGAAGCGAGCGTGCTGGACCGACGTAAACGACAAAGAAAAAGAGAGGGGTGCAACACGAGGACTTCCCAGGAGGTCACCCATCCTAGTACTACTCTCGCCCAAACACGCTTAACTGCGGAGTTCTGATGGGATCCGGTGCATTAGTGTTGGTATGATCGCACCCATCAGCATAAGCGCGTTAAATCCTTATAAAGGATCCGAACGCAGCGATGCACCGGGGAGCTGCAGCCCGAGGGCATTTCGAGATCGCCGCCACCAAATTAGCACCCAAAACGAGATCGGCGGCTCGTATTTTTGGCCTGGGGCAGACTAAGCCTACGAAGCGAGCGTGCTGGACCGACGTAAACGACAAAAAAAATCCGAAGAAAAAGAGAGGGGTGCAACACGAGGACTTCCCAGGAGGTCACCCATCCTAGTACTACTCTCGCCCAAACACGCTTAACTGCGGAGTTCTGATGGGATCCGGTGCATTAGTGTTGGTATGATCGCACCCATCAGCATAAGCGCGTTAAATCCTTATAAAGGATCCGAACGCAGCGATGCACCGGGGAGCTGCAGCCCGAGGGCATTTCGAGATCGCCGCCACCAAATTAGCACCCAAAACGAGATCGGCGGCTCGTATTTTTGGCCTGGGGCAGACTAAGCCTACGAAGCGAGCGTGCTGGACCGACGTAAACGACAAAAAAAATCCGAAGAAAAAGAGAGGGGTGCAACACGAGGACTTCCCAGGAGGTCACCCATCCTAGTACTACTCTCGCCCAAACACGCTTAACTGCGGAGTTCTGATGGGATCCGGTGCATTAGTGTTGGTATGATCGCACCCATCAGCATAAGCGCGTTAAATCCTTATAAAGGATCCGAACGCAGCGATGCACCGGGGAGCTGCAGCCCGAGGGCATTTCGAGATCGCCGCCACCAAATTAGCACCCAAAACGAGATCGGCGGCTCGTATTTTTGGCCTGGGGCAGACTAAGCCTACGAAGCGAGCGTGCTGGACCGACGTAAACGACAAAAAAAATCCGAAGAAAAAGAGAGGGGTGCAACACGAGGACTTCCCAGGAGGTCACCCATCCTAGTACTACTCTCGCCCAAACACGCTTAACTGCGGAGTTCTGATGGGATCCGGTGCATTAGTGTTGGTATGATCGCACCCATCAGCATAAGCGCGTTAAATCCTTATAAAGGATCCGAACGCAGCGATGCACCGGGGAGCTGCAGCCCGAGGGCATTTCGAGATCGCCGCCACCAAATTAGCACCCAAAACGAGATCGGCGGCTCGTATTTTTGGCCTGGGGCAGACTAAGCCTACGAAGCGAGCGTGCTGGACCGACGTAAACGACAAAAAAAATCCGAAGAAAAAGAGAGGGGTGCAACACGAGGACTTCCCAGGAGGTCACCCATCCTAGTACTACTCTCGCCCAAACACGCTTAACTGCGGAGTTCTGATGGGATCCGGTGCATTAGTGTTGGTATGATCGCACCCATCAGCATAAGCGCGTTAAATCCTTATAAAGGATCCGAACGCAGCGATGCACCGGGGAGCTGCAGCCCGAGGGCATTTCGAGATCGCCGCCACCAAATTAGCACCCAAAACGAGATCGGCGGCTCGTATTTTTGGCCTGGGGCAGACTAAGCCTACGAAGCGAGCGTGCTGGACCGACGTAAACGACAAAAAAAATCCGAAGAAAAAGAGAGGGGTGCAACACGAGGACTTCCCAGGAGGTCACCCATCCTAGTACTACTCTCGCCCAAACACGCTTAACTGCGGAGTTCTGATGGGATCCGGTGCATTAGTGTTGGTATGATCGCACCCATCAGCATAAGCGCGTTAAATCCTTATAAAGGATCCGAACGCAGCGATGCACCGGGGAGCTGCAGCCCGAGGGCATTTCGAGATCGCCGCCACCAAATTAGCACCCAAAACGAGATCGGCGGCTCGTATTTTTGGCCTGGGGCAGACTAAGCCTACGAAGCGAGCGTGCTGGACCGACGTAAACGACAAAAAAAATCCGAAGAAAAAGAGAGGGGTGCAACACGAGGACTTCCCAGGAGGTCACCCATCCTAGTACTACTCTCGCCCAAACACGCTTAACTGCGGAGTTCTGATGGGATCCGGTGCATTAGTGTTGGTATGATCGCACCCATCAGCATAAGCGCGTTAAATCCTTATAAAGGATCCGAACGCAGCGATGCACCGGGGAGCTGCAGCCCGAGGGCATTTCGAGATCGCCGCCACCAAATTAGCACCCAAAACGAGATCGGCGGCTCGTATTTTTGGCCTGGGGCAGACTAAGCCTACGAAGCGAGCGTGCTGGACCGACGTAAACGACAAAAAAAATCCGAAGAAAAAGAGAGGGGTGCAACACGAGGACTTCCCAGGAGGTCACCCATCCTAGTACTACTCTCGCCCAAACACGCTTAACTGCGGAGTTCTGATGGGATCCGGTGCATTAGTGTTGGTATGATCGCACCCATCAGCATAAGCGCGTTAAATCCTTATAAAGGATCCGAACGCAGCGATGCACCGGGGAGCTGCAGCCCGAGGGCATTTCGAGATCGCCGCCACCAAATTAGCACCCAAAACGAGATCGGCGGCTCGTATTTTTGGCCTGGGGCAGACTAAGCCTACGAAGCGAGCGTGCTGGACCGACGTAAACGACAAAAAAAATCCGAAGAAAAAGAGAGGGGTGCAACACGAGGACTTCCCAGGAGGTCACCCATCCTAGTACTACTCTCGCCCAAACACGCTTAACTGCGGAGTTCTGATGGGATCCGGTGCATTAGTGTTGGTATGATCGCACCCATCAGCATAAGCGCGTTAAATCCTTATAAAGGATCCGAACGCAGCGATGCACCGGGGAGCTGCAGCCCGAGGGCATTTCGAGATCGCCGCCACCAAATTAGCACCCAAAACGAGATCGGCGGCTCGTATTTTTGGCCTGGGGCAGACTAAGCCTACGAAGCGAGCGTGCTGGACCGACGTAAACGACAAAAAAAATCCGAAGAAAAAGAGAGGGGTGCAACACGAGGACTTCCCAGGAGGTCACCCATCCTAGTACTACTCTCGCCCAAACACGCTTAACTGCGGAGTTCTGATGGGATCCGGTGCATTAGTGTTGGTATGATCGCACCCATCAGCATAAGCGCGTTAAATCCTTATAAAGGATCCGAACGCAGCGATGCACCGGGGAGCTGCAGCCCGAGGGCATTTCGAGATCGCCGCCACCAAATTAGCACCCAAAACGAGATCGGCGGCTCGTATTTTTGGCCTGGGGCAGACTAAGCCTACGAAGCGAGCGTGCTGGACCGACGTAAACGACAAAAAAAATCCGAAGAAAAAGAGAGGGGTGCAACACGAGGACTTCCCAGGAGGTCACCCATCCTAGTACTACTCTCGCCCAAACACGCTTAACTGCGGAGTTCTGATGGGATCCGGTGCATTAGTGTTGGTATGATCGCACCCATCAGCATAAGCGCGTTAAATCCTTATAAAGGATCCGAACGCAGCGATGCACCGGGGAGCTGCAGCCCGAGGGCATTTCGAGATCGCCGCCACCAAATTAGCACCCAAAACGAGATCGGCGGCTCGTATTTTTGGCCTGGGGCAGACTAAGCCTACGAAGCGAGCGTGCTGGACCGACGTAAACGACAAAAAAAATCCGAAGAAAAAGAGAGGGGTGCAACACGAGGACTTCCCAGGAGGTCACCCATCCTAGTACTACTCTCGCCCAAACACGCTTAACTGCGGAGTTCTGATGGGATCCGGTGCATTAGTGTTGGTATGATCGCACCCATCAGCATAAGCGCGTTAAATCCTTATAAAGGATCCGAACGCAGCGATGCACCGGGGAGCTGCAGCCCGAGGGCATTTCGAGATCGCCGCCACCAAATTAGCACCCAAAACGAGATCGGCGGCTCGTATTTTTGGCCTGGGGCAGACTAAGCCTACGAAGCGAGCGTGCTGGACCGACGTAAACGACAAAAAAAATCCGAAGAAAAAGAGAGGGGTGCAACACGAGGACTTCCCAGGAGGTCACCCATCCTAGTACTACTCTCGCCCAAACACGCTTAACTGCGGAGTTCTGATGGGATCCGGTGCATTAGTGTTGGTATGATCGCACCCATCAGCATAAGCGCGTTAAATCCTTATAAAGGATCCGAACGCAGCGATGCACCGGGGAGCTGCAGCCCGAGGGCATTTCGAGATCGCCGCCACCAAATTAGCACCCAAAACGAGATCGGCGGCTCGTATTTTTGGCCTGGGGCAGACTAAGCCTACGAAGCGAGCGTGCTGGACCGACGTAAACGACAAAAAAAATCCGAAGAAAAAGAGAGGGGTGCAACACGAGGACTTCCCAGGAGGTCACCCATCCTAGTACTACTCTCGCCCAAACACGCTTAACTGCGGAGTTCTGATGGGATCCGGTGCATTAGTGTTGGTATGATCGCACCCATCAGCATAAGCGCGTTAAATCCTTATAAAGGATCCGAACGCAGCGATGCACCGGGGAGCTGCAGCCCGAGGGCATTTCGAGATCGCCGCCACCAAATTAGCACCCAAAACGAGATCGGCGGCTCGTATTTTTGGCCTGGGGCAGACTAAGCCTACGAAGCGAGCGTGCTGGACCGACGTAAACGACAAAAAAAATCCGAAGAAAAAGAGAGGGGTGCAACACGAGGACTTCCCAGGAGGTCACCCATCCTAGTACTACTCTCGCCCAAACACGCTTAACTGCGGAGTTCTGATGGGATCCGGTGCATTAGTGTTGGTATGATCGCACCCATCAGCATAAGCGCGTTAAATCCTTATAAAGGATCCGAACGCAGCGATGCACCGGGGAGCTGCAGCCCGAGGGCATTTCGAGATCGCCGCCACCAAATTAGCACCCAAAACGAGATCGGCGGCTCGTATTTTTGGCCTGGGGCAGACTAAGCCTACGAAGCGAGCGTGCTGGACCGACGTAAACGACAAAAAAAATCCGAAGAAAAAGAGAGGGGTGCAACACGAGGACTTCCCAGGAGGTCACCCATCCTAGTACTACTCTCGCCCAAACACGCTTAACTGCGGAGTTCTGATGGGATCCGGTGCATTAGTGTTGGTATGATCGCACCCATCAGCATAAGCGCGTTAAATCCTTATAAAGGATCCGAACGCAGCGATGCACCGGGGAGCTGCAGCCCGAGGGCATTTCGAGATCGCCGCCACCAAATTAGCACCCAAAACGAGATCGGCGGCTCGTATTTTTGGCCTGGGGCAGACTAAGCCTACGAAGCGAGCGTGCTGGACCGACGTAAACGACAAAAAAAATCCGAAGAAAAAGAGAGGGGTGCAACACGAGGACTTCCCAGGAGGTCACCCATCCTAGTACTACTCTCGCCCAAACACGCTTAACTGCGGAGTTCTGATGGGATCCGGTGCATTAGTGTTGGTATGATCGCACCCATCAGCATAAGCGCGTTAAATCCTTATAAAGGATCCGAACGCAGCGATGCACCGGGGAGCTGCAGCCCGAGGGCATTTCGAGATCGCCGCCACCAAATTAGCACCCAAAACGAGATCGGCGGCTCGTATTTTTGGCCTGGGGCAGACTAAGCCTACGAAGCGAGCGTGCTGGACCGACGTAAACGACAAAAAAAATCCGAAGAAAAAGAGAGGGGTGCAACACGAGGACTTCCCAGGAGGTCACCCATCCTAGTACTACTCTCGCCCAAACACGCTTAACTGCGGAGTTCTGATGGGATCCGGTGCATTAGTGTTGGTATGATCGCACCCATCAGCATAAGCGCGTTAAATCCTTATAAAGGATCCGAACGCAGCGATGCACCGGGGAGCTGCAGCCCGAGGGCATTTCGAGATCGCCGCCACCAAATTAGCACCCAAAACGAGATCGGCGGCTCGTATTTTTGGCCTGGGGCAGACTAAGCCTACGAAGCGAGCGTGCTGGACCGACGTAAACGACAAAAAAAATCCGAAGAAAAAGAGAGGGGTGCAACACGAGGACTTCCCAGGAGGTCACCCATCCTAGTACTACTCTCGCCCAAACACGCTTAACTGCGGAGTTCTGATGGGATCCGGTGCATTAGTGTTGGTATGATCGCACCCATCAGCATAAGCGCGTTAAATCCTTATAAAGGATCCGAACGCAGCGATGCACCGGGGAGCTGCAGCCCGAGGGCATTTCGAGATCGCCGCCACCAAATTAGCACCCAAAACGAGATCGGCGGCTCGTATTTTTGGCCTGGGGCAGACTAAGCCTACGAAGCGAGCGTGCTGGACCGACGTAAACGACAAAAAAAATCCGAAGAAAAAGAGAGGGGTGCAACACGAGGACTTCCCAGGAGGTCACCCATCCTAGTACTACTCTCGCCCAAACACGCTTAACTGCGGAGTTCTGATGGGATCCGGTGCATTAGTGTTGGTATGATCGCACCCATCAGCATAAGCGCGTTAAATCCTTATAAAGGATCCGAACGCAGCGATGCACCGGGGAGCTGCAGCCCGAGGGCATTTCGAGATCGCCGCCACCAAATTAGCACCCAAAACGAGATCGGCGGCTCGTATTTTTGGCCTGGGGCAGACTAAGCCTACGAAGCGAGCGTGCTGGACCGACGTAAACGACAAAAAAAATCCGAAGAAAAAGAGAGGGGTGCAACACGAGGACTTCCCAGGAGGTCACCCATCCTAGTACTACTCTCGCCCAAACACGCTTAACTGCGGAGTTCTGATGGGATCCGGTGCATTAGTGTTGGTATGATCGCACCCATCAGCATAAGCGCGTTAAATCCTTATAAAGGATCCGAACGCAGCGAAGCACCGGGGAGCTGCAGCCCGAGGGCATTTCGAGATCGCCGCCACCAAATTAGCACCCAAAACGAGATCGGCGGCTCGTATTTTTGGCCTGGGGCAGACTAAGCCTACGAAGCGAGCGTGCTGGACCGACGTAAACGACAAAAAAAATCCGAAGAAAAAGAGAGGGGTGCAACACGAGGACTTCCCAGGAGGTCACCCATCCTAGTACTACTCTCGCCCAAACACGCTTAACTGCGGAGTTCTGATGGGATCCGGTGCATTAGTGTTGGTATGATCGCACCCATCAGCATAAGCGCGTTAAATCCTTATAAAGGATCCGAACGCAGCGATGCACCGGGGAGCTGCAGCCCGAGGGCATTTCGAGATCGCCGCCACCAAATTAGCACCCAAAACGAGATCGGCGGCTCGTATTTTTGGCCTGGGGCAGACTAAGCCTACGAAGCGAGCGTGCTGGACCGACGTAAACGACAAAAAAAATCCGAAGAAAAAGAGAGGGGTGCAACACGAGGACTTCCCAGGAGGTCACCCATCCTAGTACTACTCTCGCCCAAACACGCTTAACTGCGGAGTTCTGATGGGATCCGGTGCATTAGTGTTGGTATGATCGCACCCATCAGCATAAGCGCGTTAAATCCTTATAAAGGATCCGAACGCAGCGATGCACCGGGGAGCTGCAGCCCGAGGGCATTTCGAGATCGCCGCCACCAAATTAGCACCCAAAACGAGATCGGCGGCTCGTATTTTTGGCCTGGGGCAGACTAAGCCTACGAAGCGAGCGTGCTGGACCGACGTAAACGACAAAAAAAAATCCGAAGAAAAAGAGAGGGGTGCAACACGAGGACTTCCCAGGAGGTCACCCATCCTAGTACTACTCTCGCCCAAACACGCTTAACTGCGGAGTTCTGATGGGATCCGGTGCATTAGTGTTGGTATGATCGCACCCATCAGCATAAGCGCGTTAAATCCTTATAAAGGATCCGAACGCAGCGATGCACCGGGGAGCTGCAGCCCGAGGGCATTTCGAGATCGCCGCCACCAAATTAGCACCCAAAACGAGATCGGCGGCTCGTATTTTTGGCCTGGGGCAGACTAAGCCTACGAAGCGAGCGTGCTGGACCGACGTAAACGACAAAAAAAATCCGAAGAAAAAGAGAGGGGTGCAACACGAGGACTTCCCAGGAGGTCACCCATCCTAGTACTACTCTCGCCCAAACACGCTTAACTGCGGAGTTCTGATGGGATCCGGTGCATTAGTGTTGGTATGATCGCACCCATCAGCATAAGCGCGTTAAATCCTTATAAAGGATCCGAACGCAGCGATGCACCGGGGAGCTGCAGCCCGAGGGCATTTCGAGATCGCCGCCACCAAATTAGCACCCAAAACGAGATCGGCGGCTCGTATTTTTGGCCTGGGGCAGACTAAGCCTACGAAGCGAGCGTGCTGGACCGACGTAAACGACAAAAAAAATCCGAAGAAAAAGAGAGGGGTGCAACACGAGGACTTCCCAGGAGGTCACCCATCCTAGTACTACTCTCGCCCAAACACGCTTAACTGCGGAGTTCTGATGGGATCCGGTGCATTAGTGTTGGTATGATCGCACCCATCAGCATAAGCGCGTTAAATCCTTATAAAGGATCCGAACGCAGCGATGCACCGGGGAGCTGCAGCCCGAGGGCATTTCGAGATCGCCGCCACCAAATTAGCACCCAAAACGAGATCGGCGGCTCGTATTTTTGGCCTGGGGCAGACTAAGCCTACGAAGCGAGCGTGCTGGACCGACGTAAACGACAAAAAAAATCCGAAGAAAAAGAGAGGGGTGCAACACGAGGACTTCCCAGGAGGTCACCCATCCTAGTACTACTCTCGCCCAAACACGCTTAACTGCGGAGTTCTGATGGGATCCGGTGCATTAGTGTTGGTATGATCGCACCCATCAGCATAAGCGCGTTAAATCCTTATAAAGGATCCGAACGCAGCGATGCACCGGGGAGCTGCAGCCCGAGGGCATTTCGAGATCGCCGCCACCAAATTAGCACCCAAAACGAGATCGGCGGCTCGTATTTTTGGCCTGGGGCAGACTAAGCCTACGAAGCGAGCGTGCTGGACCGACGTAAACGACAAAAAAAATCCGAAGAAAAAGAGAGGGGTGCAACACGAGGACTTCCCAGGAGGTCACCCATCCTAGTACTACTCTCGCCCAAACACGCTTAACTGCGGAGTTCTGATGGGATCCGGTGCATTAGTGTTGGTATGATCGCACCCATCAGCATAAGCGCGTTAAATCCTTATAAAGGATCCGAACGCAGCGATGCACCGGGGAGCTGCAGCCCGAGGGCATTTCGAGATCGCCGCCACCAAATTAGCACCCAAAACGAGATCGGCGGCTCGTATTTTTGGCCTGGGGCAGACTAAGCCTACGAAGCGAGCGTGCTGGACCGACGTAAACGACAAAAAAAATCCGAAGAAAAAGAGAGGGGTGCAACACGAGGACTTCCCAGGAGGTCACCCATCCTAGTACTACTCTCGCCCAAACACGCTTAACTGCGGAGTTCTGATGGGATCCGGTGCATTAGTGTTGGTATGATCGCACCCATCAGCATAAGCGCGTTAAATCCTTATAAAGGATCCGAACGCAGCGATGCACCGGGGAGCTGCAGCCCGAGGGCATTTCGAGATCGCCGCCACCAAATTAGCACCCAAAACGAGATCGGCGGCTCGTATTTTTGGCCTGGGGCAGACTAAGCCTACGAAGCGAGCGTGCTGGACCGACGTAAACGACAAAAAAAATCCGAAGAAAAAGAGAGGGGTGCAACACGAGGACTTCCCAGGAGGTCACCCATCCTAGTACTACTCTCGCCCAAACACGCTTAACTGCGGAGTTCTGATGGGATCCGGTGCATTAGTGTTGGTATGATCGCACCCATCAGCATAAGCGCGTTAAATCCTTATAAAGGATCCGAACGCAGCGATGCACCGGGGAGCTGCAGCCCGAGGGCATTTCGAGATCGCCGCCACCAAATTAGCACCCAAAACGAGATCGGCGGCTCGTATTTTTGGCCTGGGGCAGACTAAGCCTACGAAGCGAGCGTGCTGGACCGACGTAAACGACAAAAAAAATCCGAAGAAAAAGAGAGGGGTGCAACACGAGGACTTCCCAGGAGGTCACCCATCCTAGTACTACTCTCGCCCAAACACGCTTAACTGCGGAGTTCTGATGGGATCCGGTGCATTAGTGTTGGTATGATCGCACCCATCAGCATAAGCGCGTTAAATCCTTATAAAGGATCCGAACGCAGCGATGCACCGGGGAGCTGCAGCCCGAGGGCATTTCGAGATCGCCGCCACCAAATTAGCACCCAAAACGAGATCGGCGGCTCGTATTTTTGGCCTGGGGCAGACTAAGCCTACGAAGCGAGCGTGCTGGACCGACGTAAACGACAAAAAAAATCCGAAGAAAAAGAGAGGGGTGCAACACGAGGACTTCCCAGGAGGTCACCCATCCTAGTACTACTCTCGCCCAAACACGCTTAACTGCGGAGTTCTGATGGGATCCGGTGCATTAGTGTTGGTATGATCGCACCCATCAGCATAAGCGCGTTAAATCCTTATAAAGGATCCGAACGCAGCGATGCACCGGGGAGCTGCAGCCCGAGGGCATTTCGAGATCGCCGCCACCAAATTAGCACCCAAAACGAGATCGGCGGCTCGTATTTTTGGCCTGGGGCAGACTAAGCCTACGAAGCGAGCGTGCTGGACCGACGTAAACGACAAAAAAAATCCGAAGAAAAAGAGAGGGGTGCAACACGAGGACTTCCCAGGAGGTCACCCATCCTAGTACTACTCTCGCCCAAACACGCTTAACTGCGGAGTTCTGATGGGATCCGGTGCATTAGTGTTGGTATGATCGCACCCATCAGCATAAGCGCGTTAAATCCTTATAAAGGATCCGAACGCAGCGATGCACCGGGGAGCTGCAGCCCGAGGGCATTTCGAGATCGCCGCCACCAAATTAGCACCCAAAACGAGATCGGCGGCTCGTATTTTTGGCCTGGGGCAGACTAAGCCTACGAAGCGAGCGTGCTGGACCGACGTAAACGACAAAAAAAATCCGAAGAAAAAGAGAGGGGTGCAACACGAGGACTTCCCAGGAGGTCACCCATCCTAGTACTACTCTCGCCCAAACACGCTTAACTGCGGAGTTCTGATGGGATCCGGTGCATTAGTGTTGGTATGATCGCACCCATCAGCATAAGCGCGTTAAATCCTTATAAAGGATCCGAACGCAGCGATGCACCGGGGAGCTGCAGCCCGAGGGCATTTCGAGATCGCCGCCACCAAATTAGCACCCAAAACGAGATCGGCGGCTCGTATTTTTGGCCTGGGGCAGACTAAGCCTACGAAGCGAGCGTGCTGGACCGACGTAAACGACAAAAAAAATCCGAAGAAAAAGAGAGGGGTGCAACACGAGGACTTCCCAGGAGGTCACCCATCCTAGTACTACTCTCGCCCAAACACGCTTAACTGCGGAGTTCTGATGGGATCCGGTGCATTAGTGTTGGTATGATCGCACCCATCAGCATAAGCGCGTTAAATCCTTATAAAGGATCCGAACGCAGCGATGCACCGGGGAGCTGCAGCCCGAGGGCATTTCGAGATCGCCGCCACCAAATTAGCACCCAAAACGAGATCGGCGGCTCGTATTTTTGGCCTGGGGCAGACTAAGCCTACGAAGCGAGCGTGCTGGACCGACGTAAACGACAAAAAAAATCCGAAGAAAAAGAGAGGGGTGCAACACGAGGACTTCCCAGGAGGTCACCCATCCTAGTACTACTCTCGCCCAAACACGCTTAACTGCGGAGTTCTGATGGGATCCGGTCATTAGTGTTGTGAAGATCGCACCCATCAGCATAAGCGCGGTTAAATCCTTATAAAGGATCGAATCCCGTGAGCTTTGGAGGGAGCTGCAGCCCGAGGGCATTTCGAGATCGCCGCCACCAAATTAGCACCCAAAACGAGATCGGCGGCTCGTATTTTTGGCCTGGGGCAGACTAAGCCTACGAAGCGAGCGTGCTGGACCGACGTAAACGACAAAAAAAATCCGAAGAAAAAGAGAGGGGTGCAACACGAGGACTTCCCAGGAGGTCACCCATCCTAGTACTACTCTCGCCCAAACACGCTTAACTGCGGAGTTCTGATGGGATCCGGTGCATTAGTGTTGGTATGATCGCACCCATCAGCATAAGCGCGTTAAATCCTTATAAAGGATCCGAACGCAGCGATGCACCGGGGAGCTGCAGCCCGAGGGCATTTCGAGATCGCCGCCACCAAATTAGCACCCAAAACGAGATCGGCGGCTCGTATTTTTGGCCTGGGGCAGACTAAGCCTACGAAGCGAGCGTGCTGGACCGACGTAAACGACAAAAAAAATCCGAAGAAAAAGAGAGGGGTGCAACACGAGGACTTCCCAGGAGGTCACCCATCCTAGTACTACTCTCGCCCAAACACGCTTAACTGCGGAGTTCTGATGGGATCCGGTGCATTAGTGTTGGTATGATCGCACCCATCAGCATAAGCGCGTTAAATCCTTATAAAGGATCCGAACGCAGCGATGCACCGGGGAGCTGCAGCCCGAGGGCATTTCGAGATCGCCGCCACCAAATTAGCACCCAAAACGAGATCGGCGGCTCGTATTTTTGGCCTGGGGCAGACTAAGCCTACGAAGCGAGCGTGCTGGACCGACGTAAACGACAAAAAAAATCCGAAGAAAAAGAGAGGGGTGCAACACGAGGACTTCCCAGGAGGTCACCCATCCTAGTACTACTCTCGCCCAAACACGCTTAACTGCGGAGTTCTGATGGGATCCGGTGCATTAGTGTTGGTATGATCGCACCCATCAGCATAAGCGCGTTAAATCCTTATAAAGGATCCGAACGCAGCGATGCACCGGGGAGCTGCAGCCCGAGGGCATTTCGAGATCGCCGCCACCAAATTAGCACCCAAAACGAGATCGGCGGCTCGTATTTTTGGCCTGGGGCAGACTAAGCCTACGAAGCGAGCGTGCTGGACCGACGTAAACGACAAAAAAAATCCGAAGAAAAAGAGAGGGGTGCAACACGAGGACTTCCCAGGAGGTCACCCATCCTAGTACTACTCTCGCCCAAACACGCTTAACTGCGGAGTTCTGATGGGATCCGGTGCATTAGTGTTGGTATGATCGCACCCATCAGCATAAGCGCGTTAAATCCTTATAAAGGATCCGAACGCAGCGATGCACCGGGGAGCTGCAGCCCGAGGGCATTTCGAGATCGCCGCCACCAAATTAGCACCCAAAACGAGATCGGCGGCTCGTATTTTTGGCCTGGGGCAGACTAAGCCTACGAAGCGAGCGTGCTGGACCGACGTAAACGACAAAAAAAATCCGAAGAAAAAGAGAGGGGTGCAACACGAGGACTTCCCAGGAGGTCACCCATCCTAGTACTACTCTCGCCCAAACACGCTTAACTGCGGAGTTCTGATGGGATCCGGTGCATTAGTGTTGGTATGATCGCACCCATCAGCATAAGCGCGTTAAATCCTTATAAAGGATCCGAACGCAGCGATGCACCGGGGAGCTGCAGCCCGAGGGCATTTCGAGATCGCCGCCACCAAATTAGCACCCAAAACGAGATCGGCGGCTCGTATTTTTGGCCTGGGGCAGACTAAGCCTACGAAGCGAGCGTGCTGGACCGACGTAAACGACAAAAAAAATCCGAAGAAAAAGAGAGGGGTGCAACACGAGGACTTCCCAGGAGGTCACCCATCCTAGTACTACTCTCGCCCAAACACGCTTAACTGCGGAGTTCTGATGGGATCCGGTGCATTAGTGTTGGTATGATCGCACCCATCAGCATAAGCGCGTTAAATCCTTATAAAGGATCCGAACGCAGCGATGCACCGGGGAGCTGCAGCCCGAGGGCATTTCGAGATCGCCGCCACCAAATTAGCACCCAAAACGAGATCGGCGGCTCGTATTTTTGGCCTGGGGCAGACTAAGCCTACGAAGCGAGCGTGCTGGACCGACGTAAACGACAAAAAAAATCCGAAGAAAAAGAGAGGGGTGCAACACGAGGACTTCCCAGGAGGTCACCCATCCTAGTACTACTCTCGCCCAAACACGCTTAACTGCGGAGTTCTGATGGGATCCGGTGCATTAGTGTTGGTATGATCGCACCCATCAGCATAAGCGCGTTAAATCCTTATAAAGGATCCGAACGCAGCGATGCACCGGGGAGCTGCAGCCCGAGGGCATTTCGAGATCGCCGCCACCAAATTAGCACCCAAAACGAGATCGGCGGCTCGTATTTTTGGCCTGGGGCAGACTAAGCCTACGAAGCGAGCGTGCTGGACCGACGTAAACGACAAAAAAAATCCGAAGAAAAAGAGAGGGGTGCAACACGAGGACTTCCCAGGAGGTCACCCATCCTAGTACTACTCTCGCCCAAACACGCTTAACTGCGGAGTTCTGATGGGATCCGGTGCATTAGTGTTGGTATGATCGCACCCATCAGCATAAGCGCGTTAAATCCTTATAAAGGATCCGAACGCAGCGATGCACCGGGGAGCTGCAGCCCGAGGGCATTTCGAGATCGCCGCCACCAAATTAGCACCCAAAACGAGATCGGCGGCTCGTATTTTTGGCCTGGGGCAGACTAAGCCTACGAAGCGAGCGTGCTGGACCGACGTAAACGACAAAAAAAATCCGAAGAAAAAGAGAGGGGTGCAACACGAGGACTTCCCAGGAGGTCACCCATCCTAGTACTACTCTCGCCCAAACACGCTTAACTGCGGAGTTCTGATGGGATCCGGTGCATTAGTGTTGGTATGATCGCACCCATCAGCATAAGCGCGTTAAATCCTTATAAAGGATCCGAACGCAGCGATGCACCGGGGAGCTGCAGCCCGAGGGCATTTCGAGATCGCCGCCACCAAATTAGCACCCAAAACGAGATCGGCGGCTCGTATTTTTGGCCTGGGGCAGACTAAGCCTACGAAGCGAGCGTGCTGGACCGACGTAAACGACAAAAAAAATCCGAAGAAAAAGAGAGGGGTGCAACACGAGGACTTCCCAGGAGGTCACCCATCCTAGTACTACTCTCGCCCAAACACGCTTAACTGCGGAGTTCTGATGGGATCCGGTGCATTAGTGTTGGTATGATCGCACCCATCAGCATAAGCGCGTTAAATCCTTATAAAGGATCCGAACGCAGCGATGCACCGGGGAGCTGCAGCCCGAGGGCATTTCGAGATCGCCGCCACCAAATTAGCACCCAAAACGAGATCGGCGGCTCGTATTTTTGGCCTGGGGCAGACTAAGCCTACGAAGCGAGCGTGCTGGACCGACGTAAACGACAAAAAAAATCCGAAGAAAAAGAGAGGGGTGCAACACGAGGACTTCCCAGGAGGTCACCCATCCTAGTACTACTCTCGCCCAAACACGCTTAACTGCGGAGTTCTGATGGGATCCGGTGCATTAGTGTTGGTATGATCGCACCCATCAGCATAAGCGCGTTAAATCCTTATAAAGGATCCGAACGCAGCGATGCACCGGGGAGCTGCAGCCCGAGGGCATTTCGAGATCGCCGCCACCAAATTAGCACCCAAAACGAGATCGGCGGCTCGTATTTTTGGCCTGGGGCAGACTAAGCCTACGAAGCGAGCGTGCTGGACCGACGTAAACGACAAAAAAAATCCGAAGAAAAAGAGAGGGGTGCAACACGAGGACTTCCCAGGAGGTCACCCATCCTAGTACTACTCTCGCCCAAACACGCTTAACTGCGGAGTTCTGATGGGATCCGGTGCATTAGTGTTGGTATGATCGCACCCATCAGCATAAGCGCGTTAAATCCTTATAAAGGATCCGAACGCAGCGATGCACCGGGGAGCTGCAGCCCGAGGGCATTTCGAGATCGCCGCCACCAAATTAGCACCCAAAACGAGATCGGCGGCTCGTATTTTTGGCCTGGGGCAGACTAAGCCTACGAAGCGAGCGTGCTGGACCGACGTAAACGACAAAAAAAATCCGAAGAAAAAGAGAGGGGTGCAACACGAGGACTTCCCAGGAGGTCACCCATCCTAGTACTACTCTCGCCCAAACACGCTTAACTGCGGAGTTCTGATGGGATCCGGTGCATTAGTGTTGGTATGATCGCACCCATCAGCATAAGCGCGTTAAATCCTTATAAAGGATCCGAACGCAGCGATGCACCGGGGAGCTGCAGCCCGAGGGCATTTCGAGATCGCCGCCACCAAATTAGCACCCAAAACGAGATCGGCGGCTCGTATTTTTGGCCTGGGGCAGACTAAGCCTACGAAGCGAGCGTGCTGGACCGACGTAAACGACAAAAAAAATCCGAAGAAAAAGAGAGGGGTGCAACACGAGGACTTCCCAGGAGGTCACCCATCCTAGTACTACTCTCGCCCAAACACGCTTAACTGCGGAGTTCTGATGGGATCCGGTGCATTAGTGTTGGTATGATCGCACCCATCAGCATAAGCGCGTTAAATCCTTATAAAGGATCCGAACGCAGCGATGCACCGGGGAGCTGCAGCCCGAGGGCATTTCGAGATCGCCGCCACCAAATTAGCACCCAAAACGAGATCGGCGGCTCGTATTTTTGGCCTGGGGCAGACTAAGCCTACGAAGCGAGCGTGCTGGACCGACGTAAACGACAAAAAAAATCCGAAGAAAAAGAGAGGGGTGCAACACGAGGACTTCCCAGGAGGTCACCCATCCTAGTACTACTCTCGCCCAAACACGCTTAACTGCGGAGTTCTGATGGGATCCGGTGCATTAGTGTTGGTATGATCGCACCCATCAGCATAAGCGCGTTAAATCCTTATAAAGGATCCGAACGCAGCGATGCACCGGGGAGCTGCAGCCCGAGGGCATTTCGAGATCGCCGCCACCAAATTAGCACCCAAAACGAGATCGGCGGCTCGTATTTTTGGCCTGGGGCAGACTAAGCCTACGAAGCGAGCGTGCTGGACCGACGTAAACGACAAAAAAAATCCGAAGAAAAAGAGAGGGGTGCAACACGAGGACTTCCCAGGAGGTCACCCATCCTAGTACTACTCTCGCCCAAACACGCTTAACTGCGGAGTTCTGATGGGATCCGGTGCATTAGTGTTGGTATGATCGCACCCATCAGCATAAGCGCGTTAAATCCTTATAAAGGATCCGAACGCAGCGATGCACCGGGGAGCTGCAGCCCGAGGGCATTTCGAGATCGCCGCCACCAAATTAGCACCCAAAACGAGATCGGCGGCTCGTATTTTTGGCCTGGGGCAGACTAAGCCTACGAAGCGAGCGTGCTGGACCGACGTAAACGACAAAAAAAATCCGAAGAAAAAGAGAGGGGTGCAACACGAGGACTTCCCAGGAGGTCACCCATCCTAGTACTACTCTCGCCCAAACACGCTTAACTGCGGAGTTCTGATGGGATCCGGTGCATTAGTGTTGGTATGATCGCACCCATCAGCATAAGCGCGTTAAATCCTTATAAAGGATCCGAACGCAGCGATGCACCGGGGAGCTGCAGCCCGAGGGCATTTCGAGATCGCCGCCACCAAATTAGCACCCAAAACGAGATCGGCGGCTCGTATTTTTGGCCTGGGGCAGACTAAGCCTACGAAGCGAGCGTGCTGGACCGACGTAAACGACAAAAAAAATCCGAAGAAAAAGAGAGGGGTGCAACACGAGGACTTCCCAGGAGGTCACCCATCCTAGTACTACTCTCGCCCAAACACGCTTAACTGCGGAGTTCTGATGGGATCCGGTGCATTAGTGTTGGTATGATCGCACCCATCAGCATAAGCGCGTTAAATCCTTATAAAGGATCCGAACGCAGCGATGCACCGGGGAGCTGCAGCCCGAGGGCATTTCGAGATCGCCGCCACCAAATTAGCACCCAAAACGAGATCGGCGGCTCGTATTTTTGGCCTGGGGCAGACTAAGCCTACGAAGCGAGCGTGCTGGACCGACGTAAACGACAAAAAAAATCCGAAGAAAAAGAGAGGGGTGCAACACGAGGACTTCCCAGGAGGTCACCCATCCTAGTACTACTCTCGCCCAAACACGCTTAACTGCGGAGTTCTGATGGGATCCGGTGCATTAGTGTTGGTATGATCGCACCCATCAGCATAAGCGCGTTAAATCCTTATAAAGGATCCGAACGCAGCGATGCACCGGGGAGCTGCAGCCCGAGGGCATTTCGAGATCGCCGCCACCAAATTAGCACCCAAAACGAGATCGGCGGCTCGTATTTTTGGCCTGGGGCAGACTAAGCCTACGAAGCGAGCGTGCTGGACCGACGTAAACGACAAAAAAAATCCGAAGAAAAAGAGAGGGGTGCAACACGAGGACTTCCCAGGAGGTCACCCATCCTAGTACTACTCTCGCCCAAACACGCTTAACTGCGGAGTTCTGATGGGATCCGGTGCATTAGTGTTGGTATGATCGCACCCATCAGCATAAGCGCGTTAAATCCTTATAAAGGATCCGAACGCAGCGATGCACCGGGGAGCTGCAGCCCGAGGGCATTTCGAGATCGCCGCCACCAAATTAGCACCCAAAACGAGATCGGCGGCTCGTATTTTTGGCCTGGGGCAGACTAAGCCTACGAAGCGAGCGTGCTGGACCGACGTAAACGACAAAAAAAATCCGAAGAAAAAGAGAGGGGTGCAACACGAGGACTTCCCAGGAGGTCACCCATCCTAGTACTACTCTCGCCCAAACACGCTTAACTGCGGAGTTCTGATGGGATCCGGTGCATTAGTGTTGGTATGATCGCACCCATCAGCATAAGCGCGTTAAATCCTTATAAAGGATCCGAACGCAGCGATGCACCGGGGAGCTGCAGCCCGAGGGCATTTCGAGATCGCCGCCACCAAATTAGCACCCAAAACGAGATCGGCGGCTCGTATTTTTGGCCTGGGGCAGACTAAGCCTACGAAGCGAGCGTGCTGGACCGACGTAAACGACAAAAAAAATCCGAAGAAAAAGAGAGGGGTGCAACACGAGGACTTCCCAGGAGGTCACCCATCCTAGTACTACTCTCGCCCAAACACGCTTAACTGCGGAGTTCTGATGGGATCCGGTGCATTAGTGTTGGTATGATCGCACCCATCAGCATAAGCGCGTTAAATCCTTATAAAGGATCCGAACGCAGCGATGCACCGGGGAGCTGCAGCCCGAGGGCATTTCGAGATCGCCGCCACCAAATTAGCACCCAAAACGAGATCGGCGGCTCGTATTTTTGGCCTGGGGCAGACTAAGCCTACGAAGCGAGCGTGCTGGACCGACGTAAACGACAAAAAAAATCCGAAGAAAAAGAGAGGGGTGCAACACGAGGACTTCCCAGGAGGTCACCCATCCTAGTACTACTCTCGCCCAAACACGCTTAACTGCGGAGTTCTGATGGGATCCGGTGCATTAGTGTTGGTATGATCGCACCCATCAGCATAAGCGCGTTAAATCCTTATAAAGGATCCGAACGCAGCGATGCACCGGGGAGCTGCAGCCCGAGGGCATTTCGAGATCGCCGCCACCAAATTAGCACCCAAAACGAGATCGGCGGCTCGTATTTTTGGCCTGGGGCAGACTAAGCCTACGAAGCGAGCGTGCTGGACCGACGTAAACGACAAAAAAAATCCGAAGAAAAAGAGAGGGGTGCAACACGAGGACTTCCCAGGAGGTCACCCATCCTAGTACTACTCTCGCCCAAACACGCTTAACTGCGGAGTTCTGATGGGATCCGGTGCATTAGTGTTGGTATGATCGCACCCATCAGCATAAGCGCGTTAAATCCTTATAAAGGATCCGAACGCAGCGATGCACCGGGGAGCTGCAGCCCGAGGGCATTTCGAGATCGCCGCCACCAAATTAGCACCCAAAACGAGATCGGCGGCTCGTATTTTTGGCCTGGGGCAGACTAAGCCTACGAAGCGAGCGTGCTGGACCGACGTAAACGACAAAAAAAATCCGAAGAAAAAGAGAGGGGTGCAACACGAGGACTTCCCAGGAGGTCACCCATCCTAGTACTACTCTCGCCCAAACACGCTTAACTGCGGAGTTCTGATGGGATCCGGTGCATTAGTGTTGGTATGATCGCACCCATCAGCATAAGCGCGTTAAATCCTTATAAAGGATCCGAACGCAGCGATGCACCGGGGAGCTGCAGCCCGAGGGCATTTCGAGATCGCCGCCACCAAATTAGCACCCAAAACGAGATCGGCGGCTCGTATTTTTGGCCTGGGGCAGACTAAGCCTACGAAGCGAGCGTGCTGGACCGACGTAAACGACAAAAAAAATCCGAAGAAAAAGAGAGGGGTGCAACACGAGGACTTCCCAGGAGGTCACCCATCCTAGTACTACTCTCGCCCAAACACGCTTAACTGCGGAGTTCTGATGGGATCCGGTGCATTAGTGTTGGTATGATCGCACCCATCAGCATAAGCGCGTTAAATCCTTATAAAGGATCCGAACGCAGCGATGCACCGGGGAGCTGCAGCCCGAGGGCATTTCGAGATCGCCGCCACCAAATTAGCACCCAAAACGAGATCGGCGGCTCGTATTTTTGGCCTGGGGCAGACTAAGCCTACGAAGCGAGCGTGCTGGACCGACGTAAACGACAAAAAAAATCCGAAGAAAAAGAGAGGGGTGCAACACGAGGACTTCCCAGGAGGTCACCCATCCTAGTACTACTCTCGCCCAAACACGCTTAACTGCGGAGTTCTGATGGGATCCGGTGCATTAGTGTTGGTATGATCGCACCCATCAGCATAAGCGCGTTAAATCCTTATAAAGGATCCGAACGCAGCGATGCACCGGGGAGCTGCAGCCCGAGGGCATTTCGAGATCGCCGAGATCGCCGCCACCAAATTAGCACCCAAAACGAGATCGGCGGCTCGTATTTTTGGCCTGGGGCAGACTAAGCCTACGAAGCGAGCGTGCTGGACCGACGTAAACGACAAAAAAAATCCGAAGAAAAAGAGAGGGGTGCAACACGAGGACTTCCCAGGAGGTCACCCATCCTAGTACTACTCTCGCCCAAACACGCTTAACTGCGGAGTTCTGATGGGATCCGGTGCATTAGTGTTGGTATGATCGCACCCATCAGCATAAGCGCGTTAAATCCTTATAAAGGATCCGAACGCAGCGATGCACCGGGGAGCTGCAGCCCGAGGGCATTTCGAGATCGCCGCCACCAAATTAGCACCCAAAACGAGATCGGCGGCTCGTATTTTTGGCCTGGGGCAGACTAAGCCTACGAAGCGAGCGTGCTGGACCGACGTAAACGACAAAAAAAATCCGAAGAAAAAGAGAGGGGTGCAACACGAGGACTTCCCAGGAGGTCACCCATCCTAGTACTACTCTCGCCCAAACACGCTTAACTGCGGAGTTCTGATGGGATCCGGTGCATTAGTGTTGGTATGATCGCACCCATCAGCATAAGCGCGTTAAATCCTTATAAAGGATCCGAACGCAGCGATGCACCGGGGAGCTGCAGCCCGAGGGCATTTCGAGATCGCCGCCACCAAATTAGCACCCAAAACGAGATCGGCGGCTCGTATTTTTGGCCTGGGGCAGACTAAGCCTACGAAGCGAGCGTGCTGGACCGACGTAAACGACAAAAAAAATCCGAAGAAAAAGAGAGGGGTGCAACACGAGGACTTCCCAGGAGGTCACCCATCCTAGTACTACTCTCGCCCAAACACGCTTAACTGCGGAGTTCTGATGGGATCCGGTGCATTAGTGTTGGTATGATCGCACCCATCAGCATAAGCGCGTTAAATCCTTATAAAGGATCCGAACGCAGCGATGCACCGGGGAGCTGCAGCCCGAGGGCATTTCGAGATCGCCGCCACCAAATTAGCACCCAAAACGAGATCGGCGGCTCGTATTTTTGGCCTGGGGCAGACTAAGCCTACGAAGCGAGCGTGCTGGACCGACGTAAACGACAAAAAAAATCCGAAGAAAAAGAGAGGGGTGCAACACGAGGACTTCCCAGGAGGTCACCCATCCTAGTACTACTCTCGCCCAAACACGCTTAACTGCGGAGTTCTGATGGGATCCGGTGCATTAGTGTTGGTATGATCGCACCCATCAGCATAAGCGCGTTAAATCCTTATAAAGGATCCGAACGCAGCGATGCACCGGGGAGCTGCAGCCCGAGGGCATTTCGAGATCGCCGC
This sequence comes from Quercus alba, assembly GCA_036321655.1. Classification (NCBI taxonomy): domain Eukaryota; kingdom Viridiplantae; phylum Streptophyta; class Magnoliopsida; order Fagales; family Fagaceae; genus Quercus; species Quercus alba. The sequence continues at coordinate 200,773 of JAYJMT010000018.1, forward strand.
CACCAAATTAGCACCCAAAACGAGATCGGCGGCTCGTATTTTTGGCCTGGGGCAGACTAAGCCTACGAAGCGAGCGTGCTGGACCGACGTAAACGACAAAAAAAATCCGAAGAAAAAGAGAGGGGTGCAACACGAGGACTTCCCAGGAGGTCACCCATCCTAGTACTACTCTCGCCCAAACACGCTTAACTGCGGAGTTCTGATGGGATCCGGTGCATTAGTGTTGGTATGATCGCACCCATCAGCATAAGCGCGTTAAATCCTTATAAAGGATCCGAACGCAGCGATGCACTGGGGAGCTGCAGCCCGAGGGCATTTCGAGATCGCCGCCACCAAATTAGCACCCAAAACGAGATCGGCGGCTCGTATTTTTGGCCTGGGGCAGACTAAGCCTACGAAGCGAGCGTGCTGGACCGACGTAAACGACAAAAAAAATCCGAAGAAAAAGAGAGGGGTGCAACACGAGGACTTCCCAGGAGGTCACCCATCCTAGTACTACTCTCGCCCAAACACGCTTAACTGCGGAGTTCTGATGGGATCCGGTGCATTAGTGTTGGTATGATCGCACCCATCAGCATAAGCGCGTTAAATCCTTATAAAGGATCCGAACGCAGCGATGCACCGGGGAGCTGCAGCCCGAGGGCATTTCGAGATCGCCGCCACCAAATTAGCACCCAAAACGAGATCGGCGGCTCGTATTTTTGGCCTGGGGCAGACTAAGCCTACGAAGCGAGCGTGCTGGACCGACGTAAACGACAAAAAAAATCCGAAGAAAAAGAGAGGGGTGCAACACGAGGACTTCCCAGGAGGTCACCCATCCTAGTACTACTCTCGCCCAAACACGCTTAACTGCGGAGTTCTGATGGGATCCGGTGCATTAGTGTTGGTATGATCGCACCCATCAGCATAAGCGCGTTAAATCCTTATAAAGGATCCGAACGCAGCGATGCACCGGGGAGCTGCAGCCCGAGGGCATTTCGAGATCGCCGCCACCAAATTAGCACCCAAAACGAGATCGGCGGCTCGTATTTTTGGCCTGGGGCAGACTAAGCCTACGAAGCGAGCGTGCTGGACCGACGTAAACGACAAAAAAAATCCGAAGAAAAAGAGAGGGGTGCAACACGAGGACTTCCCAGGAGGTCACCCATCCTAGTACTACTCTCGCCCAAACACGCTTAACTGCGGAGTTCTGATGGGATCCGGTGCATTAGTGTTGGTATGATCGCACCCATCAGCATAAGCGCGTTAAATCCTTATAAAGGATCCGAACGCAGCGATGCACCGGGGAGCTGCAGCCCGAGGGCATTTCGAGATCGCCGCCACCAAATTAGCACCCAAAACGAGATCGGCGGCTCGTATTTTTGGCCTGGGGCAGACTAAGCCTACGAAGCGAGCGTGCTGGACCGACGTAAACGACAAAAAAAATCCGAAGAAAAAGAGAGGGGTGCAACACGAGGACTTCCCAGGAGGTCACCCATCCTAGTACTACTCTCGCCCAAACACGCTTAACTGCGGAGTTCTGATGGGATCCGGTGCATTAGTGTTGGTATGATCGCACCCATCAGCATAAGCGCGTTAAATCCTTATAAAGGATCCGAACGCAGCGATGCACCGGGGAGCTGCAGCCCGAGGGCATTTCGAGATCGCCGCCACCAAATTAGCACCCAAAACGAGATCGGCGGCTCGTATTTTTGGCCTGGGGCAGACTAAGCCTACGAAGCGAGCGTGCTGGACCGACGTAAACGACAAAAAAAATCCGAAGAAAAAGAGAGGGGTGCAACACGAGGACTTCCCAGGAGGTCACCCATCCTAGTACTACTCTCGCCCAAACACGCTTAACTGCGGAGTTCTGATGGGATCCGGTGCATTAGTGTTGGTATGATCGCACCCATCAGCATAAGCGCGTTAAATCCTTATAAAGGATCCGAACGCAGCGATGCACCGGGGAGCTGCAGCCCGAGGGCATTTCGAGATCGCCGCCACCAAATTAGCACCCAAAACGAGATCGGCGGCTCGTATTTTTGGCCTGGGGCAGACTAAGCCTACGAAGCGAGCGTGCTGGACCGACGTAAACGACAAAAAAAATCCGAAGAAAAAGAGAGGGGTGCAACACGAGGACTTCCCAGGAGGTCACCCATCCTAGTACTACTCTCGCCCAAACACGCTTAACTGCGGAGTTCTGATGGGATCCGGTGCATTAGTGTTGGTATGATCGCACCCATCAGCATAAGCGCGTTAAATCCTTATAAAGGATCCGAACGCAGCGATGCACCGGGGAGCTGCAGCCCGAGGGCATTTCGAGATCGCCGCCACCAAATTAGCACCCAAAACGAGATCGGCGGCTCGTATTTTTGGCCTGGGGCAGACTAAGCCTACGAAGCGAGCGTGCTGGACCGACGTAAACGACAAAAAAAATCCGAAGAAAAAGAGAGGGGTGCAACACGAGGACTTCCCAGGAGGTCACCCATCCTAGTACTACTCTCGCCCAAACACGCTTAACTGCGGAGTTCTGATGGGATCCGGTGCATTAGTGTTGGTATGATCGCACCCATCAGCATAAGCGCGTTAAATCCTTATAAAGGATCCGAACGCAGCGATGCACCGGGGAGCTGCAGCCCGAGGGCATTTCGAGATCGCCGCCACCAAATTAGCACCCAAAACGAGATCGGCGGCTCGTATTTTTGGCCTGGGGCAGACTAAGCCTACGAAGCGAGCGTGCTGGACCGACGTAAACGACAAAAAAAATCCGAAGAAAAAGAGAGGGGTGCAACACGAGGACTTCCCAGGAGGTCACCCATCCTAGTACTACTCTCGCCCAAACACGCTTAACTGCGGAGTTCTGATGGGATCCGGTGCATTAGTGTTGGTATGATCGCACCCATCAGCATAAGCGCGTTAAATCCTTATAAAGGATCCGAACGCAGCGATGCACCGGGGAGCTGCAGCCCGAGGGCATTTCGAGATCGCCGCCACCAAATTAGCACCCAAAACGAGATCGGCGGCTCGTATTTTTGGCCTGGGGCAGACTAAGCCTACGAAGCGAGCGTGCTGGACCGACGTAAACGACAAAAAAAATCCGAAGAAAAAGAGAGGGGTGCAACACGAGGACTTCCCAGGAGGTCACCCATCCTAGTACTACTCTCGCCCAAACACGCTTAACTGCGGAGTTCTGATGGGATCCGGTGCATTAGTGTTGGTATGATCGCACCCATCAGCATAAGCGCGTTAAATCCTTATAAAGGATCCGAACGCAGCGATGCACCGGGGAGCTGCAGCCCGAGGGCATTTCGAGATCGCCGCCACCAAATTAGCACCCAAAACGAGATCGGCGGCTCGTATTTTTGGCCTGGGGCAGACTAAGCCTACGAAGCGAGCGTGCTGGACCGACGTAAACGACAAAAAAAATCCGAAGAAAAAGAGAGGGGTGCAACACGAGGACTTCCCAGGAGGTCACCCATCCTAGTACTACTCTCGCCCAAACACGCTTAACTGCGGAGTTCTGATGGGATCCGGTGCATTAGTGTTGGTATGATCGCACCCATCAGCATAAGCGCGTTAAATCCTTATAAAGGATCCGAACGCAGCGATGCACCGGGGAGCTGCAGCCCGAGGGCATTTCGAGATCGCCGCCACCAAATTAGCACCCAAAACGAGATCGGCGGCTCGTATTTTTGGCCTGGGGCAGACTAAGCCTACGAAGCGAGCGTGCTGGACCGACGTAAACGACAAAAAAAATCCGAAGAAAAAGAGAGGGGTGCAACACGAGGACTTCCCAGGAGGTCACCCATCCTAGTACTACTCTCGCCCAAACACGCTTAACTGCGGAGTTCTGATGGGATCCGGTGCATTAGTGTTGGTATGATCGCACCCATCAGCATAAGCGCGTTAAATCCTTATAAAGGATCCGAACGCAGCGATGCACCGGGGAGCTGCAGCCCGAGGGCATTTCGAGATCGCCGCCACCAAATTAGCACCCAAAACGAGATCGGCGGCTCGTATTTTTGGCCTGGGGCAGACTAAGCCTACGAAGCGAGCGTGCTGGACCGACGTAAACGACAAAAAAAATCCGAAGAAAAAGAGAGGGGTGCAACACGAGGACTTCCCAGGAGGTCACCCATCCTAGTACTACTCTCGCCCAAACACGCTTAACTGCGGAGTTCTGATGGGATCCGGTGCATTAGTGTTGGTATGATCGCACCCATCAGCATAAGCGCGTTAAATCCTTATAAAGGATCCGAACGCAGCGATGCACCGGGGAGCTGCAGCCCGAGGGCATTTCGAGATCGCCGCCACCAAATTAGCACCCAAAACGAGATCGGCGGCTCGTATTTTTGGCCTGGGGCAGACTAAGCCTACGAAGCGAGCGTGCTGGACCGACGTAAACGACAAAAAAAATCCGAAGAAAAAGAGAGGGGTGCAACACGAGGACTTCCCAGGAGGTCACCCATCCTAGTACTACTCTCGCCCAAACACGCTTAACTGCGGAGTTCTGATGGGATCCGGTGCATTAGTGTTGGTATGATCGCACCCATCAGCATAAGCGCGTTAAATCCTTATAAAGGATCCGAACGCAGCGATGCACCGGGGAGCTGCAGCCCGAGGGCATTTCGAGATCGCCGCCACCAAATTAGCACCCAAAACGAGATCGGCGGCTCGTATTTTTGGCCTGGGGCAGACTAAGCCTACGAAGCGAGCGTGCTGGACCGACGTAAACGACAAAAAAAATCCGAAGAAAAAGAGAGGGGTGCAACACGAGGACTTCCCAGGAGGTCACCCATCCTAGTACTACTCTCGCCCAAACACGCTTAACTGCGGAGTTCTGATGGGATCCGGTGCATTAGTGTTGGTATGATCGCACCCATCAGCATAAGCGCGTTAAATCCTTATAAAGGATCCGAACGCAGCGATGCACCGGGGAGCTGCAGCCCGAGGGCATTTCGAGATCGCCGCCACCAAATTAGCACCCAAAACGAGATCGGCGGCTCGTATTTTTGGCCTGGGGCAGACTAAGCCTACGAAGCGAGCGTGCTGGACCGACGTAAACGACAAAAAAAATCCGAAGAAAAAGAGAGGGGTGCAACACGAGGACTTCCCAGGAGGTCACCCATCCTAGTACTACTCTCGCCCAAACACGCTTAACTGCGGAGTTCTGATGGGATCCGGTGCATTAGTGTTGGTATGATCGCACCCATCAGCATAAGCGCGTTAAATCCTTATAAAGGATCCGAACGCAGCGATGCACCGGGGAGCTGCAGCCCGAGGGCATTTCGAGATCGCCGCCACCAAATTAGCACCCAAAACGAGATCGGCGGCTCGTATTTTTGGCCTGGGGCAGACTAAGCCTACGAAGCGAGCGTGCTGGACCGACGTAAACGACAAAAAAAATCCGAAGAAAAAGAGAGGGGTGCAACACGAGGACTTCCCAGGAGGTCACCCATCCTAGTACTACTCTCGCCCAAACACGCTTAACTGCGGAGTTCTGATGGGATCCGGTGCATTAGTGTTGGTATGATCGCACCCATCAGCATAAGCGCGTTAAATCCTTATAAAGGATCCGAACGCAGCGATGCACCGGGGAGCTGCAGCCCGAGGGCATTTCGAGATCGCCGCCACCAAATTAGCACCCAAAACGAGATCGGCGGCTCGTATTTTTGGCCTGGGGCAGACTAAGCCTACGAAGCGAGCGTGCTGGACCGACGTAAACGACAAAAAAAATCCGAAGAAAAAGAGAGGGGTGCAACACGAGGACTTCCCAGGAGGTCACCCATCCTAGTACTACTCTCGCCCAAACACGCTTAACTGCGGAGTTCTGATGGGATCCGGTGCATTAGTGTTGGTATGATCGCACCCATCAGCATAAGCGCGTTAAATCCTTATAAAGGATCCGAACGCAGCGATGCACCGGGGAGCTGCAGCCCGAGGGCATTTCGAGATCGCCGCCACCAAATTAGCACCCAAAACGAGATCGGCGGCTCGTATTTTTGGCCTGGGGCAGACTAAGCCTACGAAGCGAGCGTGCTGGACCGACGTAAACGACAAAAAAAATCCGAAGAAAAAGAGAGGGGTGCAACACGAGGACTTCCCAGGAGGTCACCCATCCTAGTACTACTCTCGCCCAAACACGCTTAACTGCGGAGTTCTGATGGGATCCGGTGCATTAGTGTTGGTATGATCGCACCCATCAGCATAAGCGCGTTAAATCCTTATAAAGGATCCGAACGCAGCGATGCACCGGGGAGCTGCAGCCCGAGGGCATTTCGAGATCGCCGCCACCAAATTAGCACCCAAAACGAGATCGGCGGCTCGTATTTTTGGCCTGGGGCAGACTAAGCCTACGAAGCGAGCGTGCTGGACCGACGTAAACGACAAAAAAAATCCGAAGAAAAAGAGAGGGGTGCAACACGAGGACTTCCCAGGAGGTCACCCATCCTAGTACTACTCTCGCCCAAACACGCTTAACTGCGGAGTTCTGATGGGATCCGGTGCATTAGTGTTGGTATGATCGCACCCATCAGCATAAGCGCGTTAAATCCTTATAAAGGATCCGAACGCAGCGATGCACCGGGGAGCTGCAGCCCGAGGGCATTTCGAGATCGCCGCCACCAAATTAGCACCCAAAACGAGATCGGCGGCTCGTATTTTTGGCCTGGGGCAGACTAAGCCTACGAAGCGAGCGTGCTGGACCGACGTAAACGACAAAAAAAATCCGAAGAAAAAGAGAGGGGTGCAACACGAGGACTTCCCAGGAGGTCACCCATCCTAGTACTACTCTCGCCCAAACACGCTTAACTGCGGAGTTCTGATGGGATCCGGTGCATTAGTGTTGGTATGATCGCACCCATCAGCATAAGCGCGTTAAATCCTTATAAAGGATCCGAACGCAGCGATGCACCGGGGAGCTGCAGCCCGAGGGCATTTCGAGATCGCCGCCACCAAATTAGCACCCAAAACGAGATCGGCGGCTCGTATTTTTGGCCTGGGGCAGACTAAGCCTACGAAGCGAGCGTGCTGGACCGACGTAAACGACAAAAAAAATCCGAAGAAAAAGAGAGGGGTGCAACACGAGGACTTCCCAGGAGGTCACCCATCCTAGTACTACTCTCGCCCAAACACGCTTAACTGCGGAGTTCTGATGGGATCCGGTGCATTAGTGTTGGTATGATCGCACCCATCAGCATAAGCGCGTTAAATCCTTATAAAGGATCCGAACGCAGCGATGCACCGGGGAGCTGCAGCCCGAGGGCATTTCGAGATCGCCGCCACCAAATTAGCACCCAAAACGAGATCGGCGGCTCGTATTTTTGGCCTGGGGCAGACTAAGCCTACGAAGCGAGCGTGCTGGACCGACGTAAACGACAAAAAAAATCCGAAGAAAAAGAGAGGGGTGCAACACGAGGACTTCCCAGGAGGTCACCCATCCTAGTACTACTCTCGCCCAAACACGCTTAACTGCGGAGTTCTGATGGGATCCGGTGCATTAGTGTTGGTATGATCGCACCCATCAGCATAAGCGCGTTAAATCCTTATAAAGGATCCGAACGCAGCGATGCACAGGGGAGCTGCAGCCCGAGGGCATTTCGAGATCGCCGCCACCAAATTAGCACCCAAAACGAGATCGGCGGCTCGTATTTTTGGCCTGGGGCAGACTAAGCCTACGAAGCGAGCGTGCTGGACCGACGTAAACGACAAAAAAAATCCGAAGAAAAAGAGAGGGGTGCAACACGAGGACTTCCCAGGAGGTCACCCATCCTAGTACTACTCTCGCCCAAACACGCTTAACTGCGGAGTTCTGATGGGATCCGGTGCATTAGTGTTGGTATGATCGCACCCATCAGCATAAGCGCGTTAAATCCTTATAAAAGATCCGAACGCAGCGATGCACCGGGGAGCTGCAGCCCGAGGGCATTTCGAGATCGCCGCCACCAAATTAGCACCCAAAACGAGATCGGCGGCTCGTATTTTTGGCCTGGGGCAGACTAAGCCTACGAAGCGAGCGTGCTGGACCGACGTAAACGACAAAAAAAAATCCGAAGAAAAAGAGAGGGGTGCAACACGAGGACTTCCCAGGAGGTCACCCATCCTAGTACTACTCTCGCCCAAACACGCTTAACTGCGGAGTTCTGATGGGATCCGGTGCATTAGTGTTGGTATGATCGCACCCATCAGCATAAGCGCGTTAAATCCTTATAAAGGATCCGAACGCAGCGATGCACCGGGGAGCTGCAGCCCGAGGGCATTTCGAGATCGCCGCCACCAAATTAGCACCCAAAACGAGATCGGCGGCTCGTATTTTTGGCCTGGGGCAGACTAAGCCTACGAAGCGAGCGTGCTGGACCGACGTAAACGACAAAAAAAAATCCGAAGAAAAAGAGAGGGGTGCAACACGAGGACTTCCCAGGAGGTCACCCATCCTAGTACTACTCTCGCCCAAACACGCTTAACTGCGGAGTTCTGATGGGATCCGGTGCATTAGTGTTGGTATGATCGCACCCATCAGCATAAGCGCGTTAAATCCTTATAAAGGATCCGAACGCAGCGATGCACCGGGGAGCTGCAGCCCGAGGGCATTTCGAGATCGCCGCCACCAAATTAGCACCCAAAACGAGATCGGCGGCTCGTATTTTTGGCCTGGGGCAGACTAAGCCTACGAAGCGAGCGTGCTGGACCGACGTAAACGACAAAAAAAATCCGAAGAAAAAGAGAGGGGTGCAACACGAGGACTTCCCAGGAGGTCACCCATCCTAGTACTACTCTCGCCCAAACACGCTTAACTGCGGAGTTCTGATGGGATCCGGTGCATTAGTGTTGGTATGATCGCACCCATCAGCATAAGCGCGTTAAATCCTTATAAAGGATCCGAACGCAGCGATGCACCGGGGAGCTGCAGCCCGAGGGCATTTCGAGATCGCCGCCACCAAATTAGCACCCAAAACGAGATCGGCGGCTCGTATTTTTGGCCTGGGGCAGACTAAGCCTACGAAGCGAGCGTGCTGGACCGACGTAAACGACAAAAAAAAATCCGAAGAAAAAGAGAGGGGTGCAACACGAGGACTTCCCAGGAGGTCACCCATCCTAGTACTACTCTCGCCCAAACACGCTTAACTGCGGAGTTCTGATGGGATCCGGTGCATTAGTGTTGGTATGATCGCACCCATCAGCATAAGCGCGTTAAATCCTTATAAAGGATCCGAACGCAGCGATGCACCGGGGAGCTGCAGCCCGAGGGCATTTCGAGATCGCCGCCACCAAATTAGCACCCAAAACGAGATCGGCGGCTCGTATTTTTGGCCTGGGGCAGACTAAGCCTACGAAGCGAGCGTGCTGGACCGACGTAAACGACAAAAAAAAATCCGAAGAAAAAGAGAGGGGTGCAACACGAGGACTTCCCAGGAGGTCACCCATCCTAGTACTACTCTCGCCCAAACACGCTTAACTGCGGAGTTCTGATGGGATCCGGTGCATTAGTGTTGGTATGATCGCACCCATCAGCATAAGCGCGTTAAATCCTTATAAAGGATCCGAACGCAGCGATGCACCGGGGAGCTGCAGCCCGAGGGCATTTCGAGATCGCCGCCACCAAATTAGCACCCAAAACGAGATCGGCGGCTCGTATTTTTGGCCTGGGGCAGACTAAGCCTACGAAGCGAGCGTGCTGGACCGACGTAAACGACAAAAAAAATCCGAAGAAAAAGAGAGGGGTGCAACACGAGGACTTCCCAGGAGGTCACCCATCCTAGTACTACTCTCGCCCAAACACGCTTAACTGCGGAGTTCTGATGGGATCCGGTGCATTAGTGTTGGTATGATCGCACCCATCAGCATAAGCGCGTTAAATCCTTATAAAGGATCCGAACGCAGCGATGCACCGGGGAGCTGCAGCCCGAGGGCATTTCGAGATCGCCGCCACCAAATTAGCACCCAAAACGAGATCGGCGGCTCGTATTTTTGGCCTGGGGCAGACTAAGCCTACGAAGCGAGCGTGCTGGACCGACGTAAACGACAAAAAAAAATCCGAAGAAAAAGAGAGGGGTGCAACACGAGGACTTCCCAGGAGGTCACCCATCCTAGTACTACTCTCGCCCAAACACGCTTAACTGCGGAGTTCTGATGGGATCCGGTGCATTAGTGTTGGTATGATCGCACCCATCAGCATAAGCGCGTTAAATCCTTATAAAGGATCCGAACGCAGCGATGCACCGGGGAGCTGCAGCCCGAGGGCATTTCGAGATCGCCGCCACCAAATTAGCACCCAAAACGAGATCGGCGGCTCGTATTTTTGGCCTGGGGCAGACTAAGCCTACGAAGCGAGCGTGCTGGACCGACGTAAACGACAAAAAAAAATCCGAAGAAAAAGAGAGGGGTGCAACACGAGGACTTCCCAGGAGGTCACCCATCCTAGTACTACTCTCGCCCAAACACGCTTAACTGCGGAGTTCTGATGGGATCCGGTGCATTAGTGTTGGTATGATCGCACCCATCAGCATAAGCGCGTTAAATCCTTATAAAGGATCCGAACGCAGCGATGCACCGGGGAGCTGCAGCCCGAGGGCATTTCGAGATCGCCGCCACCAAATTAGCACCCAAAACGAGATCGGCGGCTCGTATTTTTGGCCTGGGGCAGACTAAGCCTACGAAGCGAGCGTGCTGGACCGACGTAAACGACAAAAAAAATCCGAAGAAAAAGAGAGGGGTGCAACACGAGGACTTCCCAGGAGGTCACCCATCCTAGTACTACTCTCGCCCAAACACGCTTAACTGCGGAGTTCTGATGGGATCCGGTGCATTAGTGTTGGTATGATCGCACCCATCAGCATAAGCGCGTTAAATCCTTATAAAGGATCCGAACGCAGCGATGCACCGGGGAGCTGCAGCCCGAGGGCATTTCGAGATCGCCGCCACCAAATTAGCACCCAAAACGAGATCGGCGGCTCGTATTTTTGGCCTGGGGCAGACTAAGCCTACGAAGCGAGCGTGCTGGACCGACGTAAACGACAAAAAAAAATCCGAAGAAAAAGAGAGGGGTGCAACACGAGGACTTCCCAGGAGGTCACCCATCCTAGTACTACTCTCGCCCAAACACGCTTAACTGCGGAGTTCTGATGGGATCCGGTGCATTAGTGTTGGTATGATCGCACCCATCAGCATAAGCGCGTTAAATCCTTATAAAGGATCCGAACGCAGCGATGCACCGGGGAGCTGCAGCCCGAGGGCATTTCGAGATCGCCGCCACCAAATTAGCACCCAAAACGAGATCGGCGGCTCGTATTTTTGGCCTGGGGCAGACTAAGCCTACGAAGCGAGCGTGCTGGACCGACGTAAACGACAAAAAAAAATCCGAAGAAAAAGAGAGGGGTGCAACACGAGGACTTCCCAGGAGGTCACCCATCCTAGTACTACTCTCGCCCAAACACGCTTAACTGCGGAGTTCTGATGGGATCCGGTGCATTAGTGTTGGTATGATCGCACCCATCAGCATAAGCGCGTTAAATCCTTATAAAGGATCCGAACGCAGCGATGCACCGGGGAGCTGCAGCCCGAGGGCATTTCGAGATCGCCGCCACCAAATTAGCACCCAAAACGAGATCGGCGGCTCGTATTTTTGGCCTGGGGCAGACTAAGCCTACGAAGCGAGCGTGCTGGACCGACGTAAACGACAAAAAAAATCCGAAGAAAAAGAGAGGGGTGCAACACGAGGACTTCCCAGGAGGTCACCCATCCTAGTACTACTCTCGCCCAAACACGCTTAACTGCGGAGTTCTGATGGGATCCGGTGCATTAGTGTTGGTATGATCGCACCCATCAGCATAAGCGCGTTAAATCCTTATAAAGGATCCGAACGCAGCGATGCACCGGGGAGCTGCAGCCCGAGGGCATTTCGAGATCGCCGCCACCAAATTAGCACCCAAAACGAGATCGGCGGCTCGTATTTTTGGCCTGGGGCAGACTAAGCCTACGAAGCGAGCGTGCTGGACCGACGTAAACGACAAAAAAAATCCGAAGAAAAAGAGAGGGGTGCAACACGAGGACTTCCCAGGAGGTCACCCATCCTAGTACTACTCTCGCCCAAACACGCTTAACTGCGGAGTTCTGATGGGATCCGGTGCATTAGTGTTGGTATGATCGCACCCATCAGCATAAGCGCGTTAAATCCTTATAAAGGATCCGAACGCAGCGATGCACCGGGGAGCTGCAGCCCGAGGGCATTTCGAGATCGCCGCCACCAAATTAGCACCCAAAACGAGATCGGCGGCTCGTATTTTTGGCCTGGGGCAGACTAAGCCTACGAAGCGAGCGTGCTGGACCGACGTAAACGACAAAAAAAATCCGAAGAAAAAGAGAGGGGTGCAACACGAGGACTTCCCAGGAGGTCACCCATCCTAGTACTACTCTCGCCCAAACACGCTTAACTGCGGAGTTCTGATGGGATCCGGTGCATTAGTGTTGGTATGATCGCACCCATCAGCATAAGCGCGTTAAATCCTTATAAAGGATCCGAACGCAGCGATGCACCGGGGAGCTGCAGCCCGAGGGCATTTCGAGATCGCCGCCACCAAATTAGCACCCAAAACGAGATCGGCGGCTCGTATTTTTGGCCTGGGGCAGACTAAGCCTACGAAGCGAGCGTGCTGGACCGACGTAAACGACAAAAAAAATCCGAAGAAAAAGAGAGGGGTGCAACACGAGGACTTCCCAGGAGGTCACCCATCCTAGTACTACTCTCGCCCAAACACGCTTAACTGCGGAGTTCTGATGGGATCCGGTGCATTAGTGTTGGTATGATCGCACCCATCAGCATAAGCGCGTTAAATCCTTATAAAGGATCCGAACGCAGCGATGCACCGGGGAGCTGCAGCCCGAGGGCATTTCGAGATCGCCGCCACCAAATTAGCACCCAAAACGAGATCGGCGGCTCGTATTTTTGGCCTGGGGCAGACTAAGCCTACGAAGCGAGCGTGCTGGACCGACGTAAACGACAAAAAAAATCCGAAGAAAAAGAGAGGGGTGCAACACGAGGACTTCCCAGGAGGTCACCCATCCTAGTACTACTCTCGCCCAAACACGCTTAACTGCGGAGTTCTGATGGGATCCGGTGCATTAGTGTTGGTATGATCGCACCCATCAGCATAAGCGCGTTAAATCCTTATAAAGGATCCGAACGCAGCGATGCACCGGGGAGCTGCAGCCCGAGGGCATTTCGAGATCGCCGCCACCAAATTAGCACCCAAAACGAGATCGGCGGCTCGTATTTTTGGCCTGGGGCAGACTAAGCCTACGAAGCGAGCGTGCTGGACCGACGTAAACGACAAAAAAAATCCGAAGAAAAAGAGAGGGGTGCAACACGAGGACTTCCCAGGAGGTCACCCATCCTAGTACTACTCTCGCCCAAACACGCTTAACTGCGGAGTTCTGATGGGATCCGGTGCATTAGTGTTGGTATGATCGCACCCATCAGCATAAGCGCGTTAAATCCTTATAAAGGATCCGAACGCAGCGATGCACCGGGGAGCTGCAGCCCGAGGGCATTTCGAGATCGCCGCCACCAAATTAGCACCCAAAACGAGATCGGCGGCTCGTATTTTTGGCCTGGGGCAGACTAAGCCTACGAAGCGAGCGTGCTGGACCGACGTAAACGACAAAAAAAATCCGAAGAAAAAGAGAGGGGTGCAACACGAGGACTTCCCAGGAGGTCACCCATCCTAGTACTACTCTCGCCCAAACACGCTTAACTGCGGAGTTCTGATGGGATCCGGTGCATTAGTGTTGGTATGATCGCACCCATCAGCATAAGCGCGTTAAATCCTTATAAAGGATCCGAACGCAGCGATGCACCGGGGAGCTGCAGCCCGAGGGCATTTCGAGATCGCCGCCACCAAATTAGCACCCAAAACGAGATCGGCGGCTCGTATTTTTGGCCTGGGGCAGACTAAGCCTACGAAGCGAGCGTGCTGGACCGACGTAAACGACAAAAAAAATCCGAAGAAAAAGAGAGGGGTGCAACACGAGGACTTCCCAGGAGGTCACCCATCCTAGTACTACTCTCGCCCAAACACGCTTAACTGCGGAGTTCTGATGGGATCCGGTGCATTAGTGTTGGTATGATCGCACCCATCAGCATAAGCGCGTTAAATCCTTATAAAGGATCCGAACGCAGCGATGCACCGGGGAGCTGCAGCCCGAGGGCATTTCGAGATCGCCGCCACCAAATTAGCACCCAAAACGAGATCGGCGGCTCGTATTTTTGGCCTGGGGCAGACTAAGCCTACGAAGCGAGCGTGCTGGACCGACGTAAACGACAAAAAAAATCCGAAGAAAAAGAGAGGGGTGCAACACGAGGACTTCCCAGGAGGTCACCCATCCTAGTACTACTCTCGCCCAAACACGCTTAACTGCGGAGTTCTGATGGGATCCGGTGCATTAGTGTTGGTATGATCGCACCCATCAGCATAAGCGCGTTAAATCCTTATAAAGGATCCGAACGCAGCGATGCACCGGGGAGCTGCAGCCCGAGGGCATTTCGAGATCGCCGCCACCAAATTAGCACCCAAAACGAGATCGGCGGCTCGTATTTTTGGCCTGGGGCAGACTAAGCCTACGAAGCGAGCGTGCTGGACCGACGTAAACGACAAAAAAAAATCCGAAGAAAAAGAGAGGGGTGCAACACGAGGACTTCCCAGGAGGTCACCCATCCTAGTACTACTCTCGCCCAAACACGCTTAACTGCGGAGTTCTGATGGGATCCGGTGCATTAGTGTTGGTATGATCGCACCCATCAGCATAAGCGCGTTAAATCCTTATAAAGGATCCGAACGCAGCGATGCACCGGGGAGCTGCAGCCCGAGGGCATTTCGAGATCGCCGCCACCAAATTAGCACCCAAAACGAGATCGGCGGCTCGTATTTTTGGCCTGGGGCAGACTAAGCCTACGAAGCGAGCGTGCTGGACCGACGTAAACGACAAAAAAAAATCCGAAGAAAAAGAGAGGGGTGCAACACGAGGACTTCCCAGGAGGTCACCCATCCTAGTACTACTCTCGCCCAAACACGCTTAACTGCGGAGTTCTGATGGGATCCGGTGCATTAGTGTTGGTATGATCGCACCCATCAGCATAAGCGCGTTAAATCCTTATAAAGGATCCGAACGCAGCGATGCACCGGGGAGCTGCAGCCCGAGGGCATTTCGAGATCGCCGCCACCAAATTAGCACCCAAAACGAGATCGGCGGCTCGTATTTTTGGCCTGGGGCAGACTAAGCCTACGAAGCGAGCGTGCTGGACCGACGTAAACGACAAAAAAAAATCCGAAGAAAAAGAGAGGGGTGCAACACGAGGACTTCCCAGGAGGTCACCCATCCTAGTACTACTCTCGCCCAAACACGCTTAACTGCGGAGTTCTGATGGGATCCGGTGCATTAGTGTTGGTATGATCGCACCCATCAGCATAAGCGCGTTAAATCCTTATAAAGGATCCGAACGCAGCGATGCACCGGGGAGCTGCAGCCCGAGGGCATTTCGAGATCGCCGCCACCAAATTAGCACCCAAAACGAGATCGGCGGCTCGTATTTTTGGCCTGGGGCAGACTAAGCCTACGAAGCGAGCGTGCTGGACCGACGTAAACGACAAAAAAAATCCGAAGAAAAAGAGAGGGGTGCAACACGAGGACTTCCCAGGAGGTCACCCATCCTAGTACTACTCTCGCCCAAACACGCTTAACTGCGGAGTTCTGATGGGATCCGGTGCATTAGTGTTGGTATGATCGCACCCATCAGCATAAGCGCGTTAAATCCTTATAAAGGATCCGAACGCAGCGATGCACCGGGGAGCTGCAGCCCGAGGGCATTTCGAGATCGCCGCCACCAAATTAGCACCCAAAACGAGATCGGCGGCTCGTATTTTTGGCCTGGGGCAGACTAAGCCTACGAAGCGAGCGTGCTGGACCGACGTAAACGACAAAAAAAAATCCGAAGAAAAAGAGAGGGGTGCAACACGAGGACTTCCCAGGAGGTCACCCATCCTAGTACTACTCTCGCCCAAACACGCTTAACTGCGGAGTTCTGATGGGATCCGGTGCATTAGTGTTGGTATGATCGCACCCATCAGCATAAGCGCGTTAAATCCTTATAAAGGATCCGAACGCAGCGATGCACCGGGGAGCTGCAGCCCGAGGGCATTTCGAGATCGCCGCCACCAAATTAGCACCCAAAACGAGATCGGCGGCTCGTATTTTTGGCCTGGGGCAGACTAAGCCTACGAAGCGAGCGTGCTGGACCGACGTAAACGACAAAAAAAAATCCGAAGAAAAAGAGAGGGGTGCAACACGAGGACTTCCCAGGAGGTCACCCATCCTAGTACTACTCTCGCCCAAACACGCTTAACTGCGGAGTTCTGATGGGATCCGGTGCATTAGTGTTGGTATGATCGCACCCATCAGCATAAGCGCGTTAAATCCTTATAAAGGATCCGAACGCAGCGATGCACCGGGGAGCTGCAGCCCGAGGGCATTTCGAGATCGCCGCCACCAAATTAGCACCCAAAACGAGATCGGCGGCTCGTATTTTTGGCCTGGGGCAGACTAAGCCTACGAAGCGAGCGTGCTGGACCGACGTAAACGACAAAAAAAATCCGAAGAAAAAGAGAGGGGTGCAACACGAGGACTTCCCAGGAGGTCACCCATCCTAGTACTACTCTCGCCCAAACACGCTTAACTGCGGAGTTCTGATGGGATCCGGTGCATTAGTGTTGGTATGATCGCACCCATCAGCATAAGCGCGTTAAATCCTTATAAAGGATCCGAACGCAGCGATGCACCGGGGAGCTGCAGCCCGAGGGCATTTCGAGATCGCCGCCACCAAATTAGCACCCAAAACGAGATCGGCGGCTCGTATTTTTGGCCTGGGGCAGACTAAGCCTACGAAGCGAGCGTGCTGGACCGACGTAAACGACAAAAAAAATCCGAAGAAAAAGAGAGGGGTGCAACACGAGGACTTCCCAGGAGGTCACCCATCCTAGTACTACTCTCGCCCAAACACGCTTAACTGCGGAGTTCTGATGGGATCCGGTGCATTAGTGTTGGTATGATCGCACCCATCAGCATAAGCGCGTTAAATCCTTATAAAGGATCCGAACGCAGCGATGCACCGGGGAGCTGCAGCCCGAGGGCATTTCGAGATCGCCGCCACCAAATTAGCACCCAAAACGAGATCGGCGGCTCGTATTTTTGGCCTGGGGCAGACTAAGCCTACGAAGCGAGCGTGCTGGACCGACGTAAACGACAAAAAAAATCCGAAGAAAAAGAGAGGGGTGCAACACGAGGACTTCCCAGGAGGTCACCCATCCTAGTACTACTCTCGCCCAAACACGCTTAACTGCGGAGTTCTGATGGGATCCGGTGCATTAGTGTTGGTATGATCGCACCCATCAGCATAAGCGCGTTAAATCCTTATAAAGGATCCGAACGCAGCGATGCACCGGGGAGCTGCAGCCCGAGGGCATTTCGAGATCGCCGCCACCAAATTAGCACCCAAAACGAGATCGGCGGCTCGTATTTTTGGCCTGGGGCAGACTAAGCCTACGAAGCGAGCGTGCTGGACCGACGTAAACGACAAAAAAAAATCCGAAGAAAAAGAGAGGGGTGCAACACGAGGACTTCCCAGGAGGTCACCCATCCTAGTACTACTCTCGCCCAAACACGCTTAACTGCGGAGTTCTGATGGGATCCGGTGCATTAGTGTTGGTATGATCGCACCCATCAGCATAAGCGCGTTAAATCCTTATAAAGGATCCGAACGCAGCGATGCACCGGGGAGCTGCAGCCCGAGGGCATTTCGAGATCGCCGCCACCAAATTAGCACCCAAAACGAGATCGGCGGCTCGTATTTTTGGCCTGGGGCAGACTAAGCCTACGAAGCGAGCGTGCTGGACCGACGTAAACGACAAAAAAAATCCGAAGAAAAAGAGAGGGGTGCAACACGAGGACTTCCCAGGAGGTCACCCATCCTAGTACTACTCTCGCCCAAACACGCTTAACTGCGGAGTTCTGATGGGATCCGGTGCATTAGTGTTGGTATGATCGCACCCATCAGCATAAGCGCGTTAAATCCTTATAAAGGATCCGAACGCAGCGATGCACCGGGGAGCTGCAGCCCGAGGGCATTTCGAGATCGCCGCCACCAAATTAGCACCCAAAACGAGATCGGCGGCTCGTATTTTTGGCCTGGGGCAGACTAAGCCTACGAAGCGAGCGTGCTGGACCGACGTAAACGACAAAAAAAATCCGAAGAAAAAGAGAGGGGTGCAACACGAGGACTTCCCAGGAGGTCACCCATCCTAGTACTACTCTCGCCCAAACACGCTTAACTGCGGAGTTCTGATGGGATCCGGTGCATTAGTGTTGGTATGATCGCACCCATCAGCATAAGCGCGTTAAATCCTTATAAAGGATCCGAACGCAGCGATGCACCGGGGAGCTGCAGCCCGAGGGCATTTCGAGATCGCCGCCACCAAATTAGCACCCAAAACGAGATCGGCGGCTCGTATTTTTGGCCTGGGGCAGACTAAGCCTACGAAGCGAGCGTGCTGGACCGACGTAAACGACAAAAAAAATCCGAAGAAAAAGAGAGGGGTGCAACACGAGGACTTCCCAGGAGGTCACCCATCCTAGTACTACTCTCGCCCAAACACGCTTAACTGCGGAGTTCTGATGGGATCCGGTGCATTAGTGTTGGTATGATCGCACCCATCAGCATAAGCGCGTTAAATCCTTATAAAGGATCCGAACGCAGCGATGCACCGGGGAGCTGCAGCCCGAGGGCATTTCGAGATCGCCGCCACCAAATTAGCACCCAAAACGAGATCGGCGGCTCGTATTTTTGGCCTGGGGCAGACTAAGCCTACGAAGCGAGCGTGCTGGACCGACGTAAACGACAAAAAAAATCCGAAGAAAAAGAGAGGGGTGCAACACGAGGACTTCCCAGGAGGTCACCCATCCTAGTACTACTCTCGCCCAAACACGCTTAACTGCGGAGTTCTGATGGGATCCGGTGCATTAGTGTTGGTATGATCGCACCCATCAGCATAAGCGCGTTAAATCCTTATAAAGGATCCGAACGCAGCGATGCACCGGGGAGCTGCAGCCCGAGGGCATTTCGAGATCGCCGCCACCAAATTAGCACCCAAAACGAGATCGGCGGCTCGTATTTTTGGCCTGGGGCAGACTAAGCCTACGAAGCGAGCGTGCTGGACCGACGTAAACGACAAAAAAAATCCGAAGAAAAAGAGAGGGGTGCAACACGAGGACTTCCCAGGAGGTCACCCATCCTAGTACTACTCTCGCCCAAACACGCTTAACTGCGGAGTTCTGATGGGATCCGGTGCATTAGTGTTGGTATGATCGCACCCATCAGCATAAGCGCGTTAAATCCTTATAAAGGATCCGAACGCAGCGATGCACCGGGGAGCTGCAGCCCGAGGGCATTTCGAGATCGCCGCCACCAAATTAGCACCCAAAACGAGATCGGCGGCTCGTATTTTTGGCCTGGGGCAGACTAAGCCTACGAAGCGAGCGTGCTGGACCGACGTAAACGACAAAAAAAATCCGAAGAAAAAGAGAGGGGTGCAACACGAGGACTTCCCAGGAGGTCACCCATCCTAGTACTACTCTCGCCCAAACACGCTTAACTGCGGAGTTCTGATGGGATCCGGTGCATTAGTGTTGGTATGATCGCACCCATCAGCATAAGCGCGTTAAATCCTTATAAAGGATCCGAACGCAGCGATGCACCGGGGAGCTGCAGCCCGAGGGCATTTCGAGATCGCCGCCACCAAATTAGCACCCAAAACGAGATCGGCGGCTCGTATTTTTGGCCTGGGGCAGACTAAGCCTACGAAGCGAGCGTGCTGGACCGACGTAAACGACAAAAAAAATCCGAAGAAAAAGAGAGGGGTGCAACACGAGGACTTCCCAGGAGGTCACCCATCCTAGTACTACTCTCGCCCAAACACGCTTAACTGCGGAGTTCTGATGGGATCCGGTGCATTAGTGTTGGTATGATCGCACCCATCAGCATAAGCGCGTTAAATCCTTATAAAGGATCCGAACGCAGCGATGCACCGGGGAGCTGCAGCCCGAGGGCATTTCGAGATCGCCGCCACCAAATTAGCACCCAAAACGAGATCGGCGGCTCGTATTTTTGGCCTGGGGCAGACTAAGCCTACGAAGCGAGCGTGCTGGACCGACGTAAACGACAAAAAAAATCCGAAGAAAAAGAGAGGGGTGCAACACGAGGACTTCCCAGGAGGTCACCCATCCTAGTACTACTCTCGCCCAAACACGCTTAACTGCGGAGTTCTGATGGGATCCGGTGCATTAGTGTTGGTATGATCGCACCCATCAGCATAAGCGCGTTAAATCCTTATAAAGGATCCGAACGCAGCGATGCACCGGGGAGCTGCAGCCCGAGGGCATTTCGAGATCGCCGCCACCAAATTAGCACCCAAAACGAGATCGGCGGCTCGTATTTTTGGCCTGGGGCAGACTAAGCCTACGAAGCGAGCGTGCTGGACCGACGTAAACGACAAAAAAAATCCGAAGAAAAAGAGAGGGGTGCAACACGAGGACTTCCCAGGAGGTCACCCATCCTAGTACTACTCTCGCCCAAACACGCTTAACTGCGGAGTTCTGATGGGATCCGGTGCATTAGTGTTGGTATGATCGCACCCATCAGCATAAGCGCGTTAAATCCTTATAAAGGATCCGAACGCAGCGATGCACCGGGGAGCTGCAGCCCGAGGGCATTTCGAGATCGCCGCCACCAAATTAGCACCCAAAACGAGATCGGCGGCTCGTATTTTTGGCCTGGGGCAGACTAAGCCTACGAAGCGAGCGTGCTGGACCGACGTAAACGACAAAAAAAATCCGAAGAAAAAGAGAGGGGTGCAACACGAGGACTTCCCAAGAGGTCACCCATCCTAGTACTACTCTCGCCCAAACACGCTTAACTGCGGAGTTCTGATGGGATCCGGTGCATTAGTGTTGGTATGATCGCACCCATCAGCATAAGCGCGTTAAATCCTTATAAAGGATCCGAACGCAGCGATGCACCGGGGAGCTGCAGCCCGAGGGCATTTCGAGATCGCCGCCACCAAATTAGCACCCAAAACGAGATCGGCGGCTCGTATTTTTGGCCTGGGGCAGACTAAGCCTACGAAGCGAGCGTGCTGGACCGACGTAAACGACAAAAAAAATCCGAAGAAAAAGAGAGGGGTGCAACACGAGGACTTCCCAGGAGGTCACCCATCCTAGTACTACTCTCGCCCAAACACGCTTAACTGCGGAGTTCTGATGGGATCCGGTGCATTAGTGTTGGTATGATCGCACCCATCAGCATAAGCGCGTTAAATCCTTATAAAGGATCCGAACGCAGCGATGCACCGGGGAGCTGCAGCCCGAGGGCATTTCGAGATCGCCGCCACCAAATTAGCACCCAAAACGAGATCGGCGGCTCGTATTTTTGGCCTGGGGCAGACTAAGCCTACGAAGCGAGCGTGCTGGACCGACGTAAACGACAAAAAAAATCCGAAGAAAAAGAGAGGGGTGCAACACGAGGACTTCCCAGGAGGTCACCCATCCTAGTACTACTCTCGCCCAAACACGCTTAACTGCGGAGTTCTGATGGGATCCGGTGCATTAGTGTTGGTATGATCGCACCCATCAGCATAAGCGCGTTAAATCCTTATAAAGGATCCGAACGCAGCGATGCACCGGGGAGCTGCAGCCCGAGGGCATTTCGAGATCGCCGCCACCAAATTAGCACCCAAAACGAGATCGGCGGCTCGTATTTTTGGCCTGGGGCAGACTAAGCCTACGAAGCGAGCGTGCTGGACCGACGTAAACGACAAAAAAAATCCGAAGAAAAAGAGAGGGGTGCAACACGAGGACTTCCCAGGAGGTCACCCATCCTAGTACTACTCTCGCCCAAACACGCTTAACTGCGGAGTTCTGATGGGATCCGGTGCATTAGTGTTGGTATGATCGCACCCATCAGCATAAGCGCGTTAAATCCTTATAAAGGATCCGAACGCAGCGATGCACCGGGGAGCTGCAGCCCGAGGGCATTTCGAGATCGCCGCCACCAAATTAGCACCCAAAACGAGATCGGCGGCTCGTATTTTTGGCCTGGGGCAGACTAAGCCTACGAAGCGAGCGTGCTGGACCGACGTAAACGACAAAAAAAAATCCGAAGAAAAAGAGAGGGGTGCAACACGAGGACTTCCCAGGAGGTCACCCATCCTAGTACTACTCTCGCCCAAACACGCTTAACTGCGGAGTTCTGATGGGATCCGGTGCATTAGTGTTGGTATGATCGCACCCATCAGCATAAGCGCGTTAAATCCTTATAAAGGATCCGAACGCAGCGATGCACCGGGGAGCTGCAGCCCGAGGGCATTTCGAGATCGCCGCCACCAAATTAGCACCCAAAACGAGATCGGCGGCTCGTATTTTTGGCCTGGGGCAGACTAAGCCTACGAAGCGAGCGTGCTGGACCGACGTAAACGACAAAAAAAATCCGAAGAAAAAGAGAGGGGTGCAACACGAGGACTTCCCAGGAGGTCACCCATCCTAGTACTACTCTCGCCCAAACACGCTTAACTGCGGAGTTCTGATGGGATCCGGTGCATTAGTGTTGGTATGATCGCACCCATCAGCATAAGCGCGTTAAATCCTTATAAAGGATCCGAACGCAGCGATGCACCGGGGAGCTGCAGCCCGAGGGCATTTCGAGATCGCCGCCACCAAATTAGCACCCAAAACGAGATCGGCGGCTCGTATTTTTGGCCTGGGGCAGACTAAGCCTACGAAGCGAGCGTGCTGGACCGACGTAAACGACAAAAAAAAATCCGAAGAAAAAGAGAGGGGTGCAACACGAGGACTTCCCAGGAGGTCACCCATCCTAGTACTACTCTCGCCCAAACACGCTTAACTGCGGAGTTCTGATGGGATCCGGTGCATTAGTGTTGGTATGATCGCACCCATCAGCATAAGCGCGTTAAATCCTTATAAAGGATCCGAACGCAGCGATGCACCGGGGAGCTGCAGCCCGAGGGCATTTCGAGATCGCCGCCACCAAATTAGCACCCAAAACGAGATCGGCGGCTCGTATTTTTGGCCTGGGGCAGACTAAGCCTACGAAGCGAGCGTGCTGGACCGACGTAAACGACAAAAAAAAATCCGAAGAAAAAGAGAGGGGTGCAACACGAGGACTTCCCAGGAGGTCACCCATCCTAGTACTACTCTCGCCCAAACACGCTTAACTGCGGAGTTCTGATGGGATCCGGTGCATTAGTGTTGGTATGATCGCACCCATCAGCATAAGCGCGTTAAATCCTTATAAAGGATCCGAACGCAGCGATGCACCGGGGAGCTGCAGCCCGAGGGCATTTCGAGATCGCCGCCACCAAATTAGCACCCAAAACGAGATCGGCGGCTCGTATTTTTGGCCTGGGGCAGACTAAGCCTACGAAGCGAGCGTGCTGGACCGACGTAAACGACAAAAAAAAATCCGAAGAAAAAGAGAGGGGTGCAACACGAGGACTTCCCAGGAGGTCACCCATCCTAGTACTACTCTCGCCCAAACACGCTTAACTGCGGAGTTCTGATGGGATCCGGTGCATTAGTGTTGGTATGATCGCACCCATCAGCATAAGCGCGTTAAATCCTTATAAAGGATCCGAACGCAGCGATGCACCGGGGAGCTGCAGCCCGAGGGCATTTCGAGATCGCCGCCACCAAATTAGCACCCAAAACGAGATCGGCGGCTCGTATTTTTGGCCTGGGGCAGACTAAGCCTACGAAGCGAGCGTGCTGGACCGACGTAAACGACAAAAAAAAATCCGAAGAAAAAGAGAGGGGTGCAACACGAGGACTTCCCAGGAGGTCACCCATCCTAGTACTACTCTCGCCCAAACACGCTTAACTGCGGAGTTCTGATGGGATCCGGTGCATTAGTGTTGGTATGATCGCACCCATCAGCATAAGCGCGTTAAATCCTTATAAAGGATCCGAACGCAGCGATGCACCGGGGAGCTGCAGCCCGAGGGCATTTCGAGATCGCCGCCACCAAATTAGCACCCAAAACGAGATCGGCGGCTCGTATTTTTGGCCTGGGGCAGACTAAGCCTACGAAGCGAGCGTGCTGGACCGACGTAAACGACAAAAAAAAATCCGAAGAAAAAGAGAGGGGTGCAACACGAGGACTTCCCAGGAGGTCACCCATCCTAGTACTACTCTCGCCCAAACACGCTTAACTGCGGAGTTCTGATGGGATCCGGTGCATTAGTGTTGGTATGATCGCACCCATCAGCATAAGCGTGTTAAATCCTTATAAAGGATCCGAACGCAGCGATGCACCGGGGAGCTGCAGCCCGAGGGCATTTCGAGATCGCCGCCACCAAATTAGCACCCAAAACGAGATCGGCGGCTCGTATTTTTGGCCTGGGGCAGACTAAGCCTACGAAGCGAGCGTGCTGGACCGACGTAAACGACAAAAAAAAATCCGAAGAAAAAGAGAGGGGTGCAACACGAGGACTTCCCAGGAGGTCACCCATCCTAGTACTACTCTCGCCCAAACACGCTTAACTGCGGAGTTCTGATGGGATCCGGTGCATTAGTGTTGGTATGATCGCACCCATCAGCATAAGCGCGTTAAATCCTTATAAAGGATCCGAACGCAGCGATGCACCGGGGAGCTGCAGCCCGAGGGCATTTCGAGATCGCCGCCACCAAATTAGCACCCAAAACGAGATCGGCGGCTCGTATTTTTGGCCTGGGGCAGACTAAGCCTACGAAGCGAGCGTGCTGGACCGACGTAAACGACAAAAAAAATCCGAAGAAAAAGAGAGGGGTGCAACACGAGGACTTCCCAGGAGGTCACCCATCCTAGTACTACTCTCGCCCAAACACGCTTAACTGCGGAGTTCTGATGGGATCCGGTGCATTAGTGTTGGTATGATCGCACCCATCAGCATAAGCGCGTTAAATCCTTATAAAGGATCCGAACGCAGCGATGCACCGGGGAGCTGCAGCCCGAGGGCATTTCGAGATCGCCGCCACCAAATTAGCACCCAAAACGAGATCGGCGGCTCGTATTTTTGGCCTGGGGCAGACTAAGCCTACGAAGCGAGCGTGCTGGACCGACGTAAACGACAAAAAAAAATCCGAAGAAAAAGAGAGGGGTGCAACACGAGGACTTCCCAGGAGGTCACCCATCCTAGTACTACTCTCGCCCAAACACGCTTAACTGCGGAGTTCTGATGGGATCCGGTGCATTAGTGTTGGTATGATCGCACCCATCAGCATAAGCGCGTTAAATCCTTATAAAGGATCCGAACGCAGCGATGCACCGGGGAGCTGCAGCCCGAGGGCATTTCGAGATCGCCGCCACCAAATTAGCACCCAAAACGAGATCGGCGGCTCGTATTTTTGGCCTGGGGCAGACTAAGCCTACGAAGCGAGCGTGCTGGACCGACGTAAACGACAAAAAAAAATCCGAAGAAAAAGAGAGGGGTGCAACACGAGGACTTCCCAGGAGGTCACCCATCCTAGTACTACTCTCGCCCAAACACGCTTAACTGCGGAGTTCTGATGGGATCCGGTGCATTAGTGTTGGTATGATCGCACCCATCAGCATAAGCGCGTTAAATCCTTATAAAGGATCCGAACGCAGCGATGCACCGGGGAGCTGCAGCCCGAGGGCATTTCGAGATCGCCGCCACCAAATTAGCACCCAAAACGAGATCGGCGGCTCGTATTTTTGGCCTGGGGCAGACTAAGCCTACGAAGCGAGCGTGCTGGACCGACGTAAACGACAAAAAAAATCCGAAGAAAAAGAGAGGGGTGCAACACGAGGACTTCCCAGGAGGTCACCCATCCTAGTACTACTCTCGCCCAAACACGCTTAACTGCGGAGTTCTGATGGGATCCGGTGCATTAGTGTTGGTATGATCGCACCCATCAGCATAAGCGCGTTAAATCCTTATAAAGGATCCGAACGCAGCGATGCACCGGGGAGCTGCAGCCCGAGGGCATTTCGAGATCGCCGCCACCAAATTAGCACCCAAAACGAGATCGGCGGCTCGTATTTTTGGCCTGGGGCAGACTAAGCCTACGAAGCGAGCGTGCTGGACCGACGTAAACGACAAAAAAAATCCGAAGAAAAAGAGAGGGGTGCAACACGAGGACTTCCCAGGAGGTCACCCATCCTAGTACTACTCTCGCCCAAACACGCTTAACTGCGGAGTTCTGATGGGATCCGGTGCATTAGTGTTGGTATGATCGCACCCATCAGCATAAGCGCGTTAAATCCTTATAAAGGATCCGAACGCAGCGATGCACCGGGGAGCTGCAGCCCGAGGGCATTTCGAGATCGCCGCCACCAAATTAGCACCCAAAACGAGATCGGCGGCTCGTATTTTTGGCCTGGGGCAGACTAAGCCTACGAAGCGAGCGTGCTGGACCGACGTAAACGACAAAAAAAATCCGAAGAAAAAGAGAGGGGTGCAACACGAGGACTTCCCAGGAGGTCACCCATCCTAGTACTACTCTCGCCCAAACACGCTTAACTGCGGAGTTCTGATGGGATCCGGTGCATTAGTGTTGGTATGATCGCACCCATCAGCATAAGCGCGTTAAATCCTTATAAAGGATCCGAACGCAGCGATGCACCGGGGAGCTGCAGCCCGAGGGCATTTCGAGATCGCCGCCACCAAATTAGCACCCAAAACGAGATCGGCGGCTCGTATTTTTGGCCTGGGGCAGACTAAGCCTACGAAGCGAGCGTGCTGGACCGACGTAAACGACAAAAAAAATCCGAAGAAAAAGAGAGGGGTGCAACACGAGGACTTCCCAGGAGGTCACCCATCCTAGTACTACTCTCGCCCAAACACGCTTAACTGCGGAGTTCTGATGGGATCCGGTGCATTAGTGTTGGTATGATCGCACCCATCAGCATAAGCGCGTTAAATCCTTATAAAGGATCCGAACGCAGCGATGCACCGGGGAGCTGCAGCCCGAGGGCATTTCGAGATCGCCGCCACCAAATTAGCACCCAAAACGAGATCGGCGGCTCGTATTTTTGGCCTGGGGCAGACTAAGCCTACGAAGCGAGCGTGCTGGACCGACGTAAACGACAAAAAAAATCCGAAGAAAAAGAGAGGGGTGCAACACGAGGACTTCCCAGGAGGTCACCCATCCTAGTACTACTCTCGCCCAAACACGCTTAACTGCGGAGTTCTGATGGGATCCGGTGCATTAGTGTTGGTATGATCGCACCCATCAGCATAAGCGCGTTAAATCCTTATAAAGGATCCGAACGCAGCGATGCACCGGGGAGCTGCAGCCCGAGGGCATTTCGAGATCGCCGCCACCAAATTAGCACCCAAAACGAGATCGGCGGCTCGTATTTTTGGCCTGGGGCAGACTAAGCCTACGAAGCGAGCGTGCTGGACCGACGTAAACGACAAAAAAAATCCGAAGAAAAAGAGAGGGGTGCAACACGAGGACTTCCCAGGAGGTCACCCATCCTAGTACTACTCTCGCCCAAACACGCTTAACTGCGGAGTTCTGATGGGATCCGGTGCATTAGTGTTGGTATGATCGCACCCATCAGCATAAGCGCGTTAAATCCTTATAAAGGATCCGAACGCAGCGATGCACCGGGGAGCTGCAGCCCGAGGGCATTTCGAGATCGCCGCCACCAAATTAGCACCCAAAACGAGATCGGCGGCTCGTATTTTTGGCCTGGGGCAGACTAAGCCTACGAAGCGAGCGTGCTGGACCGACGTAAACGACAAAAAAAATCCGAAGAAAAAGAGAGGGGTGCAACACGAGGACTTCCCAGGAGGTCACCCATCCTAGTACTACTCTCGCCCAAACACGCTTAACTGCGGAGTTCTGATGGGATCCGGTGCATTAGTGTTGGTATGATCGCACCCATCAGCATAAGCGCGTTAAATCCTTATAAAGGATCCGAACGCAGCGATGCACCGGGGAGCTGCAGCCCGAGGGCATTTCGAGATCGCCGCCACCAAATTAGCACCCAAAACGAGATCGGCGGCTCGTATTTTTGGCCTGGGGCAGACTAAGCCTACGAAGCGAGCGTGCTGGACCGACGTAAACGACAAAAAAAATCCGAAGAAAAAGAGAGGGGTGCAACACGAGGACTTCCCAGGAGGTCACCCATCCTAGTACTACTCTCGCCCAAACACGCTTAACTGCGGAGTTCTGATGGGATCCGGTGCATTAGTGTTGGTATGATCGCACCCATCAGCATAAGCGCGTTAAATCCTTATAAAGGATCCGAACGCAGCGATGCACCGGGGAGCTGCAGCCCGAGGGCATTTCGAGATCGCCGCCACCAAATTAGCACCCAAAACGAGATCGGCGGCTCGTATTTTTGGCCTGGGGCAGACTAAGCCTACGAAGCGAGCGTGCTGGACCGACGTAAACGACAAAAAAAATCCGAAGAAAAAGAGAGGGGTGCAACACGAGGACTTCCCAGGAGGTCACCCATCCTAGTACTACTCTCGCCCAAACACGCTTAACTGCGGAGTTCTGATGGGATCCGGTGCATTAGTGTTGGTATGATCGCACCCATCAGCATAAGCGCGTTAAATCCTTATAAAGGATCCGAACGCAGCGATGCACCGGGGAGCTGCAGCCCGAGGGCATTTCGAGATCGCCGCCACCAAATTAGCACCCAAAACGAGATCGGCGGCTCGTATTTTTGGCCTGGGGCAGACTAAGCCTACGAAGCGAGCGTGCTGGACCGACGTAAACGACAAAAAAAATCCGAAGAAAAAGAGAGGGGTGCAACACGAGGACTTCCCAGGAGGTCACCCATCCTAGTACTACTCTCGCCCAAACACGCTTAACTGCGGAGTTCTGATGGGATCCGGTGCATTAGTGTTGGTATGATCGCACCCATCAGCATAAGCGCGTTAAATCCTTATAAAGGATCCGAACGCAGCGATGCACCGGGGAGCTGCAGCCCGAGGGCATTTCGAGATCGCCGCCACCAAATTAGCACCCAAAACGAGATCGGCGGCTCGTATTTTTGGCCTGGGGCAGACTAAGCCTACGAAGCGAGCGTGCTGGACCGACGTAAACGACAAAAAAAATCCGAAGAAAAAGAGAGGGGTGCAACACGAGGACTTCCCAGGAGGTCACCCATCCTAGTACTACTCTCGCCCAAACACGCTTAACTGCGGAGTTCTGATGGGATCCGGTGCATTAGTGTTGGTATGATCGCACCCATCAGCATAAGCGCGTTAAATCCTTATAAAGGATCCGAACGCAGCGATGCACCGGGGAGCTGCAGCCCGAGGGCATTTCGAGATCGCCGCCACCAAATTAGCACCCAAAACGAGATCGGCGGCTCGTATTTTTGGCCTGGGGCAGACTAAGCCTACGAAGCGAGCGTGCTGGACCGACGTAAACGACAAAAAAAATCCGAAGAAAAAGAGAGGGGTGCAACACGAGGACTTCCCAGGAGGTCACCCATCCTAGTACTACTCTCGCCCAAACACGCTTAACTGCGGAGTTCTGATGGGATCCGGTGCATTAGTGTTGGTATGATCGCACCCATCAGCATAAGCGCGTTAAATCCTTATAAAGGATCCGAACGCAGCGATGCACCGGGGAGCTGCAGCCCGAGGGCATTTCGAGATCGCCGCCACCAAATTAGCACCCAAAACGAGATCGGCGGCTCGTATTTTTGGCCTGGGGCAGACTAAGCCTACGAAGCGAGCGTGCTGGACCGACGTAAACGACAAAAAAAATCCGAAGAAAAAGAGAGGGGTGCAACACGAGGACTTCCCAGGAGGTCACCCATCCTAGTACTACTCTCGCCCAAACACGCTTAACTGCGGAGTTCTGATGGGATCCGGTGCATTAGTGTTGGTATGATCGCACCCATCAGCATAAGCGCGTTAAATCCTTATAAAGGATCCGAACGCAGCGATGCACCGGGGAGCTGCAGCCCGAGGGCATTTCGAGATCGCCGCCACCAAATTAGCACCCAAAACGAGATCGGCGGCTCGTATTTTTGGCCTGGGGCAGACTAAGCCTACGAAGCGAGCGTGCTGGACCGACGTAAACGACAAAAAAAATCCGAAGAAAAAGAGAGGGGTGAAACACGAGGACTTCCCAGGAGGTCACCCATCCTAGTACTACTCTCGCCCAAACACGCTTAACTGCGGAGTTCTGATGGGATCCGGTGCATTAGTGTTGGTATGATCGCACCCATCAGCATAAGCGCGTTAAATCCTTATAAAGGATCCGAACGCAGCGATGCACCGGGGAGCTGCAGCCCGAGGGCATTTCGAGATCGCCGCCACCAAATTAGCACCCAAAACGAGATCGGCGGCTCGTATTTTTGGCCTGGGGCAGACTAAGCCTACGAAGCGAGCGTGCTGGACCGACGTAAACGACAAAAAAAATCCGAAGAAAAAGAGAGGGGTGCAACACGAGGACTTCCCAGGAGGTCACCCATCCTAGTACTACTCTCGCCCAAACACGCTTAACTGCGGAGTTCTGATGGGATCCGGTGCATTAGTGTTGGTATGATCGCACCCATCAGCATAAGCGCGTTAAATCCTTATAAAGGATCCGAACGCAGCGATGCACCGGGGAGCTGCAGCCCGAGGGCATTTCGAGATCGCCGCCACCAAATTAGCACCCAAAACGAGATCGGCGGCTCGTATTTTTGGCCTGGGGCAGACTAAGCCTACGAAGCGAGCGTGCTGGACCGACGTAAACGACAAAAAAAATCCGAAGAAAAAGAGAGGGGTGCAACACGAGGACTTCCCAGGAGGTCACCCATCCTAGTACTACTCTCGCCCAAACACGCTTAACTGCGGAGTTCTGATGGGATCCGGTGCATTAGTGTTGGTATGATCGCACCCATCAGCATAAGCGCGTTAAATCCTTATAAAGGATCCGAACGCAGCGATGCACCGGGGAGCTGCAGCCCGAGGGCATTTCGAGATCGCCGCCACCAAATTAGCACCCAAAACGAGATCGGCGGCTCGTATTTTTGGCCTGGGGCAGACTAAGCCTACGAAGCGAGCGTGCTGGACCGACGTAAACGACAAAAAAAATCCGAAGAAAAAGAGAGGGGTGCAACACGAGGACTTCCCAGGAGGTCACCCATCCTAGTACTACTCTCGCCCAAACACGCTTAACTGCGGAGTTCTGATGGGATCCGGTGCATTAGTGTTGGTATGATCGCACCCATCAGCATAAGCGCGTTAAATCCTTATAAAGGATCCGAACGCAGCGATGCACCGGGGAGCTGCAGCCCGAGGGCATTTCGAGATCGCCGCCACCAAATTAGCACCCAAAACGAGATCGGCGGCTCGTATTTTTGGCCTGGGGCAGACTAAGCCTACGAAGCGAGCGTGCTGGACCGACGTAAACGACAAAAAAAATCCGAAGAAAAAGAGAGGGGTGCAACACGAGGACTTCCCAGGAGGTCACCCATCCTAGTACTACTCTCGCCCAAACACGCTTAACTGCGGAGTTCTGATGGGATCCGGTGCATTAGTGTTGGTATGATCGCACCCATCAGCATAAGCGCGTTAAATCCTTATAAAGGATCCGAACGCAGCGATGCACCGGGGAGCTGCAGCCCGAGGGCATTTCGAGATCGCCGCCACCAAATTAGCACCCAAAACGAGATCGGCGGCTCGTATTTTTGGCCTGGGGCAGACTAAGCCTACGAAGCGAGCGTGCTGGACCGACGTAAACGACAAAAAAAATCCGAAGAAAAAGAGAGGGGTGCAACACGAGGACTTCCCAGGAGGTCACCCATCCTAGTACTACTCTCGCCCAAACACGCTTAACTGCGGAGTTCTGATGGGATCCGGTGCATTAGTGTTGGTATGATCGCACCCATCAGCATAAGCGCGTTAAATCCTTATAAAGGATCCGAACGCAGCGATGCACCGGGGAGCTGCAGCCCGAGGGCATTTCGAGATCGCCGCCACCAAATTAGCACCCAAAACGAGATCGGCGGCTCGTATTTTTGGCCTGGGGCAGACTAAGCCTACGAAGCGAGCGTGCTGGACCGACGTAAACGACAAAAAAAATCCGAAGAAAAAGAGAGGGGTGCAACACGAGGACTTCCCAGGAGGTCACCCATCCTAGTACTACTCTCGCCCAAACACGCTTAACTGCGGAGTTCTGATGGGATCCGGTGCATTAGTGTTGGTATGATCGCACCCATCAGCATAAGCGCGTTAAATCCTTATAAAGGATCCGAACGCAGCGATGCACCGGGGAGCTGCAGCCCGAGGGCATTTCGAGATCGCCGCCACCAAATTAGCACCCAAAACGAGATCGGCGGCTCGTATTTTTGGCCTGGGGCAGACTAAGCCTACGAAGCGAGCGTGCTGGACCGACGTAAACGACAAAAAAAATCCGAAGAAAAAGAGAGGGGTGCAACACGAGGACTTCCCAGGAGGTCACCCATCCTAGTACTACTCTCGCCCAAACACGCTTAACTGCGGAGTTCTGATGGGATCCGGTGCATTAGTGTTGGTATGATCGCACCCATCAGCATAAGCGCGTTAAATCCTTATAAAGGATCCGAACGCAGCGATGCACCGGGGAGCTGCAGCCCGAGGGCATTTCGAGATCGCCGCCACCAAATTAGCACCCAAAACGAGATCGGCGGCTCGTATTTTTGGCCTGGGGCAGACTAAGCCTACGAAGCGAGCGTGCTGGACCGACGTAAACGACAAAAAAAATCCGAAGAAAAAGAGAGGGGTGCAACACGAGGACTTCCCAGGAGGTCACCCATCCTAGTACTACTCTCGCCCAAACACGCTTAACTGCGGAGTTCTGATGGGATCCGGTGCATTAGTGTTGGTATGATCGCACCCATCAGCATAAGCGCGTTAAATCCTTATAAAGGATCCGAACGCAGCGATGCACCGGGGAGCTGCAGCCCGAGGGCATTTCGAGATCGCCGCCACCAAATTAGCACCCAAAACGAGATCGGCGGCTCGTATTTTTGGCCTGGGGCAGACTAAGCCTACGAAGCGAGCGTGCTGGACCGACGTAAACGACAAAAAAAAATCCGAAGAAAAAGAGAGGGGTGCAACACGAGGACTTCCCAGGAGGTCACCCATCCTAGTACTACTCTCGCCCAAACACGCTTAACTGCGGAGTTCTGATGGAATCCGGTGCATTAGTGTTGGTATGATCGCACCCATCAGCATAAGCGCGTTAAATCCTTATAAAGGATCCGAACGCAGCGATGCACCGGGGAGCTGCAGCCCGAGGGCATTTCGAGATCGCCGCCACCAAATTAGCACCCAAAACGAGATCGGCGGCTCGTATTTTTGGCCTGGGGCAGACTAAGCCTACGAAGCGAGCGTGCTGGACCGACGTAAACGACAAAAAAAATCCGAAGAAAAAGAGAGGGGTGCAACACGAGGACTTCCCAGGAGGTCACCCATCCTAGTACTACTCTCGCCCAAACACGCTTAACTGCGGAGTTCTGATGGGATCCGGTGCATTAGTGTTGGTATGATCGCACCCATCAGCATAAGCGCGTTAAATCCTTATAAAGGATCCGAACGCAGCGATGCACCGGGGAGCTGCAGCCCGAGGGCATTTCGAGATCGCCGCCACCAAATTAGCACCCAAAACGAGATCGGCGGCTCGTATTTTTGGCCTGGGGCAGACTAAGCCTACGAAGCGAGCGTGCTGGACCGACGTAAACGACAAAAAAAAATCCGAAGAAAAAGAGAGGGGTGCAACACGAGGACTTCCCAGGAGGTCACCCATCCTAGTACTACTCTCGCCCAAACACGCTTAACTGCGGAGTTCTGATGGGATCCGGTGCATTAGTGTTGGTATGATCGCACCCATCAGCATAAGCGCGTTAAATCCTTATAAAGGATCCGAACGCAGCGATGCACCGGGGAGCTGCAGCCCGAGGGCATTTCGAGATCGCCGCCACCAAATTAGCACCCAAAACGAGATCGGCGGCTCGTATTTTTGGCCTGGGGCAGACTAAGCCTACGAAGCGAGCGTGCTGGACCGACGTAAACGACAAAAAAAATCCGAAGAAAAAGAGAGGGGTGCAACACGAGGACTTCCCAGGAGGTCACCCATCCTAGTACTACTCTCGCCCAAACACGCTTAACTGCGGAGTTCTGATGGGATCCGGTGCATTAGTGTTGGTATGATCGCACCCATCAGCATAAGCGCGTTAAATCCTTATAAAGGATCCGAACGCAGCGATGCACCGGGGAGCTGCAGCCCGAGGGCATTTCGAGATCGCCGCCACCAAATTAGCACCCAAAACGAGATCGGCGGCTCGTATTTTTGGCCTGGGGCAGACTAAGCCTACGAAGCGAGCGTGCTGGACCGACGTAAACGACAAAAAAAAATCCGAAGAAAAAGAGAGGGGTGCAACACGAGGACTTCCCAGGAGGTCACCCATCCTAGTACTACTCTCGCCCAAACACGCTTAACTGCGGAGTTCTGATGGGATCCGGTGCATTAGTGTTGGTATGATCGCACCCATCAGCATAAGCGCGTTAAATCCTTATAAAGGATCCGAACGCAGCGATGCACCGGGGAGCTGCAGCCCGAGGGCATTTCGAGATCGCCGCCACCAAATTAGCACCCAAAACGAGATCGGCGGCTCGTATTTTTGGCCTGGGGCAGACTAAGCCTACGAAGCGAGCGTGCTGGACCGACGTAAACGACAAAAAAAAATCCGAAGAAAAAGAGAGGGGTGCAACACGAGGACTTCCCAGGAGGTCACCCATCCTAGTAC
This sequence comes from Quercus alba, assembly GCA_036321655.1. Lineage (NCBI taxonomy): Eukaryota > Viridiplantae > Streptophyta > Magnoliopsida > Fagales > Fagaceae > Quercus > Quercus alba. The sequence goes on from JAYJMT010000018.1 coordinate 235,616, forward strand.
TACTCTCGCCCAAACACGCTTAACTGCGGAGTTCTGATGGGATCCGGTGCATTAGTGTTGGTATGATCGCACCCATCAGCATAAGCGCGTTAAATCCTTATAAAGGATCCGAACGCAGCGATGCACCGGGGAGCTGCAGCCCGAGGGCATTTCGAGATCGCCGCCACCAAATTAGCACCCAAAACGAGATCGGCGGCTCGTATTTTTGGCCTGGGGCAGACTAAGCCTACGAAGCGAGCGTGCTGGACCGACGTAAACGACAAAAAAAAATCCGAAGAAAAAGAGAGGGGTGCAACACGAGGACTTCCCAGGAGGTCACCCATCCTAGTACTACTCTCGCCCAAACACGCTTAACTGCGGAGTTCTGATGGGATCCGGTGCATTAGTGTTGGTATGATCGCACCCATCAGCATAAGCGCGTTAAATCCTTATAAAGGATCCGAACGCAGCGATGCACCGGGGAGCTGCAGCCCGAGGGCATTTCGAGATCGCCGCCACCAAATTAGCACCCAAAACGAGATCGGCGGCTCGTATTTTTGGCCTGGGGCAGACTAAGCCTACGAAGCGAGCGTGCTGGACCGACGTAAACGACAAAAAAAAATCCGAAGAAAAAGAGAGGGGTGCAACACGAGGACTTCCCAGGAGGTCACCCATCCTAGTACTACTCTCGCCCAAACACGCTTAACTGCGGAGTTCTGATGGGATCCGGTGCATTAGTGTTGGTATGATCGCACCCATCAGCATAAGCGCGTTAAATCCTTATAAAGGATCCGAACGCAGCGATGCACCGGGGAGCTGCAGCCCGAGGGCATTTCGAGATCGCCGCCACCAAATTAGCACCCAAAACGAGATCGGCGGCTCGTATTTTTGGCCTGGGGCAGACTAAGCCTACGAAGCGAGCGTGCTGGACCGACGTAAACGACAAAAAAAATCCGAAGAAAAAGAGAGGGGTGCAACACGAGGACTTCCCAGGAGGTCACCCATCCTAGTACTACTCTCGCCCAAACACGCTTAACTGCGGAGTTCTGATGGGATCCGGTGCATTAGTGTTGGTATGATCGCACCCATCAGCATAAGCGCGTTAAATCCTTATAAAGGATCCGAACGCAGCGATGCACCGGGGAGCTGCAGCCCGAGGGCATTTCGAGATCGCCGCCACCAAATTAGCACCCAAAACGAGATCGGCGGCTCGTATTTTTGGCCTGGGGCAGACTAAGCCTACGAAGCGAGCGTGCTGGACCGACGTAAACGACAAAAAAAATCCGAAGAAAAAGAGAGGGGTGCAACACGAGGACTTCCCAGGAGGTCACCCATCCTAGTACTACTCTCGCCCAAACACGCTTAACTGCGGAGTTCTGATGGGATCCGGTGCATTAGTGTTGGTATGATCGCACCCATCAGCATAAGCGCGTTAAATCCTTATAAAGGATCCGAACGCAGCGATGCACCGGGGAGCTGCAGCCCGAGGGCATTTCGAGATCGCCGCCACCAAATTAGCACCCAAAACGAGATCGGCGGCTCGTATTTTTGGCCTGGGGCAGACTAAGCCTACGAAGCGAGCGTGCTGGACCGACGTAAACGACAAAAAAAATCCGAAGAAAAAGAGAGGGGTGCAACACGAGGACTTCCCAGGAGGTCACCCATCCTAGTACTACTCTCGCCCAAACACGCTTAACTGCGGAGTTCTGATGGGATCCGGTGCATTAGTGTTGGTATGATCGCACCCATCAGCATAAGCGCGTTAAATCCTTATAAAGGATCCGAACGCAGCGATGCACCGGGGAGCTGCAGCCCGAGGGCATTTCGAGATCGCCGCCACCAAATTAGCACCCAAAACGAGATCGGCGGCTCGTATTTTTGGCCTGGGGCAGACTAAGCCTACGAAGCGAGCGTGCTGGACCGACGTAAACGACAAAAAAAATCCGAAGAAAAAGAGAGGGGTGCAACACGAGGACTTCCCAGGAGGTCACCCATCCTAGTACTACTCTCGCCCAAACACGCTTAACTGCGGAGTTCTGATGGGATCCGGTGCATTAGTGTTGGTATGATCGCACCCATCAGCATAAGCGCGTTAAATCCTTATAAAGGATCCGAACGCAGCGATGCACCGGGGAGCTGCAGCCCGAGGGCATTTCGAGATCGCCGCCACCAAATTAGCACCCAAAACGAGATCGGCGGCTCGTATTTTTGGCCTGGGGCAGACTAAGCCTACGAAGCGAGCGTGCTGGACCGACGTAAACGACAAAAAAAAATCCGAAGAAAAAGAGAGGGGTGCAACACGAGGACTTCCCAGGAGGTCACCCATCCTAGTACTACTCTCGCCCAAACACGCTTAACTGCGGAGTTCTGATGGGATCCGGTGCATCAGTGTTGGTATGATCGCACCCATCAGCATAAGCGCGTTAAATCCTTATAAAGGATCCGAACGCAGCGATGCACCGGGGAGCTGCAGCCCGAGGGCATTTCGAGATCGCCGCCACCAAATTAGCACCCAAAACGAGATCGGCGGCTCGTATTTTTGGCCTGGGGCAGACTAAGCCTACGAAGCGAGCGTGCTGGACCGACGTAAACGACAAAAAAAAATCCGAAGAAAAAGAGAGGGGTGCAACACGAGGACTTCCCAGGAGGTCACCCATCCTAGTACTACTCTCGCCCAAACACGCTTAACTGCGGAGTTCTGATGGGATCCGGTGCATTAGTGTTGGTATGATCGCACCCATCAGCATAAGCGCGTTAAATCCTTATAAAGGATCCGAACGCAGCGATGCACCGGGGAGCTGCAGCCCGAGGGCATTTCGAGATCGCCGCCACCAAATTAGCACCCAAAACGAGATCGGCGGCTCGTATTTTTGGCCTGGGGCAGACTAAGCCTACGAAGCGAGCGTGCTGGACCGACGTAAACGACAAAAAAAATCCGAAGAAAAAGAGAGGGGTGCAACACGAGGACTTCCCAGGAGGTCACCCATCCTAGTACTACTCTCGCCCAAACACGCTTAACTGCGGAGTTCTGATGGGATCCGGTGCATTAGTGTTGGTATGATCGCACCCATCAGCATAAGCGCGTTAAATCCTTATAAAGGATCCGAACGCAGCGATGCACCGGGGAGCTGCAGCCCGAGGGCATTTCGAGATCGCCGCCACCAAATTAGCACCCAAAACGAGATCGGCGGCTCGTATTTTTGGCCTGGGGCAGACTAAGCCTACGAAGCGAGCGTGCTGGACCGACGTAAACGACAAAAAAAATCCGAAGAAAAAGAGAGGGGTGCAACACGAGGACTTCCCAGGAGGTCACCCATCCTAGTACTACTCTCGCCCAAACACGCTTAACTGCGGAGTTCTGATGGGATCCGGTGCATTAGTGTTGGTATGATCGCACCCATCAGCATAAGCGCGTTAAATCCTTATAAAGGATCCGAACGCAGCGATGCACCGGGGAGCTGCAGCCCGAGGGCATTTCGAGATCGCCGCCACCAAATTAGCACCCAAAACGAGATCGGCGGCTCGTATTTTTGGCCTGGGGCAGACTAAGCCTACGAAGCGAGCGTGCTGGACCGACGTAAACGACAAAAAAAATCCGAAGAAAAAGAGAGGGGTGCAACACGAGGACTTCCCAGGAGGTCACCCATCCTAGTACTACTCTCGCCCAAACACGCTTAACTGCGGAGTTCTGATGGGATCCGGTGCATTAGTGTTGGTATGATCGCACCCATCAGCATAAGCGCGTTAAATCCTTATAAAGGATCCGAACGCAGCGATGCACCGGGGAGCTGCAGCCCGAGGGCATTTCGAGATCGCCGCCACCAAATTAGCACCCAAAACGAGATCGGCGGCTCGTATTTTTGGCCTGGGGCAGACTAAGCCTACGAAGCGAGCGTGCTGGACCGACGTAAACGACAAAAAAAAATCCGAAGAAAAAGAGAGGGGTGCAACACGAGGACTTCCCAGGAGGTCACCCATCCTAGTACTACTCTCGCCCAAACACGCTTAACTGCGGAGTTCTGATGGGATCCGGTGCATTAGTGTTGGTATGATCGCACCCATCAGCATAAGCGCGTTAAATCCTTATAAAGGATCCGAACGCAGCGATGCACCGGGGAGCTGCAGCCCGAGGGCATTTCGAGATCGCCGCCACCAAATTAGCACCCAAAACGAGATCGGCGGCTCGTATTTTTGGCCTGGGGCAGACTAAGCCTACGAAGCGAGCGTGCTGGACCGACGTAAACGACAAAAAAAATCCGAAGAAAAAGAGAGGGGTGCAACACGAGGACTTCCCAGGAGGTCACCCATCCTAGTACTACTCTCGCCCAAACACGCTTAACTGCGGAGTTCTGATGGGATCCGGTGCATTAGTGTTGGTATGATCGCACCCATCAGCATAAGCGCGTTAAATCCTTATAAAGGATCCGAACGCAGCGATGCACCGGGGAGCTGCAGCCCGAGGGCATTTCGAGATCGCCGCCACCAAATTAGCACCCAAAACGAGATCGGCGGCTCGTATTTTTGGCCTGGGGCAGACTAAGCCTACGAAGCGAGCGTGCTGGACCGACGTAAACGACAAAAAAAATCCGAAGAAAAAGAGAGGGGTGCAACACGAGGACTTCCCAGGAGGTCACCCATCCTAGTACTACTCTCGCCCAAACACGCTTAACTGCGGAGTTCTGATGGGATCCGGTGCATTAGTGTTGGTATGATCGCACCCATCAGCATAAGCGCGTTAAATCCTTATAAAGGATCCGAACGCAGCGATGCACCGGGGAGCTGCAGCCCGAGGGCATTTCGAGATCGCCGCCACCAAATTAGCACCCAAAACGAGATCGGCGGCTCGTATTTTTGGCCTGGGGCAGACTAAGCCTACGAAGCGAGCGTGCTGGACCGACGTAAACGACAAAAAAAATCCGAAGAAAAAGAGAGGGGTGCAACACGAGGACTTCCCAGGAGGTCACCCATCCTAGTACTACTCTCGCCCAAACACGCTTAACTGCGGAGTTCTGATGGGATCCGGTGCATTAGTGTTGGTATGATCGCACCCATCAGCATAAGCGCGTTAAATCCTTATAAAGGATCCGAACGCAGCGATGCACCGGGGAGCTGCAGCCCGAGGGCATTTCGAGATCGCCGCCACCAAATTAGCACCCAAAACGAGATCGGCGGCTCGTATTTTTGGCCTGGGGCAGACTAAGCCTACGAAGCGAGCGTGCTGGACCGACGTAAACGACAAAAAAAATCCGAAGAAAAAGAGAGGGGTGCAACACGAGGACTTCCCAGGAGGTCACCCATCCTAGTACTACTCTCGCCCAAACACGCTTAACTGCGGAGTTCTGATGGGATCCGGTGCATTAGTGTTGGTATGATCGCACCCATCAGCATAAGCGCGTTAAATCCTTATAAAGGATCCGAACGCAGCGATGCACCGGGGAGCTGCAGCCCGAGGGCATTTCGAGATCGCCGCCACCAAATTAGCACCCAAAACGAGATCGGCGGCTCGTATTTTTGGCCTGGGGCAGACTAAGCCTACGAAGCGAGCGTGCTGGACCGACGTAAACGACAAAAAAAATCCGAAGAAAAAGAGAGGGGTGCAACACGAGGACTTCCCAGGAGGTCACCCATCCTAGTACTACTCTCGCCCAAACACGCTTAACTGCGGAGTTCTGATGGGATCCGGTGCATTAGTGTTGGTATGATCGCACCCATCAGCATAAGCGCGTTAAATCCTTATAAAGGATCCGAACGCAGCGATGCACCGGGGAGCTGCAGCCCGAGGGCATTTCGAGATCGCCGCCACCAAATTAGCACCCAAAACGAGATCGGCGGCTCGTATTTTTGGCCTGGGGCAGACTAAGCCTACGAAGCGAGCGTGCTGGACCGACGTAAACGACAAAAAAAATCCGAAGAAAAAGAGAGGGGTGCAACACGAGGACTTCCCAGGAGGTCACCCATCCTAGTACTACTCTCGCCCAAACACGCTTAACTGCGGAGTTCTGATGGGATCCGGTGCATTAGTGTTGGTATGATCGCACCCATCAGCATAAGCGCGTTAAATCCTTATAAAGGATCCGAACGCAGCGATGCACCGGGGAGCTGCAGCCCGAGGGCATTTCGAGATCGCCGCCACCAAATTAGCACCCAAAACGAGATCGGCGGCTCGTATTTTTGGCCTGGGGCAGACTAAGCCTACGAAGCGAGCGTGCTGGACCGACGTAAACGACAAAAAAAAATCCGAAGAAAAAGAGAGGGGTGCAACACGAGGACTTCCCAGGAGGTCACCCATCCTAGTACTACTCTCGCCCAAACACGCTTAACTGCGGAGTTCTGATGGGATCCGGTGCATTAGTGTTGGTATGATCGCACCCATCAGCATAAGCGCGTTAAATCCTTATAAAGGATCCGAACGCAGCGATGCACCGGGGAGCTGCAGCCCGAGGGCATTTCGAGATCGCCGCCACCAAATTAGCACCCAAAACGAGATCGGCGGCTCGTATTTTTGGCCTGGGGCAGACTAAGCCTACGAAGCGAGCGTGCTGGACCGACGTAAACGACAAAAAAAAATCCGAAGAAAAAGAGAGGGGTGCAACACGAGGACTTCCCAGGAGGTCACCCATCCTAGTACTACTCTCGCCCAAACACGCTTAACTGCGGAGTTCTGATGGGATCCGGTGCATTAGTGTTGGTATGATCGCACCCATCAGCATAAGCGCGTTAAATCCTTATAAAGGATCCGAACGCAGCGATGCACCGGGGAGCTGCAGCCCGAGGGCATTTCGAGATCGCCGCCACCAAATTAGCACCCAAAACGAGATCGGCGGCTCGTATTTTTGGCCTGGGGCAGACTAAGCCTACGAAGCGAGCGTGCTGGACCGACGTAAACGACAAAAAAAAATCCGAAGAAAAAGAGAGGGGTGCAACACGAGGACTTCCCAGGAGGTCACCCATCCTAGTACTACTCTCGCCCAAACACGCTTAACTGCGGAGTTCTGATGGGATCCGGTGCATTAGTGTTGGTATGATCGCACCCATCAGCATAAGCGCGTTAAATCCTTATAAAGGATCCGAACGCAGCGATGCACCGGGGAGCTGCAGCCCGAGGGCATTTCGAGATCGCCGCCACCAAATTAGCACCCAAAACGAGATCGGCGGCTCGTATTTTTGGCCTGGGGCAGACTAAGCCTACGAAGCGAGCGTGCTGGACCGACGTAAACGACAAAAAAAAATCCGAAGAAAAAGAGAGGGGTGCAACACGAGGACTTCCCAGGAGGTCACCCATCCTAGTACTACTCTCGCCCAAACACGCTTAACTGCGGAGTTCTGATGGGATCCGGTGCATTAGTGTTGGTATGATCGCACCCATCAGCATAAGCGCGTTAAATCCTTATAAAGGATCCGAACGCAGCGATGCACCGGGGAGCTGCAGCCCGAGGGCATTTCGAGATCGCCGCCACCAAATTAGCACCCAAAACGAGATCGGCGGCTCGTATTTTTGGCCTGGGGCAGACTAAGCCTACGAAGCGAGCGTGCTGGACCGACGTAAACGACAAAAAAAAATCCGAAGAAAAAGAGAGGGGTGCAACACGAGGACTTCCCAGGAGGTCACCCATCCTAGTACTACTCTCGCCCAAACACGCTTAACTGCGGAGTTCTGATGGGATCCGGTGCATTAGTGTTGGTATGATCGCACCCATCAGCATAAGCGCGTTAAATCCTTATAAAGGATCCGAACGCAGCGATGCACCGGGGAGCTGCAGCCCGAGGGCATTTCGAGATCGCCGCCACCAAATTAGCACCCAAAACGAGATCGGCGGCTCGTATTTTTGGCCTGGGGCAGACTAAGCCTACGAAGCGAGCGTGCTGGACCGACGTAAACGACAAAAAAAAATCCGAAGAAAAAGAGAGGGGTGCAACACGAGGACTTCCCAGGAGGTCACCCATCCTAGTACTACTCTCGCCCAAACACGCTTAACTGCGGAGTTCTGATGGGATCCGGTGCATTAGTGTTGGTATGATCGCACCCATCAGCATAAGCGCGTTAAATCCTTATAAAGGATCCGAACGCAGCGATGCACCGGGGAGCTGCAGCCCGAGGGCATTTCGAGATCGCCGCCACCAAATTAGCACCCAAAACGAGATCGGCGGCTCGTATTTTTGGCCTGGGGCAGACTAAGCCTACGAAGCGAGCGTGCTGGACCGACGTAAACGACAAAAAAAAATCCGAAGAAAAAGAGAGGGGTGCAACACGAGGACTTCCCAGGAGGTCACCCATCCTAGTACTACTCTCGCCCAAACACGCTTAACTGCGGAGTTCTGATGGGATCCGGTGCATTAGTGTTGGTATGATCGCACCCATCAGCATAAGCGCGTTAAATCCTTATAAAGGATCCGAACGCAGCGATGCACCGGGGAGCTGCAGCCCGAGGGCATTTCGAGATCGCCGCCACCAAATTAGCACCCAAAACGAGATCGGCGGCTCGTATTTTTGGCCTGGGGCAGACTAAGCCTACGAAGCGAGCGTGCTGGACCGACGTAAACGACAAAAAAAAATCCGAAGAAAAAGAGAGGGGTGCAACACGAGGACTTCCCAGGAGGTCACCCATCCTAGTACTACTCTCGCCCAAACACGCTTAACTGCGGAGTTCTGATGGGATCCGGTGCATTAGTGTTGGTATGATCGCACCCATCAGCATAAGCGCGTTAAATCCTTATAAAGGATCCGAACGCAGCGATGCACCGGGGAGCTGCAGCCCGAGGGCATTTCGAGATCGCCGCCACCAAATTAGCACCCAAAACGAGATCGGCGGCTCGTATTTTTGGCCTGGGGCAGACTAAGCCTACGAAGCGAGCGTGCTGGACCGACGTAAACGACAAAAAAAAATCCGAAGAAAAAGAGAGGGGTGCAACACGAGGACTTCCCAGGAGGTCACCCATCCTAGTACTACTCTCGCCCAAACACGCTTAACTGCGGAGTTCTGATGGGATCCGGTGCATTAGTGTTGGTATGATCGCACCCATCAGCATAAGCGCGTTAAATCCTTATAAAGGATCCGAACGCAGCGATGCACCGGGGAGCTGCAGCCCGAGGGCATTTCGAGATCGCCGCCACCAAATTAGCACCCAAAACGAGATCGGCGGCTCGTATTTTTGGCCTGGGGCAGACTAAGCCTACGAAGCGAGCGTGCTGGACCGACGTAAACGACAAAAAAAATCCGAAGAAAAAGAGAGGGGTGCAACACGAGGACTTCCCAGGAGGTCACCCATCCTAGTACTACTCTCGCCCAAACACGCTTAACTGCGGAGTTCTGATGGGATCCGGTGCATTAGTGTTGGTATGATCGCACCCATCAGCATAAGCGCGTTAAATCCTTATAAAGGATCCGAACGCAGCGATGCACCGGGGAGCTGCAGCCCGAGGGCATTTCGAGATCGCCGCCACCAAATTAGCACCCAAAACGAGATCGGCGGCTCGTATTTTTGGCCTGGGGCAGACTAAGCCTACGAAGCGAGCGTGCTGGACCGACGTAAACGACAAAAAAAATCCGAAGAAAAAGAGAGGGGTGCAACACGAGGACTTCCCAGGAGGTCACCCATCCTAGTACTACTCTCGCCCAAACACGCTTAACTGCGGAGTTCTGATGGGATCCGGTGCATTAGTGTTGGTATGATCGCACCCATCAGCATAAGCGCGTTAAATCCTTATAAAGGATCCGAACGCAGCGATGCACCGGGGAGCTGCAGCCCGAGGGCATTTCGAGATCGCCGCCACCAAATTAGCACCCAAAACGAGATCGGCGGCTCGTATTTTTGGCCTGGGGCAGACTAAGCCTACGAAGCGAGCGTGCTGGACCGACGTAAACGACAAAAAAAATCCGAAGAAAAAGAGAGGGGTGCAACACGAGGACTTCCCAGGAGGTCACCCATCCTAGTACTACTCTCGCCCAAACACGCTTAACTGCGGAGTTCTGATGGGATCCGGTGCATTAGTGTTGGTATGATCGCACCCATCAGCATAAGCGCGTTAAATCCTTATAAAGGATCCGAACGCAGCGATGCACCGGGGAGCTGCAGCCCGAGGGCATTTCGAGATCGCCGCCACCAAATTAGCACCCAAAACGAGATCGGCGGCTCGTATTTTTGGCCTGGGGCAGACTAAGCCTACGAAGCGAGCGTGCTGGACCGACGTAAACGACAAAAAAAATCCGAAGAAAAAGAGAGGGGTGCAACACGAGGACTTCCCAGGAGGTCACCCATCCTAGTACTACTCTCGCCCAAACACGCTTAACTGCGGAGTTCTGATGGGATCCGGTGCATTAGTGTTGGTATGATCGCACCCATCAGCATAAGCGCGTTAAATCCTTATAAAGGATCCGAACGCAGCGATGCACCGGGGAGCTGCAGCCCGAGGGCATTTCGAGATCGCCGCCACCAAATTAGCACCCAAAACGAGATCGGCGGCTCGTATTTTTGGCCTGGGGCAGACTAAGCCTACGAAGCGAGCGTGCTGGACCGACGTAAACGACAAAAAAAATCCGAAGAAAAAGAGAGGGGTGCAACACGAGGACTTCCCAGGAGGTCACCCATCCTAGTACTACTCTCGCCCAAACACGCTTAACTGCGGAGTTCTGATGGGATCCGGTGCATTAGTGTTGGTATGATCGCACCCATCAGCATAAGCGCGTTAAATCCTTATAAAGGATCCGAACGCAGCGATGCACCGGGGAGCTGCAGCCCGAGGGCATTTCGAGATCGCCGCCACCAAATTAGCACCCAAAACGAGATCGGCGGCTCGTATTTTTGGCCTGGGGCAGACTAAGCCTACGAAGCGAGCGTGCTGGACCGACGTAAACGACAAAAAAAAATCCGAAGAAAAAGAGAGGGGTGCAACACGAGGACTTCCCAGGAGGTCACCCATCCTAGTACTACTCTCGCCCAAACACGCTTAACTGCGGAGTTCTGATGGGATCCGGTGCATTAGTGTTGGTATGATCGCACCCATCAGCATAAGCGCGTTAAATCCTTATAAAGGATCCGAACGCAGCGATGCACCGGGGAGCTGCAGCCCGAGGGCATTTCGAGATCGCCGCCACCAAATTAGCACCCAAAACGAGATCGGCGGCTCGTATTTTTGGCCTGGGGCAGACTAAGCCTACGAAGCGAGCGTGCTGGACCGACGTAAACGACAAAAAAAATCCGAAGAAAAAGAGAGGGGTGCAACACGAGGACTTCCCAGGAGGTCACCCATCCTAGTACTACTCTCGCCCAAACACGCTTAACTGCGGAGTTCTGATGGGATCCGGTGCATTAGTGTTGGTATGATCGCACCCATCAGCATAAGCGCGTTAAATCCTTATAAAGGATCCGAACGCAGCGATGCACCGGGGAGCTGCAGCCCGAGGGCATTTCGAGATCGCCGCCACCAAATTAGCACCCAAAACGAGATCGGCGGCTCGTATTTTTGGCCTGGGGCAGACTAAGCCTACGAAGCGAGCGTGCTGGACCGACGTAAACGACAAAAAAAATCCGAAGAAAAAGAGAGGGGTGCAACACGAGGACTTCCCAGGAGGTCACCCATCCTAGTACTACTCTCGCCCAAACACGCTTAACTGCGGAGTTCTGATGGGATCCGGTGCATTAGTGTTGGTATGATCGCACCCATCAGCATAAGCGCGTTAAATCCTTATAAAGGATCCGAACGCAGCGATGCACCGGGGAGCTGCAGCCCGAGGGCATTTCGAGATCGCCGCCACCAAATTAGCACCCAAAACGAGATCGGCGGCTCGTATTTTTGGCCTGGGGCAGACTAAGCCTACGAAGCGAGCGTGCTGGACCGACGTAAACGACAAAAAAAATCCGAAGAAAAAGAGAGGGGTGCAACACGAGGACTTCCCAGGAGGTCACCCATCCTAGTACTACTCTCGCCCAAACACGCTTAACTGCGGAGTTCTGATGGGATCCGGTGCATTAGTGTTGGTATGATCGCACCCATCAGCATAAGCGCGTTAAATCCTTATAAAGGATCCGAACGCAGCGATGCACCGGGGAGCTGCAGCCCGAGGGCATTTCGAGATCGCCGCCACCAAATTAGCACCCAAAACGAGATCGGCGGCTCGTATTTTTGGCCTGGGGCAGACTAAGCCTACGAAGCGAGCGTGCTGGACCGACGTAAACGACAAAAAAAATCCGAAGAAAAAGAGAGGGGTGCAACACGAGGACTTCCCAGGAGGTCACCCATCCTAGTACTACTCTCGCCCAAACACGCTTAACTGCGGAGTTCTGATGGGATCCGGTGCATTAGTGTTGGTATGATCGCACCCATCAGCATAAGCGCGTTAAATCCTTATAAAGGATCCGAACGCAGCGATGCACCGGGGAGCTGCAGCCCGAGGGCATTTCGAGATCGCCGCCACCAAATTAGCACCCAAAACGAGATCGGCGGCTCGTATTTTTGGCCTGGGGCAGACTAAGCCTACGAAGCGAGCGTGCTGGACCGACGTAAACGACAAAAAAAATCCGAAGAAAAAGAGAGGGGTGCAACACGAGGACTTCCCAGGAGGTCACCCATCCTAGTACTACTCTCGCCCAAACACGCTTAACTGCGGAGTTCTGATGGGATCCGGTGCATTAGTGTTGGTATGATCGCACCCATCAGCATAAGCGCGTTAAATCCTTATAAAGGATCCGAACGCAGCGATGCACCGGGGAGCTGCAGCCCGAGGGCATTTCGAGATCGCCGCCACCAAATTAGCACCCAAAACGAGATCGGCGGCTCGTATTTTTGGCCTGGGGCAGACTAAGCCTACGAAGCGAGCGTGCTGGACCGACGTAAACGACAAAAAAAATCCGAAGAAAAAGAGAGGGGTGCAACACGAGGACTTCCCAGGAGGTCACCCATCCTAGTACTACTCTCGCCCAAACACGCTTAACTGCGGAGTTCTGATGGGATCCGGTGCATTAGTGTTGGTATGATCGCACCCATCAGCATAAGCGCGTTAAATCCTTATAAAGGATCCGAACGCAGCGATGCACCGGGGAGCTGCAGCCCGAGGGCATTTCGAGATCGCCGCCACCAAATTAGCACCCAAAACGAGATCGGCGGCTCGTATTTTTGGCCTGGGGCAGACTAAGCCTACGAAGCGAGCGTGCTGGACCGACGTAAACGACAAAAAAAATCCGAAGAAAAAGAGAGGGGTGCAACACGAGGACTTCCCAGGAGGTCACCCATCCTAGTACTACTCTCGCCCAAACACGCTTAACTGCGGAGTTCTGATGGGATCCGGTGCATTAGTGTTGGTATGATCGCACCCATCAGCATAAGCGCGTTAAATCCTTATAAAGGATCCGAACGCAGCGATGCACCGGGGAGCTGCAGCCCGAGGGCATTTCGAGATCGCCGCCACCAAATTAGCACCCAAAACGAGATCGGCGGCTCGTATTTTTGGCCTGGGGCAGACTAAGCCTACGAAGCGAGCGTGCTGGACCGACGTAAACGACAAAAAAAATCCGAAGAAAAAGAGAGGGGTGCAACACGAGGACTTCCCAGGAGGTCACCCATCCTAGTACTACTCTCGCCCAAACACGCTTAACTGCGGAGTTCTGATGGGATCCGGTGCATTAGTGTTGGTATGATCGCACCCATCAGCATAAGCGCGTTAAATCCTTATAAAGGATCCGAACGCAGCGATGCACCGGGGAGCTGCAGCCCGAGGGCATTTCGAGATCGCCGCCACCAAATTAGCACCCAAAACGAGATCGGCGGCTCGTATTTTTGGCCTGGGGCAGACTAAGCCTACGAAGCGAGCGTGCTGGACCGACGTAAACGACAAAAAAAATCCGAAGAAAAAGAGAGGGGTGCAACACGAGGACTTCCCAGGAGGTCACCCATCCTAGTACTACTCTCGCCCAAACACGCTTAACTGCGGAGTTCTGATGGGATCCGGTGCATTAGTGTTGGTATGATCGCACCCATCAGCATAAGCGCGTTAAATCCTTATAAAGGATCCGAACGCAGCGATGCACCGGGGAGCTGCAGCCCGAGGGCATTTCGAGATCGCCGCCACCAAATTAGCACCCAAAACGAGATCGGCGGCTCGTATTTTTGGCCTGGGGCAGACTAAGCCTACGAAGCGAGCGTGCTGGACCGACGTAAACGACAAAAAAAATCCGAAGAAAAAGAGAGGGGTGCAACACGAGGACTTCCCAGGAGGTCACCCATCCTAGTACTACTCTCGCCCAAACACGCTTAACTGCGGAGTTCTGATGGGATCCGGTGCATTAGTGTTGGTATGATCGCACCCATCAGCATAAGCGCGTTAAATCCTTATAAAGGATCCGAACGCAGCGATGCACCGGGGAGCTGCAGCCCGAGGGCATTTCGAGATCGCCGCCACCAAATTAGCACCCAAAACGAGATCGGCGGCTCGTATTTTTGGCCTGGGGCAGACTAAGCCTACGAAGCGAGCGTGCTGGACCGACGTAAACGACAAAAAAAATCCGAAGAAAAAGAGAGGGGTGCAACACGAGGACTTCCCAGGAGGTCACCCATCCTAGTACTACTCTCGCCCAAACACGCTTAACTGCGGAGTTCTGATGGGATCCGGTGCATTAGTGTTGGTATGATCGCACCCATCAGCATAAGCGCGTTAAATCCTTATAAAGGATCCGAACGCAGCGATGCACCGGGGAGCTGCAGCCCGAGGGCATTTCGAGATCGCCGCCACCAAATTAGCACCCAAAACGAGATCGGCGGCTCGTATTTTTGGCCTGGGGCAGACTAAGCCTACGAAGCGAGCGTGCTGGACCGACGTAAACGACAAAAAAAATCCGAAGAAAAAGAGAGGGGTGCAACACGAGGACTTCCCAGGAGGTCACCCATCCTAGTACTACTCTCGCCCAAACACGCTTAACTGCGGAGTTCTGATGGGATCCGGTGCATTAGTGTTGGTATGATCGCACCCATCAGCATAAGCGCGTTAAATCCTTATAAAGGATCCGAACGCAGCGATGCACCGGGGAGCTGCAGCCCGAGGGCATTTCGAGATCGCCGCCACCAAATTAGCACCCAAAACGAGATCGGCGGCTCGTATTTTTGGCCTGGGGCAGACTAAGCCTACGAAGCGAGCGTGCTGGACCGACGTAAACGACAAAAAAAATCCGAAGAAAAAGAGAGGGGTGCAACACGAGGACTTCCCAGGAGGTCACCCATCCTAGTACTACTCTCGCCCAAACACGCTTAACTGCGGAGTTCTGATGGGATCCGGTGCATTAGTGTTGGTATGATCGCACCCATCAGCATAAGCGCGTTAAATCCTTATAAAGGATCCGAACGCAGCGATGCACCGGGGAGCTGCAGCCCGAGGGCATTTCGAGATCGCCGCCACCAAATTAGCACCCAAAACGAGATCGGCGGCTCGTATTTTTGGCCTGGGGCAGACTAAGCCTACGAAGCGAGCGTGCTGGACCGACGTAAACGACAAAAAAAATCCGAAGAAAAAGAGAGGGGTGCAACACGAGGACTTCCCAGGAGGTCACCCATCCTAGTACTACTCTCGCCCAAACACGCTTAACTGCGGAGTTCTGATGGGATCCGGTGCATTAGTGTTGGTATGATCGCACCCATCAGCATAAGCGCGTTAAATCCTTATAAAGGATCCGAACGCAGCGATGCACCGGGGAGCTGCAGCCCGAGGGCATTTCGAGATCGCCGCCACCAAATTAGCACCCAAAACGAGATCGGCGGCTCGTATTTTTGGCCTGGGGCAGACTAAGCCTACGAAGCGAGCGTGCTGGACCGACGTAAACGACAAAAAAAATCCGAAGAAAAAGAGAGGGGTGCAACACGAGGACTTCCCAGGAGGTCACCCATCCTAGTACTACTCTCGCCCAAACACGCTTAACTGCGGAGTTCTGATGGGATCCGGTGCATTAGTGTTGGTATGATCGCACCCATCAGCATAAGCGCGTTAAATCCTTATAAAGGATCCGAACGCAGCGATGCACCGGGGAGCTGCAGCCCGAGGGCATTTCGAGATCGCCGCCACCAAATTAGCACCCAAAACGAGATCGGCGGCTCGTATTTTTGGCCTGGGGCAGACTAAGCCTACGAAGCGAGCGTGCTGGACCGACGTAAACGACAAAAAAAATCCGAAGAAAAAGAGAGGGGTGCAACACGAGGACTTCCCAGGAGGTCACCCATCCTAGTACTACTCTCGCCCAAACACGCTTAACTGCGGAGTTCTGATGGGATCCGGTGCATTAGTGTTGGTATGATCGCACCCATCAGCATAAGCGCGTTAAATCCTTATAAAGGATCCGAACGCAGCGATGCACCGGGGAGCTGCAGCCCGAGGGCATTTCGAGATCGCCGCCACCAAATTAGCACCCAAAACGAGATCGGCGGCTCGTATTTTTGGCCTGGGGCAGACTAAGCCTACGAAGCGAGCGTGCTGGACCGACGTAAACGACAAAAAAAATCCGAAGAAAAAGAGAGGGGTGCAACACGAGGACTTCCCAGGAGGTCACCCATCCTAGTACTACTCTCGCCCAAACACGCTTAACTGCGGAGTTCTGATGGGATCCGGTGCATTAGTGTTGGTATGATCGCACCCATCAGCATAAGCGCGTTAAATCCTTATAAAGGATCCGAACGCAGCGATGCACCGGGGAGCTGCAGCCCGAGGGCATTTCGAGATCGCCGCCACCAAATTAGCACCCAAAACGAGATCGGCGGCTCGTATTTTTGGCCTGGGGCAGACTAAGCCTACGAAGCGAGCGTGCTGGACCGACGTAAACGACAAAAAAAATCCGAAGAAAAAGAGAGGGGTGCAACACGAGGACTTCCCAGGAGGTCACCCATCCTAGTACTACTCTCGCCCAAACACGCTTAACTGCGGAGTTCTGATGGGATCCGGTGCATTAGTGTTGGTATGATCGCACCCATCAGCATAAGCGCGTTAAATCCTTATAAAGGATCCGAACGCAGCGATGCACCGGGGAGCTGCAGCCCGAGGGCATTTCGAGATCGCCGCCACCAAATTAGCACCCAAAACGAGATCGGCGGCTCGTATTTTTGGCCTGGGGCAGACTAAGCCTACGAAGCGAGCGTGCTGGACCGACGTAAACGACAAAAAAAATCCGAAGAAAAAGAGAGGGGTGCAACACGAGGACTTCCCAGGAGGTCACCCATCCTAGTACTACTCTCGCCCAAACACGCTTAACTGCGGAGTTCTGATGGGATCCGGTGCATTAGTGTTGGTATGATCGCACCCATCAGCATAAGCGCGTTAAATCCTTATAAAGGATCCGAACGCAGCGATGCACCGGGGAGCTGCAGCCCGAGGGCATTTCGAGATCGCCGCCACCAAATTAGCACCCAAAACGAGATCGGCGGCTCGTATTTTTGGCCTGGGGCAGACTAAGCCTACGAAGCGAGCGTGCTGGACCGACGTAAACGACAAAAAAAATCCGAAGAAAAAGAGAGGGGTGCAACACGAGGACTTCCCAGGAGGTCACCCATCCTAGTACTACTCTCTGCCCAAACACGCTTAACTGCGGAGTTCTGATGGGATCCGGTGCATTAGTGTTGGTATGATCGCACCCATCAGCATAAGCGCGTTAAATCCTTATAAAGGATCCGAACGCAGCGATGCACCGGGGAGCTGCAGCCCGAGGGCATTTCGAGATCGCCGCCACCAAAATTAGCACCCAAAACGAGATCGGCGGCTCGTATTTTTGGCCTGGGGCAGACTAAGCCTACGAAGCGAGCGTGCTGGACCGACGTAAACGACAAAAAAAATCCGAAGAAAAAGAGAGGGGTGCAACACGAGGACTTCCCAGGAGGTCACCCATCCTAGTACTACTCTCGCCCAAACACGCTTAACTGCGGAGTTCTGATGGGATCCGGTGCATTAGTGTTGGTATGATCGCACCCATCAGCATAAGCGCGTTAAATCCTTATAAAGGATCCGAACGCAGCGATGCACCGGGGAGCTGCAGCCCGAGGGCATTTCGAGATCGCCGCCACCAAATTAGCACCCAAAACGAGATCGGCGGCTCGTATTTTTGGCCTGGGGCAGACTAAGCCTACGAAGCGAGCGTGCTGGACCGACGTAAACGACAAAAAAAATCCGAAGAAAAAGAGAGGGGTGCAACACGAGGACTTCCCAGGAGGTCACCCATCCTAGTACTACTCTCGCCCAAACACGCTTAACTGCGGAGTTCTGATGGGATCCGGTGCATTAGTGTTGGTATGATCGCACCCATCAGCATAAGCGCGTTAAATCCTTATAAAGGATCCGAACGCAGCGATGCACCGGGGAGCTGCAGCCCGAGGGCATTTCGAGATCGCCGCCACCAAATTAGCACCCAAAACGAGATCGGCGGCTCGTATTTTTGGCCTGGGGCAGACTAAGCCTACGAAGCGAGCGTGCTGGACCGACGTAAACGACAAAAAAAATCCGAAGAAAAAGAGAGGGGTGCAACACGAGGACTTCCCAGGAGGTCACCCATCCTAGTACTACTCTCGCCCAAACACGCTTAACTGCGGAGTTCTGATGGGATCCGGTGCATTAGTGTTGGTATGATCGCACCCATCAGCATAAGCGCGTTAAATCCTTATAAAGGATCCGAACGCAGCGATGCACCGGGGAGCTGCAGCCCGAGGGCATTTCGAGATCGCCGCCACCAAATTAGCACCCAAAACGAGATCGGCGGCTCGTATTTTTGGCCTGGGGCAGACTAAGCCTACGAAGCGAGCGTGCTGGACCGACGTAAACGACAAAAAAAATCCGAAGAAAAAGAGAGGGGTGCAACACGAGGACTTCCCAGGAGGTCACCCATCCTAGTACTACTCTCGCCCAAACACGCTTAACTGCGGAGTTCTGATGGGATCCGGTGCATTAGTGTTGGTATGATCGCACCCATCAGCATAAGCGCGTTAAATCCTTATAAAGGATCCGAACGCAGCGATGCACCGGGGAGCTGCAGCCCGAGGGCATTTCGAGATCGCCGCCACCAAATTAGCACCCAAAACGAGATCGGCGGCTCGTATTTTTGGCCTGGGGCAGACTAAGCCTACGAAGCGAGCGTGCTGGACCGACGTAAACGACAAAAAAAATCCGAAGAAAAAGAGAGGGGTGCAACACGAGGACTTCCCAGGAGGTCACCCATCCTAGTACTACTCTCGCCCAAACACGCTTAACTGCGGAGTTCTGATGGGATCCGGTGCATTAGTGTTGGTATGATCGCACCCATCAGCATAAGCGCGTTAAATCCTTATAAAGGATCCGAACGCAGCGATGCACCGGGGAGCTGCAGCCCGAGGGCATTTCGAGATCGCCGCCACCAAATTAGCACCCAAAACGAGATCGGCGGCTCGTATTTTTGGCCTGGGGCAGACTAAGCCTACGAAGCGAGCGTGCTGGACCGACGTAAACGACAAAAAAAATCCGAAGAAAAAGAGAGGGGTGCAACACGAGGACTTCCCAGGAGGTCACCCATCCTAGTACTACTCTCGCCCAAACACGCTTAACTGCGGAGTTCTGATGGGATCCGGTGCATTAGTGTTGGTATGATCGCACCCATCAGCATAAGCGCGTTAAATCCTTATAAAGGATCCGAACGCAGCGATGCACCGGGGAGCTGCAGCCCGAGGGCATTTCGAGATCGCCGCCACCAAATTAGCACCCAAAACGAGATCGGCGGCTCGTATTTTTGGCCTGGGGCAGACTAAGCCTACGAAGCGAGCGTGCTGGACCGACGTAAACGACAAAAAAAATCCGAAGAAAAAGAGAGGGGTGCAACACGAGGACTTCCCAGGAGGTCACCCATCCTAGTACTACTCTCGCCCAAACACGCTTAACTGCGGAGTTCTGATGGGATCCGGTGCATTAGTGTTGGTATGATCGCACCCATCAGCATAAGCGCGTTAAATCCTTATAAAGGATCCGAACGCAGCGATGCACCGGGGAGCTGCAGCCCGAGGGCATTTCGAGATCGCCGCCACCAAATTAGCACCCAAAACGAGATCGGCGGCTCGTATTTTTGGCCTGGGGCAGACTAAGCCTACGAAGCGAGCGTGCTGGACCGACGTAAACGACAAAAAAAATCCGAAGAAAAAGAGAGGGGTGCAACACGAGGACTTCCCAGGAGGTCACCCATCCTAGTACTACTCTCGCCCAAACACGCTTAACTGCGGAGTTCTGATGGGATCCGGTGCATTAGTGTTGGTATGATCGCACCCATCAGCATAAGCGCGTTAAATCCTTATAAAGGATCCGAACGCAGCGATGCACCGGGGAGCTGCAGCCCGAGGGCATTTCGAGATCGCCGCCACCAAATTAGCACCCAAAACGAGATCGGCGGCTCGTATTTTTGGCCTGGGGCAGACTAAGCCTACGAAGCGAGCGTGCTGGACCGACGTAAACGACAAAAAAAATCCGAAGAAAAAGAGAGGGGTGCAACACGAGGACTTCCCAGGAGGTCACCCATCCTAGTACTACTCTCGCCCAAACACGCTTAACTGCGGAGTTCTGATGGGATCCGGTGCATTAGTGTTGGTATGATCGCACCCATCAGCATAAGCGCGTTAAATCCTTATAAAGGATCCGAACGCAGCGATGCACCGGGGAGCTGCAGCCCGAGGGCATTTCGAGATCGCCGCCACCAAATTAGCACCCAAAACGAGATCGGCGGCTCGTATTTTTGGCCTGGGGCAGACTAAGCCTACGAAGCGAGCGTGCTGGACCGACGTAAACGACAAAAAAAATCCGAAGAAAAAGAGAGGGGTGCAACACGAGGACTTCCCAGGAGGTCACCCATCCTAGTACTACTCTCGCCCAAACACGCTTAACTGCGGAGTTCTGATGGGATCCGGTGCATTAGTGTTGGTATGATCGCACCCATCAGCATAAGCGCGTTAAATCCTTATAAAGGATCCGAACGCAGCGATGCACCGGGGAGCTGCAGCCCGAGGGCATTTCGAGATCGCCGCCACCAAATTAGCACCCAAAACGAGATCGGCGGCTCGTATTTTTGGCCTGGGGCAGACTAAGCCTACGAAGCGAGCGTGCTGGACCGACGTAAACGACAAAAAAAATCCGAAGAAAAAGAGAGGGGTGCAACACGAGGACTTCCCAGGAGGTCACCCATCCTAGTACTACTCTCGCCCAAACACGCTTAACTGCGGAGTTCTGATGGGATCCGGTGCATTAGTGTTGGTATGATCGCACCCATCAGCATAAGCGCGTTAAATCCTTATAAAGGATCCGAACGCAGCGATGCACCGGGGAGCTGCAGCCCGAGGGCATTTCGAGATCGCCGCCACCAAATTAGCACCCAAAACGAGATCGGCGGCTCGTATTTTTGGCCTGGGGCAGACTAAGCCTACGAAGCGAGCGTGCTGGACCGACGTAAACGACAAAAAAAATCCGAAGAAAAAGAGAGGGGTGCAACACGAGGACTTCCCAGGAGGTCACCCATCCTAGTACTACTCTCGCCCAAACACGCTTAACTGCGGAGTTCTGATGGGATCCGGTGCATTAGTGTTGGTATGATCGCACCCATCAGCATAAGCGCGTTAAATCCTTATAAAGGATCCGAACGCAGCGATGCACCGGGGAGCTGCAGCCCGAGGGCATTTCGAGATCGCCGCCACCAAATTAGCACCCAAAACGAGATCGGCGGCTCGTATTTTTGGCCTGGGGCAGACTAAGCCTACGAAGCGAGCGTGCTGGACCGACGTAAACGACAAAAAAAATCCGAAGAAAAAGAGAGGGGTGCAACACGAGGACTTCCCAGGAGGTCACCCATCCTAGTACTACTCTCGCCCAAACACGCTTAACTGCGGAGTTCTGATGGGATCCGGTGCATTAGTGTTGGTATGATCGCACCCATCAGCATAAGCGCGTTAAATCCTTATAAAGGATCCGAACGCAGCGATGCACCGGGGAGCTGCAGCCCGAGGGCATTTCGAGATCGCCGCCACCAAATTAGCACCCAAAACGAGATCGGCGGCTCGTATTTTTGGCCTGGGGCAGACTAAGCCTACGAAGCGAGCGTGCTGGACCGACGTAAACGACAAAAAAAATCCGAAGAAAAAGAGAGGGGTGCAACACGAGGACTTCCCAGGAGGTCACCCATCCTAGTACTACTCTCGCCCAAACACGCTTAACTGCGGAGTTCTGATGGGATCCGGTGCATTAGTGTTGGTATGATCGCACCCATCAGCATAAGCGCGTTAAATCCTTATAAAGGATCCGAACGCAGCGATGCACCGGGGAGCTGCAGCCCGAGGGCATTTCGAGATCGCCGCCACCAAATTAGCACCCAAAACGAGATCGGCGGCTCGTATTTTTGGCCTGGGGCAGACTAAGCCTACGAAGCGAGCGTGCTGGACCGACGTAAACGACAAAAAAAATCCGAAGAAAAAGAGAGGGGTGCAACACGAGGACTTCCCAGGAGGTCACCCATCCTAGTACTACTCTCGCCCAAACACGCTTAACTGCGGAGTTCTGATGGGATCCGGTGCATTAGTGTTGGTATGATCGCACCCATCAGCATAAGCGCGTTAAATCCTTATAAAGGATCCGAACGCAGCGATGCACCGGGGAGCTGCAGCCCGAGGGCATTTCGAGATCGCCGCCACCAAATTAGCACCCAAAACGAGATCGGCGGCTCGTATTTTTGGCCTGGGGCAGACTAAGCCTACGAAGCGAGCGTGCTGGACCGACGTAAACGACAAAAAAAATCCGAAGAAAAAGAGAGGGGTGCAACACGAGGACTTCCCAGGAGGTCACCCATCCTAGTACTACTCTCGCCCAAACACGCTTAACTGCGGAGTTCTGATGGGATCCGGTGCATTAGTGTTGGTATGATCGCACCCATCAGCATAAGCGCGTTAAATCCTTATAAAGGATCCGAACGCAGCGATGCACCGGGGAGCTGCAGCCCGAGGGCATTTCGAGATCGCCGCCACCAAATTAGCACCCAAAACGAGATCGGCGGCTCGTATTTTTGGCCTGGGGCAGACTAAGCCTACGAAGCGAGCGTGCTGGACCGACGTAAACGACAAAAAAAATCCGAAGAAAAAGAGAGGGGTGCAACACGAGGACTTCCCAGGAGGTCACCCATCCTAGTACTACTCTCGCCCAAACACGCTTAACTGCGGAGTTCTGATGGGATCCGGTGCATTAGTGTTGGTATGATCGCACCCATCAGCATAAGCGCGTTAAATCCTTATAAAGGATCCGAACGCAGCGATGCACCGGGGAGCTGCAGCCCGAGGGCATTTCGAGATCGCCGCCACCAAATTAGCACCCAAAACGAGATCGGCGGCTCGTATTTTTGGCCTGGGGCAGACTAAGCCTACGAAGCGAGCGTGCTGGACCGACGTAAACGACAAAAAAAATCCGAAGAAAAAGAGAGGGGTGCAACACGAGGACTTCCCAGGAGGTCACCCATCCTAGTACTACTCTCGCCCAAACACGCTTAACTGCGGAGTTCTGATGGGATCCGGTGCATTAGTGTTGGTATGATCGCACCCATCAGCATAAGCGCGTTAAATCCTTATAAAGGATCCGAACGCAGCGATGCACCGGGGAGCTGCAGCCCGAGGGCATTTCGAGATCGCCGCCACCAAATTAGCACCCAAAACGAGATCGGCGGCTCGTATTTTTGGCCTGGGGCAGACTAAGCCTACGAAGCGAGCGTGCTGGACCGACGTAAACGACAAAAAAAATCCGAAGAAAAAGAGAGGGGTGCAACACGAGGACTTCCCAGGAGGTCACCCATCCTAGTACTACTCTCGCCCAAACACGCTTAACTGCGGAGTTCTGATGGGATCCGGTGCATTAGTGTTGGTATGATCGCACCCATCAGCATAAGCGCGTTAAATCCTTATAAAGGATCCGAACGCAGCGATGCACCGGGGAGCTGCAGCCCGAGGGCATTTCGAGATCGCCGCCACCAAATTAGCACCCAAAACGAGATCGGCGGCTCGTATTTTTGGCCTGGGGCAGACTAAGCCTACGAAGCGAGCGTGCTGGACCGACGTAAACGACAAAAAAAATCCGAAGAAAAAGAGAGGGGTGCAACACGAGGACTTCCCAGGAGGTCACCCATCCTAGTACTACTCTCGCCCAAACACGCTTAACTGCGGAGTTCTGATGGGATCCGGTGCATTAGTGTTGGTATGATCGCACCCATCAGCATAAGCGCGTTAAATCCTTATAAAGGATCCGAACGCAGCGATGCACCGGGGAGCTGCAGCCCGAGGGCATTTCGAGATCGCCGCCACCAAATTAGCACCCAAAACGAGATCGGCGGCTCGTATTTTTGGCCTGGGGCAGACTAAGCCTACGAAGCGAGCGTGCTGGACCGACGTAAACGACAAAAAAAATCCGAAGAAAAAGAGAGGGGTGCAACACGAGGACTTCCCAGGAGGTCACCCATCCTAGTACTACTCTCGCCCAAACACGCTTAACTGCGGAGTTCTGATGGGATCCGGTGCATTAGTGTTGGTATGATCGCACCCATCAGCATAAGCGCGTTAAATCCTTATAAAGGATCCGAACGCAGCGATGCACCGGGGAGCTGCAGCCCGAGGGCATTTCGAGATCGCCGCCACCAAATTAGCACCCAAAACGAGATCGGCGGCTCGTATTTTTGGCCTGGGGCAGACTAAGCCTACGAAGCGAGCGTGCTGGACCGACGTAAACGACAAAAAAAATCCGAAGAAAAAGAGAGGGGTGCAACACGAGGACTTCCCAGGAGGTCACCCATCCTAGTACTACTCTCGCCCAAACACGCTTAACTGCGGAGTTCTGATGGGATCCGGTGCATTAGTGTTGGTATGATCGCACCCATCAGCATAAGCGCGTTAAATCCTTATAAAGGATCCGAACGCAGCGATGCACCGGGGAGCTGCAGCCCGAGGGCATTTCGAGATCGCCGCCACCAAATTAGCACCCAAAACGAGATCGGCGGCTCGTATTTTTGGCCTGGGGCAGACTAAGCCTACGAAGCGAGCGTGCTGGACCGACGTAAACGACAAAAAAAATCCGAAGAAAAAGAGAGGGGTGCAACACGAGGACTTCCCAGGAGGTCACCCATCCTAGTACTACTCTCGCCCAAACACGCTTAACTGCGGAGTTCTGATGGGATCCGGTGCATTAGTGTTGGTATGATCGCACCCATCAGCATAAGCGCGTTAAATCCTTATAAAGGATCCGAACGCAGCGATGCACCGGGGAGCTGCAGCCCGAGGGCATTTCGAGATCGCCGCCACCAAATTAGCACCCAAAACGAGATCGGCGGCTCGTATTTTTGGCCTGGGGCAGACTAAGCCTACGAAGCGAGCGTGCTGGACCGACGTAAACGACAAAAAAAATCCGAAGAAAAAGAGAGGGGTGCAACACGAGGACTTCCCAGGAGGTCACCCATCCTAGTACTACTCTCGCCCAAACACGCTTAACTGCGGAGTTCTGATGGGATCCGGTGCATTAGTGTTGGTATGATCGCACCCATCAGCATAAGCGCGTTAAATCCTTATAAAGGATCCGAACGCAGCGATGCACCGGGGAGCTGCAGCCCGAGGGCATTTCGAGATCGCCGCCACCAAATTAGCACCCAAAACGAGATCGGCGGCTCGTATTTTTGGCCTGGGGCAGACTAAGCCTACGAAGCGAGCGTGCTGGACCGACGTAAACGACAAAAAAAATCCGAAGAAAAAGAGAGGGGTGCAACACGAGGACTTCCCAGGAGGTCACCCATCCTAGTACTACTCTCGCCCAAACACGCTTAACTGCGGAGTTCTGATGGGATCCGGTGCATTAGTGTTGGTATGATCGCACCCATCAGCATAAGCGCGTTAAATCCTTATAAAGGATCCGAACGCAGCGATGCACCGGGGAGCTGCAGCCCGAGGGCATTTCGAGATCGCCGCCACCAAATTAGCACCCAAAACGAGATCGGCGGCTCGTATTTTTGGCCTGGGGCAGACTAAGCCTACGAAGCGAGCGTGCTGGACCGACGTAAACGACAAAAAAAATCCGAAGAAAAAGAGAGGGGTGCAACACGAGGACTTCCCAGGAGGTCACCCATCCTAGTACTACTCTCGCCCAAACACGCTTAACTGCGGAGTTCTGATGGGATCCGGTGCATTAGTGTTGGTATGATCGCACCCATCAGCATAAGCGCGTTAAATCCTTATAAAGGATCCGAACGCAGCGATGCACCGGGGAGCTGCAGCCCGAGGGCATTTCGAGATCGCCGCCACCAAATTAGCACCCAAAACGAGATCGGCGGCTCGTATTTTTGGCCTGGGGCAGACTAAGCCTACGAAGCGAGCGTGCTGGACCGACGTAAACGACAAAAAAAAATCCGAAGAAAAAGAGAGGGGTGCAACACGAGGACTTCCCAGGAGGTCACCCATCCTAGTACTACTCTCGCCCAAACACGCTTAACTGCGGAGTTCTGATGGGATCCGGTGCATTAGTGTTGGTATGATCGCACCCATCAGCATAAGCGCGTTAAATCCTTATAAAGGATCCGAACGCAGCGATGCACCGGGGAGCTGCAGCCCGAGGGCATTTCGAGATCGCCGCCACCAAATTAGCACCCAAAACGAGATCGGCGGCTCGTATTTTTGGCCTGGGGCAGACTAAGCCTACGAAGCGAGCGTGCTGGACCGACGTAAACGACAAAAAAAATCCGAAGAAAAAGAGAGGGGTGCAACACGAGGACTTCCCAGGAGGTCACCCATCCTAGTACTACTCTCGCCCAAACACGCTTAACTGCGGAGTTCTGATGGGATCCGGTGCATTAGTGTTGGTATGATCGCACCCATCAGCATAAGCGCGTTAAATCCTTATAAAGGATCCGAACGCAGCGATGCACCGGGGAGCTGCAGCCCGAGGGCATTTCGAGATCGCCGCCACCAAATTAGCACCCAAAACGAGATCGGCGGCTCGTATTTTTGGCCTGGGGCAGACTAAGCCTACGAAGCGAGCGTGCTGGACCGACGTAAACGACAAAAAAAATCCGAAGAAAAAGAGAGGGGTGCAACACGAGGACTTCCCAGGAGGTCACCCATCCTAGTACTACTCTCGCCCAAACACGCTTAACTGCGGAGTTCTGATGGGATCCGGTGCATTAGTGTTGGTATGATCGCACCCATCAGCATAAGCGCGTTAAATCCTTATAAAGGATCCGAACGCAGCGATGCACCGGGGAGCTGCAGCCCGAGGGCATTTCGAGATCGCCGCCACCAAATTAGCACCCAAAACGAGATCGGCGGCTCGTATTTTTGGCCTGGGGCAGACTAAGCCTACGAAGCGAGCGTGCTGGACCGACGTAAACGACAAAAAAAATCCGAAGAAAAAGAGAGGGGTGCAACACGAGGACTTCCCAGGAGGTCACCCATCCTAGTACTACTCTCGCCCAAACACGCTTAACTGCGGAGTTCTGATGGGATCCGGTGCATTAGTGTTGGTATGATCGCACCCATCAGCATAAGCGCGTTAAATCCTTATAAAGGATCCGAACGCAGCGATGCACCGGGGAGCTGCAGCCCGAGGGCATTTCGAGATCGCCGCCACCAAATTAGCACCCAAAACGAGATCGGCGGCTCGTATTTTTGGCCTGGGGCAGACTAAGCCTACGAAGCGAGCGTGCTGGACCGACGTAAACGACAAAAAAAATCCGAAGAAAAAGAGAGGGGTGCAACACGAGGACTTCCCAGGAGGTCACCCATCCTAGTACTACTCTCGCCCAAACACGCTTAACTGCGGAGTTCTGATGGGATCCGGTGCATTAGTGTTGGTATGATCGCACCCATCAGCATAAGCGCGTTAAATCCTTATAAAGGATCCGAACGCAGCGATGCACCGGGGAGCTGCAGCCCGAGGGCATTTCGAGATCGCCGCCACCAAATTAGCACCCAAAACGAGATCGGCGGCTCGTATTTTTGGCCTGGGGCAGACTAAGCCTACGAAGCGAGCGTGCTGGACCGACGTAAACGACAAAAAAAATCCGAAGAAAAAGAGAGGGGTGCAACACGAGGACTTCCCAGGAGGTCACCCATCCTAGTACTACTCTCGCCCAAACACGCTTAACTGCGGAGTTCTGATGGGATCCGGTGCATTAGTGTTGGTATGATCGCACCCATCAGCATAAGCGCGTTAAATCCTTATAAAGGATCCGAACGCAGCGATGCACCGGGGAGCTGCAGCCCGAGGGCATTTCGAGATCGCCGCCACCAAATTAGCACCCAAAACGAGATCGGCGGCTCGTATTTTTGGCCTGGGGCAGACTAAGCCTACGAAGCGAGCGTGCTGGACCGACGTAAACGACAAAAAAAATCCGAAGAAAAAGAGAGGGGTGCAACACGAGGACTTCCCAGGAGGTCACCCATCCTAGTACTACTCTCGCCCAAACACGCTTAACTGCGGAGTTCTGATGGGATCCGGTGCATTAGTGTTGGTATGATCGCACCCATCAGCATAAGCGCGTTAAATCCTTATAAAGGATCCGAACGCAGCGATGCACCGGGGAGCTGCAGCCCGAGGGCATTTCGAGATCGCCGCCACCAAATTAGCACCCAAAACGAGATCGGCGGCTCGTATTTTTGGCCTGGGGCAGACTAAGCCTACGAAGCGAGCGTGCTGGACCGACGTAAACGACAAAAAAAATCCGAAGAAAAAGAGAGGGGTGCAACACGAGGACTTCCCAGGAGGTCACCCATCCTAGTACTACTCTCGCCCAAACACGCTTAACTGCGGAGTTCTGATGGGATCCGGTGCATTAGTGTTGGTATGATCGCACCCATCAGCATAAGCGCGTTAAATCCTTATAAAGGATCCGAACGCAGCGATGCACCGGGGAGCTGCAGCCCGAGGGCATTTCGAGATCGCCGCCACCAAATTAGCACCCAAAACGAGATCGGCGGCTCGTATTTTTGGCCTGGGGCAGACTAAGCCTACGAAGCGAGCGTGCTGGACCGACGTAAACGACAAAAAAAATCCGAAGAAAAAGAGAGGGGTGCAACACGAGGACTTCCCAGGAGGTCACCCATCCTAGTACTACTCTCGCCCAAACACGCTTAACTGCGGAGTTCTGATGGGATCCGGTGCATTAGTGTTGGTATGATCGCACCCATCAGCATAAGCGCGTTAAATCCTTATAAAGGATCCGAACGCAGCGATGCACCGGGGAGCTGCAGCCCGAGGGCATTTCGAGATCGCCGCCACCAAATTAGCACCCAAAACGAGATCGGCGGCTCGTATTTTTGGCCTGGGGCAGACTAAGCCTACGAAGCGAGCGTGCTGGACCGACGTAAACGACAAAAAAAATCCGAAGAAAAAGAGAGGGGTGCAACACGAGGACTTCCCAGGAGGTCACCCATCCTAGTACTACTCTCGCCCAAACACGCTTAACTGCGGAGTTCTGATGGGATCCGGTGCATTAGTGTTGGTATGATCGCACCCATCAGCATAAGCGCGTTAAATCCTTATAAAGGATCCGAACGCAGCGATGCACCGGGGAGCTGCAGCCCGAGGGCATTTCGAGATCGCCGCCACCAAATTAGCACCCAAAACGAGATCGGCGGCTCGTATTTTTGGCCTGGGGCAGACTAAGCCTACGAAGCGAGCGTGCTGGACCGACGTAAACGACAAAAAAAATCCGAAGAAAAAGAGAGGGGTGCAACACGAGGACTTCCCAGGAGGTCACCCATCCTAGTACTACTCTCGCCCAAACACGCTTAACTGCGGAGTTCTGATGGGATCCGGTGCATTAGTGTTGGTATGATCGCACCCATCAGCATAAGCGCGTTAAATCCTTATAAAGGATCCGAACGCAGCGATGCACCGGGGAGCTGCAGCCCGAGGGCATTTCGAGATCGCCGCCACCAAATTAGCACCCAAAACGAGATCGGCGGCTCGTATTTTTGGCCTGGGGCAGACTAAGCCTACGAAGCGAGCGTGCTGGACCGACGTAAACGACAAAAAAAATCCGAAGAAAAAGAGAGGGGTGCAACACGAGGACTTCCCAGGAGGTCACCCATCCTAGTACTACTCTCGCCCAAACACGCTTAACTGCGGAGTTCTGATGGGATCCGGTGCATTAGTGTTGGTATGATCGCACCCATCAGCATAAGCGCGTTAAATCCTTATAAAGGATCCGAACGCAGCGATGCACCGGGGAGCTGCAGCCCGAGGGCATTTCGAGATCGCCGCCACCAAATTAGCACCCAAAACGAGATCGGCGGCTCGTATTTTTGGCCTGGGGCAGACTAAGCCTACGAAGCGAGCGTGCTGGACCGACGTAAACGACAAAAAAAATCCGAAGAAAAAGAGAGGGGTGCAACACGAGGACTTCCCAGGAGGTCACCCATCCTAGTACTACTCTCGCCCAAACACGCTTAACTGCGGAGTTCTGATGGGATCCGGTGCATTAGTGTTGGTATGATCGCACCCATCAGCATAAGCGCGTTAAATCCTTATAAAGGATCCGAACGCAGCGATGCACCGGGGAGCTGCAGCCCGAGGGCATTTCGAGATCGCCGCCACCAAATTAGCACCCAAAACGAGATCGGCGGCTCGTATTTTTGGCCTGGGGCAGACTAAGCCTACGAAGCGAGCGTGCTGGACCGACGTAAACGACAAAAAAAATCCGAAGAAAAAGAGAGGGGTGCAACACGAGGACTTCCCAGGAGGTCACCCCATCCTAGTACTACTCTCGCCCAAACACGCTTAACTGCGGAGTTCTGATGGGATCCGGTGCATTAGTGTTGGTATGATCGCACCCATCAGCATAAGCGCGTTAAATCCTTATAAAGGATCCGAACGCAGCGATGCACCGGGGAGCTGCAGCCCGAGGGCATTTCGAGATCGCCGCCACCAAATTAGCACCCAAAACGAGATCGGCGGCTCGTATTTTTGGCCTGGGGCAGACTAAGCCTACGAAGCGAGCGTGCTGGACCGACGTAAACGACAAAAAAAATCCGAAGAAAAAGAGAGGGGTGCAACACGAGGACTTCCCAGGAGGTCACCCATCCTAGTACTACTCTCGCCCAAACACGCTTAACTGCGGAGTTCTGATGGGATCCGGTGCATTAGTGTTGGTATGATCGCACCCATCAGCATAAGCGCGTTAAATCCTTATAAAGGATCCGAACGCAGCGATGCACCGGGGAGCTGCAGCCCGAGGGCATTTCGAGATCGCCGCCACCAAATTAGCACCCAAAACGAGATCGGCGGCTCGTATTTTTGGCCTGGGGCAGACTAAGCCTACGAAGCGAGCGTGCTGGACCGACGTAAACGACAAAAAAAAATCCGAAGAAAAAGAGAGGGGTGCAACACGAGGACTTCCCAGGAGGTCACCCATCCTAGTACTACTCTCGCCCAAACACGCTTAACTGCGGAGTTCTGATGGGATCCGGTGCATTAGTGTTGGTATGATCGCACCCATCAGCATAAGCGCGTTAAATCCTTATAAAGGATCCGAACGCAGCGATGCACCGGGGAGCTGCAGCCCGAGGGCATTTCGAGATCGCCGCCACCAAATTAGCACCCAAAACGAGATCGGCGGCTCGTATTTTTGGCCTGGGGCAGACTAAGCCTACGAAGCGAGCGTGCTGGACCGACGTAAACGACAAAAAAAATCCGAAGAAAAAGAGAGGGGTGCAACACGAGGACTTCCCAGGAGGTCACCCATCCTAGTACTACTCTCGCCCAAACACGCTTAACTGCGGAGTTCTGATGGGATCCGGTGCATTAGTGTTGGTATGATCGCACCCATCAGCATAAGCGCGTTAAATCCTTATAAAGGATCCGAACGCAGCGATGCACCGGGGAGCTGCAGCCCGAGGGCATTTCGAGATCGCCGCCACCAAATTAGCACCCAAAACGAGATCGGCGGCTCGTATTTTTGGCCTGGGGCAGACTAAGCCTACGAAGCGAGCGTGCTGGACCGACGTAAACGACAAAAAAAATCCGAAGAAAAAGAGAGGGGTGCAACACGAGGACTTCCCAGGAGGTCACCCATCCTAGTACTACTCTCGCCCAAACACGCTTAACTGCGGAGTTCTGATGGGATCCGGTGCATTAGTGTTGGTATGATCGCACCCATCAGCATAAGCGCGTTAAATCCTTATAAAGGATCCGAACGCAGCGATGCACCGGGGAGCTGCAGCCCGAGGGCATTTCGAGATCGCCGCCACCAAATTAGCACCCAAAACGAGATCGGCGGCTCGTATTTTTGGCCTGGGGCAGACTAAGCCTACGAAGCGAGCGTGCTGGACCGACGTAAACGACAAAAAAAATCCGAAGAAAAAGAGAGGGGTGCAACACGAGGACTTCCCAGGAGGTCACCCATCCTAGTACTACTCTCGCCCAAACACGCTTAACTGCGGAGTTCTGATGGGATCCGGTGCATTAGTGTTGGTATGATCGCACCCATCAGCATAAGCGCGTTAAATCCTTATAAAGGATCCGAACGCAGCGATGCACCGGGGAGCTGCAGCCCGAGGGCATTTCGAGATCGCCGCCACCAAATTAGCACCCAAAACGAGATCGGCGGCTCGTATTTTTGGCCTGGGGCAGACTAAGCCTACGAAGCGAGCGTGCTGGACCGACGTAAACGACAAAAAAAATCCGAAGAAAAAGAGAGGGGTGCAACACGAGGACTTCCCAGGAGGTCACCCATCCTAGTACTACTCTCGCCCAAACACGCTTAACTGCGGAGTTCTGATGGGATCCGGTGCATTAGTGTTGGTATGATCGCACCCATCAGCATAAGCGCGTTAAATCCTTATAAAGGATCCGAACGCAGCGATGCACCGGGGAGCTGCAGCCCGAGGGCATTTCGAGATCGCCGCCACCAAATTAGCACCCAAAACGAGATCGGCGGCTCGTATTTTTGGCCTGGGGCAGACTAAGCCTACGAAGCGAGCGTGCTGGACCGACGTAAACGACAAAAAAAATCCGAAGAAAAAGAGAGGGGTGCAACACGAGGACTTCCCAGGAGGTCACCCATCCTAGTACTACTCTCGCCCAAACACGCTTAACTGCGGAGTTCTGATGGGATCCGGTGCATTAGTGTTGGTATGATCGCACCCATCAGCATAAGCGCGTTAAATCCTTATAAAGGATCCGAACGCAGCGATGCACC
Source organism: Quercus alba (assembly GCA_036321655.1). Taxonomy (NCBI): domain Eukaryota; kingdom Viridiplantae; phylum Streptophyta; class Magnoliopsida; order Fagales; family Fagaceae; genus Quercus; species Quercus alba. Next base: position 268,763 of record JAYJMT010000018.1, read on the forward strand.
GGGGAGCTGCAGCCCGAGGGCATTTCGAGATCGCCGCCACCAAATTAGCACCCAAAACGAGATCGGCGGCTCGTATTTTTGGCCTGGGGCAGACTAAGCCTACGAAGCGAGCGTGCTGGACCGACGTAAACGACAAAAAAAATCCGAAGAAAAAGAGAGGGGTGCAACACGAGGACTTCCCAGGAGGTCACCCATCCTAGTACTACTCTCGCCCAAACACGCTTAACTGCGGAGTTCTGATGGGATCCGGTGCATTAGTGTTGGTATGATCGCACCCATCAGCATAAGCGCGTTAAATCCTTAAGGATCCGAACGCAGCGATGCACCGGGGAGCTGCAGCCCGAGGGCATTTCGAGATCGCCGCCACCAAATTAGCACCCAAAACGAGATCGGCGGCTCGTATTTTTGGCCTGGGGCAGACTAAGCCTACGAAGCGAGCGTGCTGGACCGACGTAAACGACAAAAAAAATCCGAAGAAAAAGAGAGGGGTGCAACACGAGGACTTCCCAGGAGGTCACCCATCCTAGTACTACTCTCGCCCAAACACGCTTAACTGCGGAGTTCTGATGGGATCCGGTGCATTAGTGTTGGTATGATCGCACCCATCAGCATAAGCGCGTTAAATCCTTATAAAGGATCCGAACGCAGCGATGCACCGGGGAGCTGCAGCCCGAGGGCATTTCGAGATCGCCGCCACCAAATTAGCACCCAAAACGAGATCGGCGGCTCGTATTTTTGGCCTGGGGCAGACTAAGCCTACGAAGCGAGCGTGCTGGACCGACGTAAACGACAAAGAAAAAGAGAGGGGTGCAACACGAGGACTTCCCAGGAGGTCACCCATCCTAGTACTACTCTCGCCCAAACACGCTTAACTGCGGAGTTCTGATGGGATCCGGTGCATTAGTGTTGGTATGATCGCACCCATCAGCATAAGCGCGTTAAATCCTTATAAAGGATCCGAACGCAGCGATGCACCGGGGAGCTGCAGCCCGAGGGCATTTCGAGATCGCCGCCACCAAATTAGCACCCAAAACGAGATCGGCGGCTCGTATTTTTGGCCTGGGGCAGACTAAGCCTACGAAGCGAGCGTGCTGGACCGACGTAAACGACAAAAAAAATCCGAAGAAAAAGAGAGGGGTGCAACACGAGGACTTCCCAGGAGGTCACCCATCCTAGTACTACTCTCGCCCAAACACGCTTAACTGCGGAGTTCTGATGGGATCCGGTGCATTAGTGTTGGTATGATCGCACCCATCAGCATAAGCGCGTTAAATCCTTATAAAGGATCCGAACGCAGCGATGCACCGGGGAGCTGCAGCCCGAGGGCATTTCGAGATCGCCGCCACCAAATTAGCACCCAAAACGAGATCGGCGGCTCGTATTTTTGGCCTGGGGCAGACTAAGCCTACGAAGCGAGCGTGCTGGACCGACGTAAACGACAAAAAAAATCCGAAGAAAAAGAGAGGGGTGCAACACGAGGACTTCCCAGGAGGTCACCCATCCTAGTACTACTCTCGCCCAAACACGCTTAACTGCGGAGTTCTGATGGGATCCGGTGCATTAGTGTTGGTATGATCGCACCCATCAGCATAAGCGCGTTAAATCCTTATAAAGGATCCGAACGCAGCGATGCACCGGGGAGCTGCAGCCCGAGGGCATTTCGAGATCGCCGCCACCAAATTAGCACCCAAAACGAGATCGGCGGCTCGTATTTTTGGCCTGGGGCAGACTAAGCCTACGAAGCGAGCGTGCTGGACCGACGTAAACGACAAAAAAAATCCGAAGAAAAAGAGAGGGGTGCAACACGAGGACTTCCCAGGAGGTCACCCATCCTAGTACTACTCTCGCCCAAACACGCTTAACTGCGGAGTTCTGATGGGATCCGGTGCATTAGTGTTGGTATGATCGCACCCATCAGCATAAGCGCGTTAAATCCTTATAAAGGATCCGAACGCAGCGATGCACCGGGGAGCTGCAGCCCGAGGGCATTTCGAGATCGCCGCCACCAAATTAGCACCCAAAACGAGATCGGCGGCTCGTATTTTTGGCCTGGGGCAGACTAAGCCTACGAAGCGAGCGTGCTGGACCGACGTAAACGACAAAAAAAATCCGAAGAAAAAGAGAGGGGTGCAACACGAGGACTTCCCAGGAGGTCACCCATCCTAGTACTACTCTCGCCCAAACACGCTTAACTGCGGAGTTCTGATGGGATCCGGTGCATTAGTGTTGGTATGATCGCACCCATCAGCATAAGCGCGTTAAATCCTTATAAAGGATCCGAACGCAGCGATGCACCGGGGAGCTGCAGCCCGAGGGCATTTCGAGATCGCCGCCACCAAATTAGCACCCAAAACGAGATCGGCGGCTCGTATTTTTGGCCTGGGGCAGACTAAGCCTACGAAGCGAGCGTGCTGGACCGACGTAAACGACAAAAAAAATCCGAAGAAAAAGAGAGGGGTGCAACACGAGGACTTCCCAGGAGGTCACCCATCCTAGTACTACTCTCGCCCAAACACGCTTAACTGCGGAGTTCTGATGGGATCCGGTGCATTAGTGTTGGTATGATCGCACCCATCAGCATAAGCGCGTTAAATCCTTATAAAGGATCCGAACGCAGCGATGCACCGGGGAGCTGCAGCCCGAGGGCATTTCGAGATCGCCGCCACCAAATTAGCACCCAAAACGAGATCGGCGGCTCGTATTTTTGGCCTGGGGCAGACTAAGCCTACGAAGCGAGCGTGCTGGACCGACGTAAACGACAAAAAAAATCCGAAGAAAAAGAGAGGGGTGCAACACGAGGACTTCCCAGGAGGTCACCCATCCTAGTACTACTCTCGCCCAAACACGCTTAACTGCGGAGTTCTGATGGGATCCGGTGCATTAGTGTTGGTATGATCGCACCCATCAGCATAAGCGCGTTAAATCCTTATAAAGGATCCGAACGCAGCGATGCACCGGGGAGCTGCAGCCCGAGGGCATTTCGAGATCGCCGCCACCAAATTAGCACCCAAAACGAGATCGGCGGCTCGTATTTTTGGCCTGGGGCAGACTAAGCCTACGAAGCGAGCGTGCTGGACCGACGTAAACGACAAAAAAAATCCGAAGAAAAAGAGAGGGGTGCAACACGAGGACTTCCCAGGAGGTCACCCATCCTAGTACTACTCTCGCCCAAACACGCTTAACTGCGGAGTTCTGATGGGATCCGGTGCATTAGTGTTGGTATGATCGCACCCATCAGCATAAGCGCGTTAAATCCTTATAAAGGATCCGAACGCAGCGATGCACCGGGGAGCTGCAGCCCGAGGGCATTTCGAGATCGCCGCCACCAAATTAGCACCCAAAACGAGATCGGCGGCTCGTATTTTTGGCCTGGGGCAGACTAAGCCTACGAAGCGAGCGTGCTGGACCGACGTAAACGACAAAAAAAATCCGAAGAAAAAGAGAGGGGTGCAACACGAGGACTTCCCAGGAGGTCACCCATCCTAGTACTACTCTCGCCCAAACACGCTTAACTGCGGAGTTCTGATGGGATCCGGTGCATTAGTGTTGGTATGATCGCACCCATCAGCATAAGCGCGTTAAATCCTTATAAAGGATCCGAACGCAGCGATGCACCGGGGAGCTGCAGCCCGAGGGCATTTCGAGATCGCCGCCACCAAATTAGCACCCAAAACGAGATCGGCGGCTCGTATTTTTGGCCTGGGGCAGACTAAGCCTACGAAGCGAGCGTGCTGGACCGACGTAAACGACAAAAAAAATCCGAAGAAAAAGAGAGGGGTGCAACACGAGGACTTCCCAGGAGGTCACCCATCCTAGTACTACTCTCGCCCAAACACGCTTAACTGCGGAGTTCTGATGGGATCCGGTGCATTAGTGTTGGTATGATCGCACCCATCAGCATAAGCGCGTTAAATCCTTATAAAGGATCCGAACGCAGCGATGCACCGGGGAGCTGCAGCCCGAGGGCATTTCGAGATCGCCGCCACCAAATTAGCACCCAAAACGAGATCGGCGGCTCGTATTTTTGGCCTGGGGCAGACTAAGCCTACGAAGCGAGCGTGCTGGACCGACGTAAACGACAAAAAAAATCCGAAGAAAAAGAGAGGGGTGCAACACGAGGACTTCCCAGGAGGTCACCCATCCTAGTACTACTCTCGCCCAAACACGCTTAACTGCGGAGTTCTGATGGGATCCGGTGCATTAGTGTTGGTATGATCGCACCCATCAGCATAAGCGCGTTAAATCCTTATAAAGGATCCGAACGCAGCGATGCACCGGGGAGCTGCAGCCCGAGGGCATTTCGAGATCGCCGCCACCAAATTAGCACCCAAAACGAGATCGGCGGCTCGTATTTTTGGCCTGGGGCAGACTAAGCCTACGAAGCGAGCGTGCTGGACCGACGTAAACGACAAAAAAAATCCGAAGAAAAAGAGAGGGGTGCAACACGAGGACTTCCCAGGAGGTCACCCATCCTAGTACTACTCTCGCCCAAACACGCTTAACTGCGGAGTTCTGATGGGATCCGGTGCATTAGTGTTGGTATGATCGCACCCATCAGCATAAGCGCGTTAAATCCTTATAAAGGATCCGAACGCAGCGATGCACCGGGGAGCTGCAGCCCGAGGGCATTTCGAGATCGCCGCCACCAAATTAGCACCCAAAACGAGATCGGCGGCTCGTATTTTTGGCCTGGGGCAGACTAAGCCTACGAAGCGAGCGTGCTGGACCGACGTAAACGACAAAAAAAATCCGAAGAAAAAGAGAGGGGTGCAACACGAGGACTTCCCAGGAGGTCACCCATCCTAGTACTACTCTCGCCCAAACACGCTTAACTGCGGAGTTCTGATGGGATCCGGTGCATTAGTGTTGGTATGATCGCACCCATCAGCATAAGCGCGTTAAATCCTTATAAAGGATCCGAACGCAGCGATGCACCGGGGAGCTGCAGCCCGAGGGCATTTCGAGATCGCCGCCACCAAATTAGCACCCAAAACGAGATCGGCGGCTCGTATTTTTGGCCTGGGGCAGACTAAGCCTACGAAGCGAGCGTGCTGGACCGACGTAAACGACAAAAAAAATCCGAAGAAAAAGAGAGGGGTGCAACACGAGGACTTCCCAGGAGGTCACCCATCCTAGTACTACTCTCGCCCAAACACGCTTAACTGCGGAGTTCTGATGGGATCCGGTGCATTAGTGTTGGTATGATCGCACCCATCAGCATAAGCGCGTTAAATCCTTATAAAGGATCCGAACGCAGCGATGCACCGGGGAGCTGCAGCCCGAGGGCATTTCGAGATCGCCGCCACCAAATTAGCACCCAAAACGAGATCGGCGGCTCGTATTTTTGGCCTGGGGCAGACTAAGCCTACGAAGCGAGCGTGCTGGACCGACGTAAACGACAAAAAAAATCCGAAGAAAAAGAGAGGGGTGCAACACGAGGACTTCCCAGGAGGTCACCCATCCTAGTACTACTCTCGCCCAAACACGCTTAACTGCGGAGTTCTGATGGGATCCGGTGCATTAGTGTTGGTATGATCGCACCCATCAGCATAAGCGCGTTAAATCCTTATAAAGGATCCGAACGCAGCGATGCACCGGGGAGCTGCAGCCCGAGGGCATTTCGAGATCGCCGCCACCAAATTAGCACCCAAAACGAGATCGGCGGCTCGTATTTTTGGCCTGGGGCAGACTAAGCCTACGAAGCGAGCGTGCTGGACCGACGTAAACGACAAAAAAAATCCGAAGAAAAAGAGAGGGGTGCAACACGAGGACTTCCCAGGAGGTCACCCATCCTAGTACTACTCTCGCCCAAACACGCTTAACTGCGGAGTTCTGATGGGATCCGGTGCATTAGTGTTGGTATGATCGCACCCATCAGCATAAGCGCGTTAAATCCTTATAAAGGATCCGAACGCAGCGATGCACCGGGGAGCTGCAGCCCGAGGGCATTTCGAGATCGCCGCCACCAAATTAGCACCCAAAACGAGATCGGCGGCTCGTATTTTTGGCCTGGGGCAGACTAAGCCTACGAAGCGAGCGTGCTGGACCGACGTAAACGACAAAAAAAATCCGAAGAAAAAGAGAGGGGTGCAACACGAGGACTTCCCAGGAGGTCACCCATCCTAGTACTACTCTCGCCCAAACACGCTTAACTGCGGAGTTCTGATGGGATCCGGTGCATTAGTGTTGGTATGATCGCACCCATCAGCATAAGCGCGTTAAATCCTTATAAAGGATCCGAACGCAGCGATGCACCGGGGAGCTGCAGCCCGAGGGCATTTCGAGATCGCCGCCACCAAATTAGCACCCAAAACGAGATCGGCGGCTCGTATTTTTGGCCTGGGGCAGACTAAGCCTACGAAGCGAGCGTGCTGGACCGACGTAAACGACAAAAAAAATCCGAAGAAAAAGAGAGGGGTGCAACACGAGGACTTCCCAGGAGGTCACCCATCCTAGTACTACTCTCGCCCAAACACGCTTAACTGCGGAGTTCTGATGGGATCCGGTGCATTAGTGTTGGTATGATCGCACCCATCAGCATAAGCGCGTTAAATCCTTATAAAGGATCCGAACGCAGCGATGCACCGGGGAGCTGCAGCCCGAGGGCATTTCGAGATCGCCGCCACCAAATTAGCACCCAAAACGAGATCGGCGGCTCGTATTTTTGGCCTGGGGCAGACTAAGCCTACGAAGCGAGCGTGCTGGACCGACGTAAACGACAAAAAAAATCCGAAGAAAAAGAGAGGGGTGCAACACGAGGACTTCCCAGGAGGTCACCCATCCTAGTACTACTCTCGCCCAAACACGCTTAACTGCGGAGTTCTGATGGGATCCGGTGCATTAGTGTTGGTATGATCGCACCCATCAGCATAAGCGCGTTAAATCCTTATAAAGGATCCGAACGCAGCGATGCACCGGGGAGCTGCAGCCCGAGGGCATTTCGAGATCGCCGCCACCAAATTAGCACCCAAAACGAGATCGGCGGCTCGTATTTTTGGCCTGGGGCAGACTAAGCCTACGAAGCGAGCGTGCTGGACCGACGTAAACGACAAAAAAAATCCGAAGAAAAAGAGAGGGGTGCAACACGAGGACTTCCCAGGAGGTCACCCATCCTAGTACTACTCTCGCCCAAACACGCTTAACTGCGGAGTTCTGATGGGATCCGGTGCATTAGTGTTGGTATGATCGCACCCATCAGCATAAGCGCGTTAAATCCTTATAAAGGATCCGAACGCAGCGATGCACCGGGGAGCTGCAGCCCGAGGGCATTTCGAGATCGCCGCCACCAAATTAGCACCCAAAACGAGATCGGCGGCTCGTATTTTTGGCCTGGGGCAGACTAAGCCTACGAAGCGAGCGTGCTGGACCGACGTAAACGACAAAAAAAATCCGAAGAAAAAGAGAGGGGTGCAACACGAGGACTTCCCAGGAGGTCACCCATCCTAGTACTACTCTCGCCCAAACACGCTTAACTGCGGAGTTCTGATGGGATCCGGTGCATTAGTGTTGGTATGATCGCACCCATCAGCATAAGCGCGTTAAATCCTTATAAAGGATCCGAACGCAGCGAAGCACCGGGGAGCTGCAGCCCGAGGGCATTTCGAGATCGCCGCCACCAAATTAGCACCCAAAACGAGATCGGCGGCTCGTATTTTTGGCCTGGGGCAGACTAAGCCTACGAAGCGAGCGTGCTGGACCGACGTAAACGACAAAAAAAATCCGAAGAAAAAGAGAGGGGTGCAACACGAGGACTTCCCAGGAGGTCACCCATCCTAGTACTACTCTCGCCCAAACACGCTTAACTGCGGAGTTCTGATGGGATCCGGTGCATTAGTGTTGGTATGATCGCACCCATCAGCATAAGCGCGTTAAATCCTTATAAAGGATCCGAACGCAGCGATGCACCGGGGAGCTGCAGCCCGAGGGCATTTCGAGATCGCCGCCACCAAATTAGCACCCAAAACGAGATCGGCGGCTCGTATTTTTGGCCTGGGGCAGACTAAGCCTACGAAGCGAGCGTGCTGGACCGACGTAAACGACAAAAAAAATCCGAAGAAAAAGAGAGGGGTGCAACACGAGGACTTCCCAGGAGGTCACCCATCCTAGTACTACTCTCGCCCAAACACGCTTAACTGCGGAGTTCTGATGGGATCCGGTGCATTAGTGTTGGTATGATCGCACCCATCAGCATAAGCGCGTTAAATCCTTATAAAGGATCCGAACGCAGCGATGCACCGGGGAGCTGCAGCCCGAGGGCATTTCGAGATCGCCGCCACCAAATTAGCACCCAAAACGAGATCGGCGGCTCGTATTTTTGGCCTGGGGCAGACTAAGCCTACGAAGCGAGCGTGCTGGACCGACGTAAACGACAAAAAAAAATCCGAAGAAAAAGAGAGGGGTGCAACACGAGGACTTCCCAGGAGGTCACCCATCCTAGTACTACTCTCGCCCAAACACGCTTAACTGCGGAGTTCTGATGGGATCCGGTGCATTAGTGTTGGTATGATCGCACCCATCAGCATAAGCGCGTTAAATCCTTATAAAGGATCCGAACGCAGCGATGCACCGGGGAGCTGCAGCCCGAGGGCATTTCGAGATCGCCGCCACCAAATTAGCACCCAAAACGAGATCGGCGGCTCGTATTTTTGGCCTGGGGCAGACTAAGCCTACGAAGCGAGCGTGCTGGACCGACGTAAACGACAAAAAAAATCCGAAGAAAAAGAGAGGGGTGCAACACGAGGACTTCCCAGGAGGTCACCCATCCTAGTACTACTCTCGCCCAAACACGCTTAACTGCGGAGTTCTGATGGGATCCGGTGCATTAGTGTTGGTATGATCGCACCCATCAGCATAAGCGCGTTAAATCCTTATAAAGGATCCGAACGCAGCGATGCACCGGGGAGCTGCAGCCCGAGGGCATTTCGAGATCGCCGCCACCAAATTAGCACCCAAAACGAGATCGGCGGCTCGTATTTTTGGCCTGGGGCAGACTAAGCCTACGAAGCGAGCGTGCTGGACCGACGTAAACGACAAAAAAAATCCGAAGAAAAAGAGAGGGGTGCAACACGAGGACTTCCCAGGAGGTCACCCATCCTAGTACTACTCTCGCCCAAACACGCTTAACTGCGGAGTTCTGATGGGATCCGGTGCATTAGTGTTGGTATGATCGCACCCATCAGCATAAGCGCGTTAAATCCTTATAAAGGATCCGAACGCAGCGATGCACCGGGGAGCTGCAGCCCGAGGGCATTTCGAGATCGCCGCCACCAAATTAGCACCCAAAACGAGATCGGCGGCTCGTATTTTTGGCCTGGGGCAGACTAAGCCTACGAAGCGAGCGTGCTGGACCGACGTAAACGACAAAAAAAATCCGAAGAAAAAGAGAGGGGTGCAACACGAGGACTTCCCAGGAGGTCACCCATCCTAGTACTACTCTCGCCCAAACACGCTTAACTGCGGAGTTCTGATGGGATCCGGTGCATTAGTGTTGGTATGATCGCACCCATCAGCATAAGCGCGTTAAATCCTTATAAAGGATCCGAACGCAGCGATGCACCGGGGAGCTGCAGCCCGAGGGCATTTCGAGATCGCCGCCACCAAATTAGCACCCAAAACGAGATCGGCGGCTCGTATTTTTGGCCTGGGGCAGACTAAGCCTACGAAGCGAGCGTGCTGGACCGACGTAAACGACAAAAAAAATCCGAAGAAAAAGAGAGGGGTGCAACACGAGGACTTCCCAGGAGGTCACCCATCCTAGTACTACTCTCGCCCAAACACGCTTAACTGCGGAGTTCTGATGGGATCCGGTGCATTAGTGTTGGTATGATCGCACCCATCAGCATAAGCGCGTTAAATCCTTATAAAGGATCCGAACGCAGCGATGCACCGGGGAGCTGCAGCCCGAGGGCATTTCGAGATCGCCGCCACCAAATTAGCACCCAAAACGAGATCGGCGGCTCGTATTTTTGGCCTGGGGCAGACTAAGCCTACGAAGCGAGCGTGCTGGACCGACGTAAACGACAAAAAAAATCCGAAGAAAAAGAGAGGGGTGCAACACGAGGACTTCCCAGGAGGTCACCCATCCTAGTACTACTCTCGCCCAAACACGCTTAACTGCGGAGTTCTGATGGGATCCGGTGCATTAGTGTTGGTATGATCGCACCCATCAGCATAAGCGCGTTAAATCCTTATAAAGGATCCGAACGCAGCGATGCACCGGGGAGCTGCAGCCCGAGGGCATTTCGAGATCGCCGCCACCAAATTAGCACCCAAAACGAGATCGGCGGCTCGTATTTTTGGCCTGGGGCAGACTAAGCCTACGAAGCGAGCGTGCTGGACCGACGTAAACGACAAAAAAAATCCGAAGAAAAAGAGAGGGGTGCAACACGAGGACTTCCCAGGAGGTCACCCATCCTAGTACTACTCTCGCCCAAACACGCTTAACTGCGGAGTTCTGATGGGATCCGGTGCATTAGTGTTGGTATGATCGCACCCATCAGCATAAGCGCGTTAAATCCTTATAAAGGATCCGAACGCAGCGATGCACCGGGGAGCTGCAGCCCGAGGGCATTTCGAGATCGCCGCCACCAAATTAGCACCCAAAACGAGATCGGCGGCTCGTATTTTTGGCCTGGGGCAGACTAAGCCTACGAAGCGAGCGTGCTGGACCGACGTAAACGACAAAAAAAATCCGAAGAAAAAGAGAGGGGTGCAACACGAGGACTTCCCAGGAGGTCACCCATCCTAGTACTACTCTCGCCCAAACACGCTTAACTGCGGAGTTCTGATGGGATCCGGTGCATTAGTGTTGGTATGATCGCACCCATCAGCATAAGCGCGTTAAATCCTTATAAAGGATCCGAACGCAGCGATGCACCGGGGAGCTGCAGCCCGAGGGCATTTCGAGATCGCCGCCACCAAATTAGCACCCAAAACGAGATCGGCGGCTCGTATTTTTGGCCTGGGGCAGACTAAGCCTACGAAGCGAGCGTGCTGGACCGACGTAAACGACAAAAAAAATCCGAAGAAAAAGAGAGGGGTGCAACACGAGGACTTCCCAGGAGGTCACCCATCCTAGTACTACTCTCGCCCAAACACGCTTAACTGCGGAGTTCTGATGGGATCCGGTGCATTAGTGTTGGTATGATCGCACCCATCAGCATAAGCGCGTTAAATCCTTATAAAGGATCCGAACGCAGCGATGCACCGGGGAGCTGCAGCCCGAGGGCATTTCGAGATCGCCGCCACCAAATTAGCACCCAAAACGAGATCGGCGGCTCGTATTTTTGGCCTGGGGCAGACTAAGCCTACGAAGCGAGCGTGCTGGACCGACGTAAACGACAAAAAAAATCCGAAGAAAAAGAGAGGGGTGCAACACGAGGACTTCCCAGGAGGTCACCCATCCTAGTACTACTCTCGCCCAAACACGCTTAACTGCGGAGTTCTGATGGGATCCGGTGCATTAGTGTTGGTATGATCGCACCCATCAGCATAAGCGCGTTAAATCCTTATAAAGGATCCGAACGCAGCGATGCACCGGGGAGCTGCAGCCCGAGGGCATTTCGAGATCGCCGCCACCAAATTAGCACCCAAAACGAGATCGGCGGCTCGTATTTTTGGCCTGGGGCAGACTAAGCCTACGAAGCGAGCGTGCTGGACCGACGTAAACGACAAAAAAAATCCGAAGAAAAAGAGAGGGGTGCAACACGAGGACTTCCCAGGAGGTCACCCATCCTAGTACTACTCTCGCCCAAACACGCTTAACTGCGGAGTTCTGATGGGATCCGGTGCATTAGTGTTGGTATGATCGCACCCATCAGCATAAGCGCGTTAAATCCTTATAAAGGATCCGAACGCAGCGATGCACCGGGGAGCTGCAGCCCGAGGGCATTTCGAGATCGCCGCCACCAAATTAGCACCCAAAACGAGATCGGCGGCTCGTATTTTTGGCCTGGGGCAGACTAAGCCTACGAAGCGAGCGTGCTGGACCGACGTAAACGACAAAAAAAATCCGAAGAAAAAGAGAGGGGTGCAACACGAGGACTTCCCAGGAGGTCACCCATCCTAGTACTACTCTCGCCCAAACACGCTTAACTGCGGAGTTCTGATGGGATCCGGTGCATTAGTGTTGGTATGATCGCACCCATCAGCATAAGCGCGTTAAATCCTTATAAAGGATCCGAACGCAGCGATGCACCGGGGAGCTGCAGCCCGAGGGCATTTCGAGATCGCCGCCACCAAATTAGCACCCAAAACGAGATCGGCGGCTCGTATTTTTGGCCTGGGGCAGACTAAGCCTACGAAGCGAGCGTGCTGGACCGACGTAAACGACAAAAAAAATCCGAAGAAAAAGAGAGGGGTGCAACACGAGGACTTCCCAGGAGGTCACCCATCCTAGTACTACTCTCGCCCAAACACGCTTAACTGCGGAGTTCTGATGGGATCCGGTCATTAGTGTTGTGAAGATCGCACCCATCAGCATAAGCGCGGTTAAATCCTTATAAAGGATCGAATCCCGTGAGCTTTGGAGGGAGCTGCAGCCCGAGGGCATTTCGAGATCGCCGCCACCAAATTAGCACCCAAAACGAGATCGGCGGCTCGTATTTTTGGCCTGGGGCAGACTAAGCCTACGAAGCGAGCGTGCTGGACCGACGTAAACGACAAAAAAAATCCGAAGAAAAAGAGAGGGGTGCAACACGAGGACTTCCCAGGAGGTCACCCATCCTAGTACTACTCTCGCCCAAACACGCTTAACTGCGGAGTTCTGATGGGATCCGGTGCATTAGTGTTGGTATGATCGCACCCATCAGCATAAGCGCGTTAAATCCTTATAAAGGATCCGAACGCAGCGATGCACCGGGGAGCTGCAGCCCGAGGGCATTTCGAGATCGCCGCCACCAAATTAGCACCCAAAACGAGATCGGCGGCTCGTATTTTTGGCCTGGGGCAGACTAAGCCTACGAAGCGAGCGTGCTGGACCGACGTAAACGACAAAAAAAATCCGAAGAAAAAGAGAGGGGTGCAACACGAGGACTTCCCAGGAGGTCACCCATCCTAGTACTACTCTCGCCCAAACACGCTTAACTGCGGAGTTCTGATGGGATCCGGTGCATTAGTGTTGGTATGATCGCACCCATCAGCATAAGCGCGTTAAATCCTTATAAAGGATCCGAACGCAGCGATGCACCGGGGAGCTGCAGCCCGAGGGCATTTCGAGATCGCCGCCACCAAATTAGCACCCAAAACGAGATCGGCGGCTCGTATTTTTGGCCTGGGGCAGACTAAGCCTACGAAGCGAGCGTGCTGGACCGACGTAAACGACAAAAAAAATCCGAAGAAAAAGAGAGGGGTGCAACACGAGGACTTCCCAGGAGGTCACCCATCCTAGTACTACTCTCGCCCAAACACGCTTAACTGCGGAGTTCTGATGGGATCCGGTGCATTAGTGTTGGTATGATCGCACCCATCAGCATAAGCGCGTTAAATCCTTATAAAGGATCCGAACGCAGCGATGCACCGGGGAGCTGCAGCCCGAGGGCATTTCGAGATCGCCGCCACCAAATTAGCACCCAAAACGAGATCGGCGGCTCGTATTTTTGGCCTGGGGCAGACTAAGCCTACGAAGCGAGCGTGCTGGACCGACGTAAACGACAAAAAAAATCCGAAGAAAAAGAGAGGGGTGCAACACGAGGACTTCCCAGGAGGTCACCCATCCTAGTACTACTCTCGCCCAAACACGCTTAACTGCGGAGTTCTGATGGGATCCGGTGCATTAGTGTTGGTATGATCGCACCCATCAGCATAAGCGCGTTAAATCCTTATAAAGGATCCGAACGCAGCGATGCACCGGGGAGCTGCAGCCCGAGGGCATTTCGAGATCGCCGCCACCAAATTAGCACCCAAAACGAGATCGGCGGCTCGTATTTTTGGCCTGGGGCAGACTAAGCCTACGAAGCGAGCGTGCTGGACCGACGTAAACGACAAAAAAAATCCGAAGAAAAAGAGAGGGGTGCAACACGAGGACTTCCCAGGAGGTCACCCATCCTAGTACTACTCTCGCCCAAACACGCTTAACTGCGGAGTTCTGATGGGATCCGGTGCATTAGTGTTGGTATGATCGCACCCATCAGCATAAGCGCGTTAAATCCTTATAAAGGATCCGAACGCAGCGATGCACCGGGGAGCTGCAGCCCGAGGGCATTTCGAGATCGCCGCCACCAAATTAGCACCCAAAACGAGATCGGCGGCTCGTATTTTTGGCCTGGGGCAGACTAAGCCTACGAAGCGAGCGTGCTGGACCGACGTAAACGACAAAAAAAATCCGAAGAAAAAGAGAGGGGTGCAACACGAGGACTTCCCAGGAGGTCACCCATCCTAGTACTACTCTCGCCCAAACACGCTTAACTGCGGAGTTCTGATGGGATCCGGTGCATTAGTGTTGGTATGATCGCACCCATCAGCATAAGCGCGTTAAATCCTTATAAAGGATCCGAACGCAGCGATGCACCGGGGAGCTGCAGCCCGAGGGCATTTCGAGATCGCCGCCACCAAATTAGCACCCAAAACGAGATCGGCGGCTCGTATTTTTGGCCTGGGGCAGACTAAGCCTACGAAGCGAGCGTGCTGGACCGACGTAAACGACAAAAAAAATCCGAAGAAAAAGAGAGGGGTGCAACACGAGGACTTCCCAGGAGGTCACCCATCCTAGTACTACTCTCGCCCAAACACGCTTAACTGCGGAGTTCTGATGGGATCCGGTGCATTAGTGTTGGTATGATCGCACCCATCAGCATAAGCGCGTTAAATCCTTATAAAGGATCCGAACGCAGCGATGCACCGGGGAGCTGCAGCCCGAGGGCATTTCGAGATCGCCGCCACCAAATTAGCACCCAAAACGAGATCGGCGGCTCGTATTTTTGGCCTGGGGCAGACTAAGCCTACGAAGCGAGCGTGCTGGACCGACGTAAACGACAAAAAAAATCCGAAGAAAAAGAGAGGGGTGCAACACGAGGACTTCCCAGGAGGTCACCCATCCTAGTACTACTCTCGCCCAAACACGCTTAACTGCGGAGTTCTGATGGGATCCGGTGCATTAGTGTTGGTATGATCGCACCCATCAGCATAAGCGCGTTAAATCCTTATAAAGGATCCGAACGCAGCGATGCACCGGGGAGCTGCAGCCCGAGGGCATTTCGAGATCGCCGCCACCAAATTAGCACCCAAAACGAGATCGGCGGCTCGTATTTTTGGCCTGGGGCAGACTAAGCCTACGAAGCGAGCGTGCTGGACCGACGTAAACGACAAAAAAAATCCGAAGAAAAAGAGAGGGGTGCAACACGAGGACTTCCCAGGAGGTCACCCATCCTAGTACTACTCTCGCCCAAACACGCTTAACTGCGGAGTTCTGATGGGATCCGGTGCATTAGTGTTGGTATGATCGCACCCATCAGCATAAGCGCGTTAAATCCTTATAAAGGATCCGAACGCAGCGATGCACCGGGGAGCTGCAGCCCGAGGGCATTTCGAGATCGCCGCCACCAAATTAGCACCCAAAACGAGATCGGCGGCTCGTATTTTTGGCCTGGGGCAGACTAAGCCTACGAAGCGAGCGTGCTGGACCGACGTAAACGACAAAAAAAATCCGAAGAAAAAGAGAGGGGTGCAACACGAGGACTTCCCAGGAGGTCACCCATCCTAGTACTACTCTCGCCCAAACACGCTTAACTGCGGAGTTCTGATGGGATCCGGTGCATTAGTGTTGGTATGATCGCACCCATCAGCATAAGCGCGTTAAATCCTTATAAAGGATCCGAACGCAGCGATGCACCGGGGAGCTGCAGCCCGAGGGCATTTCGAGATCGCCGCCACCAAATTAGCACCCAAAACGAGATCGGCGGCTCGTATTTTTGGCCTGGGGCAGACTAAGCCTACGAAGCGAGCGTGCTGGACCGACGTAAACGACAAAAAAAATCCGAAGAAAAAGAGAGGGGTGCAACACGAGGACTTCCCAGGAGGTCACCCATCCTAGTACTACTCTCGCCCAAACACGCTTAACTGCGGAGTTCTGATGGGATCCGGTGCATTAGTGTTGGTATGATCGCACCCATCAGCATAAGCGCGTTAAATCCTTATAAAGGATCCGAACGCAGCGATGCACCGGGGAGCTGCAGCCCGAGGGCATTTCGAGATCGCCGCCACCAAATTAGCACCCAAAACGAGATCGGCGGCTCGTATTTTTGGCCTGGGGCAGACTAAGCCTACGAAGCGAGCGTGCTGGACCGACGTAAACGACAAAAAAAATCCGAAGAAAAAGAGAGGGGTGCAACACGAGGACTTCCCAGGAGGTCACCCATCCTAGTACTACTCTCGCCCAAACACGCTTAACTGCGGAGTTCTGATGGGATCCGGTGCATTAGTGTTGGTATGATCGCACCCATCAGCATAAGCGCGTTAAATCCTTATAAAGGATCCGAACGCAGCGATGCACCGGGGAGCTGCAGCCCGAGGGCATTTCGAGATCGCCGCCACCAAATTAGCACCCAAAACGAGATCGGCGGCTCGTATTTTTGGCCTGGGGCAGACTAAGCCTACGAAGCGAGCGTGCTGGACCGACGTAAACGACAAAAAAAATCCGAAGAAAAAGAGAGGGGTGCAACACGAGGACTTCCCAGGAGGTCACCCATCCTAGTACTACTCTCGCCCAAACACGCTTAACTGCGGAGTTCTGATGGGATCCGGTGCATTAGTGTTGGTATGATCGCACCCATCAGCATAAGCGCGTTAAATCCTTATAAAGGATCCGAACGCAGCGATGCACCGGGGAGCTGCAGCCCGAGGGCATTTCGAGATCGCCGCCACCAAATTAGCACCCAAAACGAGATCGGCGGCTCGTATTTTTGGCCTGGGGCAGACTAAGCCTACGAAGCGAGCGTGCTGGACCGACGTAAACGACAAAAAAAATCCGAAGAAAAAGAGAGGGGTGCAACACGAGGACTTCCCAGGAGGTCACCCATCCTAGTACTACTCTCGCCCAAACACGCTTAACTGCGGAGTTCTGATGGGATCCGGTGCATTAGTGTTGGTATGATCGCACCCATCAGCATAAGCGCGTTAAATCCTTATAAAGGATCCGAACGCAGCGATGCACCGGGGAGCTGCAGCCCGAGGGCATTTCGAGATCGCCGCCACCAAATTAGCACCCAAAACGAGATCGGCGGCTCGTATTTTTGGCCTGGGGCAGACTAAGCCTACGAAGCGAGCGTGCTGGACCGACGTAAACGACAAAAAAAATCCGAAGAAAAAGAGAGGGGTGCAACACGAGGACTTCCCAGGAGGTCACCCATCCTAGTACTACTCTCGCCCAAACACGCTTAACTGCGGAGTTCTGATGGGATCCGGTGCATTAGTGTTGGTATGATCGCACCCATCAGCATAAGCGCGTTAAATCCTTATAAAGGATCCGAACGCAGCGATGCACCGGGGAGCTGCAGCCCGAGGGCATTTCGAGATCGCCGCCACCAAATTAGCACCCAAAACGAGATCGGCGGCTCGTATTTTTGGCCTGGGGCAGACTAAGCCTACGAAGCGAGCGTGCTGGACCGACGTAAACGACAAAAAAAATCCGAAGAAAAAGAGAGGGGTGCAACACGAGGACTTCCCAGGAGGTCACCCATCCTAGTACTACTCTCGCCCAAACACGCTTAACTGCGGAGTTCTGATGGGATCCGGTGCATTAGTGTTGGTATGATCGCACCCATCAGCATAAGCGCGTTAAATCCTTATAAAGGATCCGAACGCAGCGATGCACCGGGGAGCTGCAGCCCGAGGGCATTTCGAGATCGCCGCCACCAAATTAGCACCCAAAACGAGATCGGCGGCTCGTATTTTTGGCCTGGGGCAGACTAAGCCTACGAAGCGAGCGTGCTGGACCGACGTAAACGACAAAAAAAATCCGAAGAAAAAGAGAGGGGTGCAACACGAGGACTTCCCAGGAGGTCACCCATCCTAGTACTACTCTCGCCCAAACACGCTTAACTGCGGAGTTCTGATGGGATCCGGTGCATTAGTGTTGGTATGATCGCACCCATCAGCATAAGCGCGTTAAATCCTTATAAAGGATCCGAACGCAGCGATGCACCGGGGAGCTGCAGCCCGAGGGCATTTCGAGATCGCCGCCACCAAATTAGCACCCAAAACGAGATCGGCGGCTCGTATTTTTGGCCTGGGGCAGACTAAGCCTACGAAGCGAGCGTGCTGGACCGACGTAAACGACAAAAAAAATCCGAAGAAAAAGAGAGGGGTGCAACACGAGGACTTCCCAGGAGGTCACCCATCCTAGTACTACTCTCGCCCAAACACGCTTAACTGCGGAGTTCTGATGGGATCCGGTGCATTAGTGTTGGTATGATCGCACCCATCAGCATAAGCGCGTTAAATCCTTATAAAGGATCCGAACGCAGCGATGCACCGGGGAGCTGCAGCCCGAGGGCATTTCGAGATCGCCGCCACCAAATTAGCACCCAAAACGAGATCGGCGGCTCGTATTTTTGGCCTGGGGCAGACTAAGCCTACGAAGCGAGCGTGCTGGACCGACGTAAACGACAAAAAAAATCCGAAGAAAAAGAGAGGGGTGCAACACGAGGACTTCCCAGGAGGTCACCCATCCTAGTACTACTCTCGCCCAAACACGCTTAACTGCGGAGTTCTGATGGGATCCGGTGCATTAGTGTTGGTATGATCGCACCCATCAGCATAAGCGCGTTAAATCCTTATAAAGGATCCGAACGCAGCGATGCACCGGGGAGCTGCAGCCCGAGGGCATTTCGAGATCGCCGCCACCAAATTAGCACCCAAAACGAGATCGGCGGCTCGTATTTTTGGCCTGGGGCAGACTAAGCCTACGAAGCGAGCGTGCTGGACCGACGTAAACGACAAAAAAAATCCGAAGAAAAAGAGAGGGGTGCAACACGAGGACTTCCCAGGAGGTCACCCATCCTAGTACTACTCTCGCCCAAACACGCTTAACTGCGGAGTTCTGATGGGATCCGGTGCATTAGTGTTGGTATGATCGCACCCATCAGCATAAGCGCGTTAAATCCTTATAAAGGATCCGAACGCAGCGATGCACCGGGGAGCTGCAGCCCGAGGGCATTTCGAGATCGCCGCCACCAAATTAGCACCCAAAACGAGATCGGCGGCTCGTATTTTTGGCCTGGGGCAGACTAAGCCTACGAAGCGAGCGTGCTGGACCGACGTAAACGACAAAAAAAATCCGAAGAAAAAGAGAGGGGTGCAACACGAGGACTTCCCAGGAGGTCACCCATCCTAGTACTACTCTCGCCCAAACACGCTTAACTGCGGAGTTCTGATGGGATCCGGTGCATTAGTGTTGGTATGATCGCACCCATCAGCATAAGCGCGTTAAATCCTTATAAAGGATCCGAACGCAGCGATGCACCGGGGAGCTGCAGCCCGAGGGCATTTCGAGATCGCCGCCACCAAATTAGCACCCAAAACGAGATCGGCGGCTCGTATTTTTGGCCTGGGGCAGACTAAGCCTACGAAGCGAGCGTGCTGGACCGACGTAAACGACAAAAAAAATCCGAAGAAAAAGAGAGGGGTGCAACACGAGGACTTCCCAGGAGGTCACCCATCCTAGTACTACTCTCGCCCAAACACGCTTAACTGCGGAGTTCTGATGGGATCCGGTGCATTAGTGTTGGTATGATCGCACCCATCAGCATAAGCGCGTTAAATCCTTATAAAGGATCCGAACGCAGCGATGCACCGGGGAGCTGCAGCCCGAGGGCATTTCGAGATCGCCGCCACCAAATTAGCACCCAAAACGAGATCGGCGGCTCGTATTTTTGGCCTGGGGCAGACTAAGCCTACGAAGCGAGCGTGCTGGACCGACGTAAACGACAAAAAAAATCCGAAGAAAAAGAGAGGGGTGCAACACGAGGACTTCCCAGGAGGTCACCCATCCTAGTACTACTCTCGCCCAAACACGCTTAACTGCGGAGTTCTGATGGGATCCGGTGCATTAGTGTTGGTATGATCGCACCCATCAGCATAAGCGCGTTAAATCCTTATAAAGGATCCGAACGCAGCGATGCACCGGGGAGCTGCAGCCCGAGGGCATTTCGAGATCGCCGCCACCAAATTAGCACCCAAAACGAGATCGGCGGCTCGTATTTTTGGCCTGGGGCAGACTAAGCCTACGAAGCGAGCGTGCTGGACCGACGTAAACGACAAAAAAAATCCGAAGAAAAAGAGAGGGGTGCAACACGAGGACTTCCCAGGAGGTCACCCATCCTAGTACTACTCTCGCCCAAACACGCTTAACTGCGGAGTTCTGATGGGATCCGGTGCATTAGTGTTGGTATGATCGCACCCATCAGCATAAGCGCGTTAAATCCTTATAAAGGATCCGAACGCAGCGATGCACCGGGGAGCTGCAGCCCGAGGGCATTTCGAGATCGCCGCCACCAAATTAGCACCCAAAACGAGATCGGCGGCTCGTATTTTTGGCCTGGGGCAGACTAAGCCTACGAAGCGAGCGTGCTGGACCGACGTAAACGACAAAAAAAATCCGAAGAAAAAGAGAGGGGTGCAACACGAGGACTTCCCAGGAGGTCACCCATCCTAGTACTACTCTCGCCCAAACACGCTTAACTGCGGAGTTCTGATGGGATCCGGTGCATTAGTGTTGGTATGATCGCACCCATCAGCATAAGCGCGTTAAATCCTTATAAAGGATCCGAACGCAGCGATGCACCGGGGAGCTGCAGCCCGAGGGCATTTCGAGATCGCCGCCACCAAATTAGCACCCAAAACGAGATCGGCGGCTCGTATTTTTGGCCTGGGGCAGACTAAGCCTACGAAGCGAGCGTGCTGGACCGACGTAAACGACAAAAAAAATCCGAAGAAAAAGAGAGGGGTGCAACACGAGGACTTCCCAGGAGGTCACCCATCCTAGTACTACTCTCGCCCAAACACGCTTAACTGCGGAGTTCTGATGGGATCCGGTGCATTAGTGTTGGTATGATCGCACCCATCAGCATAAGCGCGTTAAATCCTTATAAAGGATCCGAACGCAGCGATGCACCGGGGAGCTGCAGCCCGAGGGCATTTCGAGATCGCCGCCACCAAATTAGCACCCAAAACGAGATCGGCGGCTCGTATTTTTGGCCTGGGGCAGACTAAGCCTACGAAGCGAGCGTGCTGGACCGACGTAAACGACAAAAAAAATCCGAAGAAAAAGAGAGGGGTGCAACACGAGGACTTCCCAGGAGGTCACCCATCCTAGTACTACTCTCGCCCAAACACGCTTAACTGCGGAGTTCTGATGGGATCCGGTGCATTAGTGTTGGTATGATCGCACCCATCAGCATAAGCGCGTTAAATCCTTATAAAGGATCCGAACGCAGCGATGCACCGGGGAGCTGCAGCCCGAGGGCATTTCGAGATCGCCGAGATCGCCGCCACCAAATTAGCACCCAAAACGAGATCGGCGGCTCGTATTTTTGGCCTGGGGCAGACTAAGCCTACGAAGCGAGCGTGCTGGACCGACGTAAACGACAAAAAAAATCCGAAGAAAAAGAGAGGGGTGCAACACGAGGACTTCCCAGGAGGTCACCCATCCTAGTACTACTCTCGCCCAAACACGCTTAACTGCGGAGTTCTGATGGGATCCGGTGCATTAGTGTTGGTATGATCGCACCCATCAGCATAAGCGCGTTAAATCCTTATAAAGGATCCGAACGCAGCGATGCACCGGGGAGCTGCAGCCCGAGGGCATTTCGAGATCGCCGCCACCAAATTAGCACCCAAAACGAGATCGGCGGCTCGTATTTTTGGCCTGGGGCAGACTAAGCCTACGAAGCGAGCGTGCTGGACCGACGTAAACGACAAAAAAAATCCGAAGAAAAAGAGAGGGGTGCAACACGAGGACTTCCCAGGAGGTCACCCATCCTAGTACTACTCTCGCCCAAACACGCTTAACTGCGGAGTTCTGATGGGATCCGGTGCATTAGTGTTGGTATGATCGCACCCATCAGCATAAGCGCGTTAAATCCTTATAAAGGATCCGAACGCAGCGATGCACCGGGGAGCTGCAGCCCGAGGGCATTTCGAGATCGCCGCCACCAAATTAGCACCCAAAACGAGATCGGCGGCTCGTATTTTTGGCCTGGGGCAGACTAAGCCTACGAAGCGAGCGTGCTGGACCGACGTAAACGACAAAAAAAATCCGAAGAAAAAGAGAGGGGTGCAACACGAGGACTTCCCAGGAGGTCACCCATCCTAGTACTACTCTCGCCCAAACACGCTTAACTGCGGAGTTCTGATGGGATCCGGTGCATTAGTGTTGGTATGATCGCACCCATCAGCATAAGCGCGTTAAATCCTTATAAAGGATCCGAACGCAGCGATGCACCGGGGAGCTGCAGCCCGAGGGCATTTCGAGATCGCCGCCACCAAATTAGCACCCAAAACGAGATCGGCGGCTCGTATTTTTGGCCTGGGGCAGACTAAGCCTACGAAGCGAGCGTGCTGGACCGACGTAAACGACAAAAAAAATCCGAAGAAAAAGAGAGGGGTGCAACACGAGGACTTCCCAGGAGGTCACCCATCCTAGTACTACTCTCGCCCAAACACGCTTAACTGCGGAGTTCTGATGGGATCCGGTGCATTAGTGTTGGTATGATCGCACCCATCAGCATAAGCGCGTTAAATCCTTATAAAGGATCCGAACGCAGCGATGCACCGGGGAGCTGCAGCCCGAGGGCATTTCGAGATCGCCGCCACCAAATTAGCACCCAAAACGAGATCGGCGGCTCGTATTTTTGGCCTGGGGCAGACTAAGCCTACGAAGCGAGCGTGCTGGACCGACGTAAACGACAAAAAAAATCCGAAGAAAAAGAGAGGGGTGCAACACGAGGACTTCCCAGGAGGTCACCCATCCTAGTACTACTCTCGCCCAAACACGCTTAACTGCGGAGTTCTGATGGGATCCGGTGCATTAGTGTTGGTATGATCGCACCCATCAGCATAAGCGCGTTAAATCCTTATAAAGGATCCGAACGCAGCGATGCACTGGGGAGCTGCAGCCCGAGGGCATTTCGAGATCGCCGCCACCAAATTAGCACCCAAAACGAGATCGGCGGCTCGTATTTTTGGCCTGGGGCAGACTAAGCCTACGAAGCGAGCGTGCTGGACCGACGTAAACGACAAAAAAAATCCGAAGAAAAAGAGAGGGGTGCAACACGAGGACTTCCCAGGAGGTCACCCATCCTAGTACTACTCTCGCCCAAACACGCTTAACTGCGGAGTTCTGATGGGATCCGGTGCATTAGTGTTGGTATGATCGCACCCATCAGCATAAGCGCGTTAAATCCTTATAAAGGATCCGAACGCAGCGATGCACCGGGGAGCTGCAGCCCGAGGGCATTTCGAGATCGCCGCCACCAAATTAGCACCCAAAACGAGATCGGCGGCTCGTATTTTTGGCCTGGGGCAGACTAAGCCTACGAAGCGAGCGTGCTGGACCGACGTAAACGACAAAAAAAATCCGAAGAAAAAGAGAGGGGTGCAACACGAGGACTTCCCAGGAGGTCACCCATCCTAGTACTACTCTCGCCCAAACACGCTTAACTGCGGAGTTCTGATGGGATCCGGTGCATTAGTGTTGGTATGATCGCACCCATCAGCATAAGCGCGTTAAATCCTTATAAAGGATCCGAACGCAGCGATGCACCGGGGAGCTGCAGCCCGAGGGCATTTCGAGATCGCCGCCACCAAATTAGCACCCAAAACGAGATCGGCGGCTCGTATTTTTGGCCTGGGGCAGACTAAGCCTACGAAGCGAGCGTGCTGGACCGACGTAAACGACAAAAAAAATCCGAAGAAAAAGAGAGGGGTGCAACACGAGGACTTCCCAGGAGGTCACCCATCCTAGTACTACTCTCGCCCAAACACGCTTAACTGCGGAGTTCTGATGGGATCCGGTGCATTAGTGTTGGTATGATCGCACCCATCAGCATAAGCGCGTTAAATCCTTATAAAGGATCCGAACGCAGCGATGCACCGGGGAGCTGCAGCCCGAGGGCATTTCGAGATCGCCGCCACCAAATTAGCACCCAAAACGAGATCGGCGGCTCGTATTTTTGGCCTGGGGCAGACTAAGCCTACGAAGCGAGCGTGCTGGACCGACGTAAACGACAAAAAAAATCCGAAGAAAAAGAGAGGGGTGCAACACGAGGACTTCCCAGGAGGTCACCCATCCTAGTACTACTCTCGCCCAAACACGCTTAACTGCGGAGTTCTGATGGGATCCGGTGCATTAGTGTTGGTATGATCGCACCCATCAGCATAAGCGCGTTAAATCCTTATAAAGGATCCGAACGCAGCGATGCACCGGGGAGCTGCAGCCCGAGGGCATTTCGAGATCGCCGCCACCAAATTAGCACCCAAAACGAGATCGGCGGCTCGTATTTTTGGCCTGGGGCAGACTAAGCCTACGAAGCGAGCGTGCTGGACCGACGTAAACGACAAAAAAAATCCGAAGAAAAAGAGAGGGGTGCAACACGAGGACTTCCCAGGAGGTCACCCATCCTAGTACTACTCTCGCCCAAACACGCTTAACTGCGGAGTTCTGATGGGATCCGGTGCATTAGTGTTGGTATGATCGCACCCATCAGCATAAGCGCGTTAAATCCTTATAAAGGATCCGAACGCAGCGATGCACCGGGGAGCTGCAGCCCGAGGGCATTTCGAGATCGCCGCCACCAAATTAGCACCCAAAACGAGATCGGCGGCTCGTATTTTTGGCCTGGGGCAGACTAAGCCTACGAAGCGAGCGTGCTGGACCGACGTAAACGACAAAAAAAATCCGAAGAAAAAGAGAGGGGTGCAACACGAGGACTTCCCAGGAGGTCACCCATCCTAGTACTACTCTCGCCCAAACACGCTTAACTGCGGAGTTCTGATGGGATCCGGTGCATTAGTGTTGGTATGATCGCACCCATCAGCATAAGCGCGTTAAATCCTTATAAAGGATCCGAACGCAGCGATGCACCGGGGAGCTGCAGCCCGAGGGCATTTCGAGATCGCCGCCACCAAATTAGCACCCAAAACGAGATCGGCGGCTCGTATTTTTGGCCTGGGGCAGACTAAGCCTACGAAGCGAGCGTGCTGGACCGACGTAAACGACAAAAAAAATCCGAAGAAAAAGAGAGGGGTGCAACACGAGGACTTCCCAGGAGGTCACCCATCCTAGTACTACTCTCGCCCAAACACGCTTAACTGCGGAGTTCTGATGGGATCCGGTGCATTAGTGTTGGTATGATCGCACCCATCAGCATAAGCGCGTTAAATCCTTATAAAGGATCCGAACGCAGCGATGCACCGGGGAGCTGCAGCCCGAGGGCATTTCGAGATCGCCGCCACCAAATTAGCACCCAAAACGAGATCGGCGGCTCGTATTTTTGGCCTGGGGCAGACTAAGCCTACGAAGCGAGCGTGCTGGACCGACGTAAACGACAAAAAAAATCCGAAGAAAAAGAGAGGGGTGCAACACGAGGACTTCCCAGGAGGTCACCCATCCTAGTACTACTCTCGCCCAAACACGCTTAACTGCGGAGTTCTGATGGGATCCGGTGCATTAGTGTTGGTATGATCGCACCCATCAGCATAAGCGCGTTAAATCCTTATAAAGGATCCGAACGCAGCGATGCACCGGGGAGCTGCAGCCCGAGGGCATTTCGAGATCGCCGCCACCAAATTAGCACCCAAAACGAGATCGGCGGCTCGTATTTTTGGCCTGGGGCAGACTAAGCCTACGAAGCGAGCGTGCTGGACCGACGTAAACGACAAAAAAAATCCGAAGAAAAAGAGAGGGGTGCAACACGAGGACTTCCCAGGAGGTCACCCATCCTAGTACTACTCTCGCCCAAACACGCTTAACTGCGGAGTTCTGATGGGATCCGGTGCATTAGTGTTGGTATGATCGCACCCATCAGCATAAGCGCGTTAAATCCTTATAAAGGATCCGAACGCAGCGATGCACCGGGGAGCTGCAGCCCGAGGGCATTTCGAGATCGCCGCCACCAAATTAGCACCCAAAACGAGATCGGCGGCTCGTATTTTTGGCCTGGGGCAGACTAAGCCTACGAAGCGAGCGTGCTGGACCGACGTAAACGACAAAAAAAATCCGAAGAAAAAGAGAGGGGTGCAACACGAGGACTTCCCAGGAGGTCACCCATCCTAGTACTACTCTCGCCCAAACACGCTTAACTGCGGAGTTCTGATGGGATCCGGTGCATTAGTGTTGGTATGATCGCACCCATCAGCATAAGCGCGTTAAATCCTTATAAAGGATCCGAACGCAGCGATGCACCGGGGAGCTGCAGCCCGAGGGCATTTCGAGATCGCCGCCACCAAATTAGCACCCAAAACGAGATCGGCGGCTCGTATTTTTGGCCTGGGGCAGACTAAGCCTACGAAGCGAGCGTGCTGGACCGACGTAAACGACAAAAAAAATCCGAAGAAAAAGAGAGGGGTGCAACACGAGGACTTCCCAGGAGGTCACCCATCCTAGTACTACTCTCGCCCAAACACGCTTAACTGCGGAGTTCTGATGGGATCCGGTGCATTAGTGTTGGTATGATCGCACCCATCAGCATAAGCGCGTTAAATCCTTATAAAGGATCCGAACGCAGCGATGCACCGGGGAGCTGCAGCCCGAGGGCATTTCGAGATCGCCGCCACCAAATTAGCACCCAAAACGAGATCGGCGGCTCGTATTTTTGGCCTGGGGCAGACTAAGCCTACGAAGCGAGCGTGCTGGACCGACGTAAACGACAAAAAAAATCCGAAGAAAAAGAGAGGGGTGCAACACGAGGACTTCCCAGGAGGTCACCCATCCTAGTACTACTCTCGCCCAAACACGCTTAACTGCGGAGTTCTGATGGGATCCGGTGCATTAGTGTTGGTATGATCGCACCCATCAGCATAAGCGCGTTAAATCCTTATAAAGGATCCGAACGCAGCGATGCACCGGGGAGCTGCAGCCCGAGGGCATTTCGAGATCGCCGCCACCAAATTAGCACCCAAAACGAGATCGGCGGCTCGTATTTTTGGCCTGGGGCAGACTAAGCCTACGAAGCGAGCGTGCTGGACCGACGTAAACGACAAAAAAAATCCGAAGAAAAAGAGAGGGGTGCAACACGAGGACTTCCCAGGAGGTCACCCATCCTAGTACTACTCTCGCCCAAACACGCTTAACTGCGGAGTTCTGATGGGATCCGGTGCATTAGTGTTGGTATGATCGCACCCATCAGCATAAGCGCGTTAAATCCTTATAAAGGATCCGAACGCAGCGATGCACCGGGGAGCTGCAGCCCGAGGGCATTTCGAGATCGCCGCCACCAAATTAGCACCCAAAACGAGATCGGCGGCTCGTATTTTTGGCCTGGGGCAGACTAAGCCTACGAAGCGAGCGTGCTGGACCGACGTAAACGACAAAAAAAATCCGAAGAAAAAGAGAGGGGTGCAACACGAGGACTTCCCAGGAGGTCACCCATCCTAGTACTACTCTCGCCCAAACACGCTTAACTGCGGAGTTCTGATGGGATCCGGTGCATTAGTGTTGGTATGATCGCACCCATCAGCATAAGCGCGTTAAATCCTTATAAAGGATCCGAACGCAGCGATGCACCGGGGAGCTGCAGCCCGAGGGCATTTCGAGATCGCCGCCACCAAATTAGCACCCAAAACGAGATCGGCGGCTCGTATTTTTGGCCTGGGGCAGACTAAGCCTACGAAGCGAGCGTGCTGGACCGACGTAAACGACAAAAAAAATCCGAAGAAAAAGAGAGGGGTGCAACACGAGGACTTCCCAGGAGGTCACCCATCCTAGTACTACTCTCGCCCAAACACGCTTAACTGCGGAGTTCTGATGGGATCCGGTGCATTAGTGTTGGTATGATCGCACCCATCAGCATAAGCGCGTTAAATCCTTATAAAGGATCCGAACGCAGCGATGCACCGGGGAGCTGCAGCCCGAGGGCATTTCGAGATCGCCGCCACCAAATTAGCACCCAAAACGAGATCGGCGGCTCGTATTTTTGGCCTGGGGCAGACTAAGCCTACGAAGCGAGCGTGCTGGACCGACGTAAACGACAAAAAAAATCCGAAGAAAAAGAGAGGGGTGCAACACGAGGACTTCCCAGGAGGTCACCCATCCTAGTACTACTCTCGCCCAAACACGCTTAACTGCGGAGTTCTGATGGGATCCGGTGCATTAGTGTTGGTATGATCGCACCCATCAGCATAAGCGCGTTAAATCCTTATAAAGGATCCGAACGCAGCGATGCACCGGGGAGCTGCAGCCCGAGGGCATTTCGAGATCGCCGCCACCAAATTAGCACCCAAAACGAGATCGGCGGCTCGTATTTTTGGCCTGGGGCAGACTAAGCCTACGAAGCGAGCGTGCTGGACCGACGTAAACGACAAAAAAAATCCGAAGAAAAAGAGAGGGGTGCAACACGAGGACTTCCCAGGAGGTCACCCATCCTAGTACTACTCTCGCCCAAACACGCTTAACTGCGGAGTTCTGATGGGATCCGGTGCATTAGTGTTGGTATGATCGCACCCATCAGCATAAGCGCGTTAAATCCTTATAAAGGATCCGAACGCAGCGATGCACCGGGGAGCTGCAGCCCGAGGGCATTTCGAGATCGCCGCCACCAAATTAGCACCCAAAACGAGATCGGCGGCTCGTATTTTTGGCCTGGGGCAGACTAAGCCTACGAAGCGAGCGTGCTGGACCGACGTAAACGACAAAAAAAATCCGAAGAAAAAGAGAGGGGTGCAACACGAGGACTTCCCAGGAGGTCACCCATCCTAGTACTACTCTCGCCCAAACACGCTTAACTGCGGAGTTCTGATGGGATCCGGTGCATTAGTGTTGGTATGATCGCACCCATCAGCATAAGCGCGTTAAATCCTTATAAAGGATCCGAACGCAGCGATGCACCGGGGAGCTGCAGCCCGAGGGCATTTCGAGATCGCCGCCACCAAATTAGCACCCAAAACGAGATCGGCGGCTCGTATTTTTGGCCTGGGGCAGACTAAGCCTACGAAGCGAGCGTGCTGGACCGACGTAAACGACAAAAAAAATCCGAAGAAAAAGAGAGGGGTGCAACACGAGGACTTCCCAGGAGGTCACCCATCCTAGTACTACTCTCGCCCAAACACGCTTAACTGCGGAGTTCTGATGGGATCCGGTGCATTAGTGTTGGTATGATCGCACCCATCAGCATAAGCGCGTTAAATCCTTATAAAGGATCCGAACGCAGCGATGCACCGGGGAGCTGCAGCCCGAGGGCATTTCGAGATCGCCGCCACCAAATTAGCACCCAAAACGAGATCGGCGGCTCGTATTTTTGGCCTGGGGCAGACTAAGCCTACGAAGCGAGCGTGCTGGACCGACGTAAACGACAAAAAAAATCCGAAGAAAAAGAGAGGGGTGCAACACGAGGACTTCCCAGGAGGTCACCCATCCTAGTACTACTCTCGCCCAAACACGCTTAACTGCGGAGTTCTGATGGGATCCGGTGCATTAGTGTTGGTATGATCGCACCCATCAGCATAAGCGCGTTAAATCCTTATAAAGGATCCGAACGCAGCGATGCACCGGGGAGCTGCAGCCCGAGGGCATTTCGAGATCGCCGCCACCAAATTAGCACCCAAAACGAGATCGGCGGCTCGTATTTTTGGCCTGGGGCAGACTAAGCCTACGAAGCGAGCGTGCTGGACCGACGTAAACGACAAAAAAAATCCGAAGAAAAAGAGAGGGGTGCAACACGAGGACTTCCCAGGAGGTCACCCATCCTAGTACTACTCTCGCCCAAACACGCTTAACTGCGGAGTTCTGATGGGATCCGGTGCATTAGTGTTGGTATGATCGCACCCATCAGCATAAGCGCGTTAAATCCTTATAAAGGATCCGAACGCAGCGATGCACCGGGGAGCTGCAGCCCGAGGGCATTTCGAGATCGCCGCCACCAAATTAGCACCCAAAACGAGATCGGCGGCTCGTATTTTTGGCCTGGGGCAGACTAAGCCTACGAAGCGAGCGTGCTGGACCGACGTAAACGACAAAAAAAATCCGAAGAAAAAGAGAGGGGTGCAACACGAGGACTTCCCAGGAGGTCACCCATCCTAGTACTACTCTCGCCCAAACACGCTTAACTGCGGAGTTCTGATGGGATCCGGTGCATTAGTGTTGGTATGATCGCACCCATCAGCATAAGCGCGTTAAATCCTTATAAAGGATCCGAACGCAGCGATGCACAGGGGAGCTGCAGCCCGAGGGCATTTCGAGATCGCCGCCACCAAATTAGCACCCAAAACGAGATCGGCGGCTCGTATTTTTGGCCTGGGGCAGACTAAGCCTACGAAGCGAGCGTGCTGGACCGACGTAAACGACAAAAAAAATCCGAAGAAAAAGAGAGGGGTGCAACACGAGGACTTCCCAGGAGGTCACCCATCCTAGTACTACTCTCGCCCAAACACGCTTAACTGCGGAGTTCTGATGGGATCCGGTGCATTAGTGTTGGTATGATCGCACCCATCAGCATAAGCGCGTTAAATCCTTATAAAAGATCCGAACGCAGCGATGCACCGGGGAGCTGCAGCCCGAGGGCATTTCGAGATCGCCGCCACCAAATTAGCACCCAAAACGAGATCGGCGGCTCGTATTTTTGGCCTGGGGCAGACTAAGCCTACGAAGCGAGCGTGCTGGACCGACGTAAACGACAAAAAAAAATCCGAAGAAAAAGAGAGGGGTGCAACACGAGGACTTCCCAGGAGGTCACCCATCCTAGTACTACTCTCGCCCAAACACGCTTAACTGCGGAGTTCTGATGGGATCCGGTGCATTAGTGTTGGTATGATCGCACCCATCAGCATAAGCGCGTTAAATCCTTATAAAGGATCCGAACGCAGCGATGCACCGGGGAGCTGCAGCCCGAGGGCATTTCGAGATCGCCGCCACCAAATTAGCACCCAAAACGAGATCGGCGGCTCGTATTTTTGGCCTGGGGCAGACTAAGCCTACGAAGCGAGCGTGCTGGACCGACGTAAACGACAAAAAAAAATCCGAAGAAAAAGAGAGGGGTGCAACACGAGGACTTCCCAGGAGGTCACCCATCCTAGTACTACTCTCGCCCAAACACGCTTAACTGCGGAGTTCTGATGGGATCCGGTGCATTAGTGTTGGTATGATCGCACCCATCAGCATAAGCGCGTTAAATCCTTATAAAGGATCCGAACGCAGCGATGCACCGGGGAGCTGCAGCCCGAGGGCATTTCGAGATCGCCGCCACCAAATTAGCACCCAAAACGAGATCGGCGGCTCGTATTTTTGGCCTGGGGCAGACTAAGCCTACGAAGCGAGCGTGCTGGACCGACGTAAACGACAAAAAAAATCCGAAGAAAAAGAGAGGGGTGCAACACGAGGACTTCCCAGGAGGTCACCCATCCTAGTACTACTCTCGCCCAAACACGCTTAACTGCGGAGTTCTGATGGGATCCGGTGCATTAGTGTTGGTATGATCGCACCCATCAGCATAAGCGCGTTAAATCCTTATAAAGGATCCGAACGCAGCGATGCACCGGGGAGCTGCAGCCCGAGGGCATTTCGAGATCGCCGCCACCAAATTAGCACCCAAAACGAGATCGGCGGCTCGTATTTTTGGCCTGGGGCAGACTAAGCCTACGAAGCGAGCGTGCTGGACCGACGTAAACGACAAAAAAAAATCCGAAGAAAAAGAGAGGGGTGCAACACGAGGACTTCCCAGGAGGTCACCCATCCTAGTACTACTCTCGCCCAAACACGCTTAACTGCGGAGTTCTGATGGGATCCGGTGCATTAGTGTTGGTATGATCGCACCCATCAGCATAAGCGCGTTAAATCCTTATAAAGGATCCGAACGCAGCGATGCACCGGGGAGCTGCAGCCCGAGGGCATTTCGAGATCGCCGCCACCAAATTAGCACCCAAAACGAGATCGGCGGCTCGTATTTTTGGCCTGGGGCAGACTAAGCCTACGAAGCGAGCGTGCTGGACCGACGTAAACGACAAAAAAAAATCCGAAGAAAAAGAGAGGGGTGCAACACGAGGACTTCCCAGGAGGTCACCCATCCTAGTACTACTCTCGCCCAAACACGCTTAACTGCGGAGTTCTGATGGGATCCGGTGCATTAGTGTTGGTATGATCGCACCCATCAGCATAAGCGCGTTAAATCCTTATAAAGGATCCGAACGCAGCGATGCACCGGGGAGCTGCAGCCCGAGGGCATTTCGAGATCGCCGCCACCAAATTAGCACCCAAAACGAGATCGGCGGCTCGTATTTTTGGCCTGGGGCAGACTAAGCCTACGAAGCGAGCGTGCTGGACCGACGTAAACGACAAAAAAAATCCGAAGAAAAAGAGAGGGGTGCAACACGAGGACTTCCCAGGAGGTCACCCATCCTAGTACTACTCTCGCCCAAACACGCTTAACTGCGGAGTTCTGATGGGATCCGGTGCATTAGTGTTGGTATGATCGCACCCATCAGCATAAGCGCGTTAAATCCTTATAAAGGATCCGAACGCAGCGATGCACCGGGGAGCTGCAGCCCGAGGGCATTTCGAGATCGCCGCCACCAAATTAGCACCCAAAACGAGATCGGCGGCTCGTATTTTTGGCCTGGGGCAGACTAAGCCTACGAAGCGAGCGTGCTGGACCGACGTAAACGACAAAAAAAAATCCGAAGAAAAAGAGAGGGGTGCAACACGAGGACTTCCCAGGAGGTCACCCATCCTAGTACTACTCTCGCCCAAACACGCTTAACTGCGGAGTTCTGATGGGATCCGGTGCATTAGTGTTGGTATGATCGCACCCATCAGCATAAGCGCGTTAAATCCTTATAAAGGATCCGAACGCAGCGATGCACCGGGGAGCTGCAGCCCGAGGGCATTTCGAGATCGCCGCCACCAAATTAGCACCCAAAACGAGATCGGCGGCTCGTATTTTTGGCCTGGGGCAGACTAAGCCTACGAAGCGAGCGTGCTGGACCGACGTAAACGACAAAAAAAAATCCGAAGAAAAAGAGAGGGGTGCAACACGAGGACTTCCCAGGAGGTCACCCATCCTAGTACTACTCTCGCCCAAACACGCTTAACTGCGGAGTTCTGATGGGATCCGGTGCATTAGTGTTGGTATGATCGCACCCATCAGCATAAGCGCGTTAAATCCTTATAAAGGATCCGAACGCAGCGATGCACCGGGGAGCTGCAGCCCGAGGGCATTTCGAGATCGCCGCCACCAAATTAGCACCCAAAACGAGATCGGCGGCTCGTATTTTTGGCCTGGGGCAGACTAAGCCTACGAAGCGAGCGTGCTGGACCGACGTAAACGACAAAAAAAATCCGAAGAAAAAGAGAGGGGTGCAACACGAGGACTTCCCAGGAGGTCACCCATCCTAGTACTACTCTCGCCCAAACACGCTTAACTGCGGAGTTCTGATGGGATCCGGTGCATTAGTGTTGGTATGATCGCACCCATCAGCATAAGCGCGTTAAATCCTTATAAAGGATCCGAACGCAGCGATGCACCGGGGAGCTGCAGCCCGAGGGCATTTCGAGATCGCCGCCACCAAATTAGCACCCAAAACGAGATCGGCGGCTCGTATTTTTGGCCTGGGGCAGACTAAGCCTACGAAGCGAGCGTGCTGGACCGACGTAAACGACAAAAAAAAATCCGAAGAAAAAGAGAGGGGTGCAACACGAGGACTTCCCAGGAGGTCACCCATCCTAGTACTACTCTCGCCCAAACACGCTTAACTGCGGAGTTCTGATGGGATCCGGTGCATTAGTGTTGGTATGATCGCACCCATCAGCATAAGCGCGTTAAATCCTTATAAAGGATCCGAACGCAGCGATGCACCGGGGAGCTGCAGCCCGAGGGCATTTCGAGATCGCCGCCACCAAATTAGCACCCAAAACGAGATCGGCGGCTCGTATTTTTGGCCTGGGGCAGACTAAGCCTACGAAGCGAGCGTGCTGGACCGACGTAAACGACAAAAAAAAATCCGAAGAAAAAGAGAGGGGTGCAACACGAGGACTTCCCAGGAGGTCACCCATCCTAGTACTACTCTCGCCCAAACACGCTTAACTGCGGAGTTCTGATGGGATCCGGTGCATTAGTGTTGGTATGATCGCACCCATCAGCATAAGCGCGTTAAATCCTTATAAAGGATCCGAACGCAGCGATGCACCGGGGAGCTGCAGCCCGAGGGCATTTCGAGATCGCCGCCACCAAATTAGCACCCAAAACGAGATCGGCGGCTCGTATTTTTGGCCTGGGGCAGACTAAGCCTACGAAGCGAGCGTGCTGGACCGACGTAAACGACAAAAAAAATCCGAAGAAAAAGAGAGGGGTGCAACACGAGGACTTCCCAGGAGGTCACCCATCCTAGTACTACTCTCGCCCAAACACGCTTAACTGCGGAGTTCTGATGGGATCCGGTGCATTAGTGTTGGTATGATCGCACCCATCAGCATAAGCGCGTTAAATCCTTATAAAGGATCCGAACGCAGCGATGCACCGGGGAGCTGCAGCCCGAGGGCATTTCGAGATCGCCGCCACCAAATTAGCACCCAAAACGAGATCGGCGGCTCGTATTTTTGGCCTGGGGCAGACTAAGCCTACGAAGCGAGCGTGCTGGACCGACGTAAACGACAAAAAAAATCCGAAGAAAAAGAGAGGGGTGCAACACGAGGACTTCCCAGGAGGTCACCCATCCTAGTACTACTCTCGCCCAAACACGCTTAACTGCGGAGTTCTGATGGGATCCGGTGCATTAGTGTTGGTATGATCGCACCCATCAGCATAAGCGCGTTAAATCCTTATAAAGGATCCGAACGCAGCGATGCACCGGGGAGCTGCAGCCCGAGGGCATTTCGAGATCGCCGCCACCAAATTAGCACCCAAAACGAGATCGGCGGCTCGTATTTTTGGCCTGGGGCAGACTAAGCCTACGAAGCGAGCGTGCTGGACCGACGTAAACGACAAAAAAAATCCGAAGAAAAAGAGAGGGGTGCAACACGAGGACTTCCCAGGAGGTCACCCATCCTAGTACTACTCTCGCCCAAACACGCTTAACTGCGGAGTTCTGATGGGATCCGGTGCATTAGTGTTGGTATGATCGCACCCATCAGCATAAGCGCGTTAAATCCTTATAAAGGATCCGAACGCAGCGATGCACCGGGGAGCTGCAGCCCGAGGGCATTTCGAGATCGCCGCCACCAAATTAGCACCCAAAACGAGATCGGCGGCTCGTATTTTTGGCCTGGGGCAGACTAAGCCTACGAAGCGAGCGTGCTGGACCGACGTAAACGACAAAAAAAATCCGAAGAAAAAGAGAGGGGTGCAACACGAGGACTTCCCAGGAGGTCACCCATCCTAGTACTACTCTCGCCCAAACACGCTTAACTGCGGAGTTCTGATGGGATCCGGTGCATTAGTGTTGGTATGATCGCACCCATCAGCATAAGCGCGTTAAATCCTTATAAAGGATCCGAACGCAGCGATGCACCGGGGAGCTGCAGCCCGAGGGCATTTCGAGATCGCCGCCACCAAATTAGCACCCAAAACGAGATCGGCGGCTCGTATTTTTGGCCTGGGGCAGACTAAGCCTACGAAGCGAGCGTGCTGGACCGACGTAAACGACAAAAAAAATCCGAAGAAAAAGAGAGGGGTGCAACACGAGGACTTCCCAGGAGGTCACCCATCCTAGTACTACTCTCGCCCAAACACGCTTAACTGCGGAGTTCTGATGGGATCCGGTGCATTAGTGTTGGTATGATCGCACCCATCAGCATAAGCGCGTTAAATCCTTATAAAGGATCCGAACGCAGCGATGCACCGGGGAGCTGCAGCCCGAGGGCATTTCGAGATCGCCGCCACCAAATTAGCACCCAAAACGAGATCGGCGGCTCGTATTTTTGGCCTGGGGCAGACTAAGCCTACGAAGCGAGCGTGCTGGACCGACGTAAACGACAAAAAAAATCCGAAGAAAAAGAGAGGGGTGCAACACGAGGACTTCCCAGGAGGTCACCCATCCTAGTACTACTCTCGCCCAAACACGCTTAACTGCGGAGTTCTGATGGGATCCGGTGCATTAGTGTTGGTATGATCGCACCCATCAGCATAAGCGCGTTAAATCCTTATAAAGGATCCGAACGCAGCGATGCACCGGGGAGCTGCAGCCCGAGGGCATTTCGAGATCGCCGCCACCAAATTAGCACCCAAAACGAGATCGGCGGCTCGTATTTTTGGCCTGGGGCAGACTAAGCCTACGAAGCGAGCGTGCTGGACCGACGTAAACGACAAAAAAAATCCGAAGAAAAAGAGAGGGGTGCAACACGAGGACTTCCCAGGAGGTCACCCATCCTAGTACTACTCTCGCCCAAACACGCTTAACTGCGGAGTTCTGATGGGATCCGGTGCATTAGTGTTGGTATGATCGCACCCATCAGCATAAGCGCGTTAAATCCTTATAAAGGATCCGAACGCAGCGATGCACCGGGGAGCTGCAGCCCGAGGGCATTTCGAGATCGCCGCCACCAAATTAGCACCCAAAACGAGATCGGCGGCTCGTATTTTTGGCCTGGGGCAGACTAAGCCTACGAAGCGAGCGTGCTGGACCGACGTAAACGACAAAAAAAATCCGAAGAAAAAGAGAGGGGTGCAACACGAGGACTTCCCAGGAGGTCACCCATCCTAGTACTACTCTCGCCCAAACACGCTTAACTGCGGAGTTCTGATGGGATCCGGTGCATTAGTGTTGGTATGATCGCACCCATCAGCATAAGCGCGTTAAATCCTTATAAAGGATCCGAACGCAGCGATGCACCGGGGAGCTGCAGCCCGAGGGCATTTCGAGATCGCCGCCACCAAATTAGCACCCAAAACGAGATCGGCGGCTCGTATTTTTGGCCTGGGGCAGACTAAGCCTACGAAGCGAGCGTGCTGGACCGACGTAAACGACAAAAAAAATCCGAAGAAAAAGAGAGGGGTGCAACACGAGGACTTCCCAGGAGGTCACCCATCCTAGTACTACTCTCGCCCAAACACGCTTAACTGCGGAGTTCTGATGGGATCCGGTGCATTAGTGTTGGTATGATCGCACCCATCAGCATAAGCGCGTTAAATCCTTATAAAGGATCCGAACGCAGCGATGCACCGGGGAGCTGCAGCCCGAGGGCATTTCGAGATCGCCGCCACCAAATTAGCACCCAAAACGAGATCGGCGGCTCGTATTTTTGGCCTGGGGCAGACTAAGCCTACGAAGCGAGCGTGCTGGACCGACGTAAACGACAAAAAAAAATCCGAAGAAAAAGAGAGGGGTGCAACACGAGGACTTCCCAGGAGGTCACCCATCCTAGTACTACTCTCGCCCAAACACGCTTAACTGCGGAGTTCTGATGGGATCCGGTGCATTAGTGTTGGTATGATCGCACCCATCAGCATAAGCGCGTTAAATCCTTATAAAGGATCCGAACGCAGCGATGCACCGGGGAGCTGCAGCCCGAGGGCATTTCGAGATCGCCGCCACCAAATTAGCACCCAAAACGAGATCGGCGGCTCGTATTTTTGGCCTGGGGCAGACTAAGCCTACGAAGCGAGCGTGCTGGACCGACGTAAACGACAAAAAAAAATCCGAAGAAAAAGAGAGGGGTGCAACACGAGGACTTCCCAGGAGGTCACCCATCCTAGTACTACTCTCGCCCAAACACGCTTAACTGCGGAGTTCTGATGGGATCCGGTGCATTAGTGTTGGTATGATCGCACCCATCAGCATAAGCGCGTTAAATCCTTATAAAGGATCCGAACGCAGCGATGCACCGGGGAGCTGCAGCCCGAGGGCATTTCGAGATCGCCGCCACCAAATTAGCACCCAAAACGAGATCGGCGGCTCGTATTTTTGGCCTGGGGCAGACTAAGCCTACGAAGCGAGCGTGCTGGACCGACGTAAACGACAAAAAAAAATCCGAAGAAAAAGAGAGGGGTGCAACACGAGGACTTCCCAGGAGGTCACCCATCCTAGTACTACTCTCGCCCAAACACGCTTAACTGCGGAGTTCTGATGGGATCCGGTGCATTAGTGTTGGTATGATCGCACCCATCAGCATAAGCGCGTTAAATCCTTATAAAGGATCCGAACGCAGCGATGCACCGGGGAGCTGCAGCCCGAGGGCATTTCGAGATCGCCGCCACCAAATTAGCACCCAAAACGAGATCGGCGGCTCGTATTTTTGGCCTGGGGCAGACTAAGCCTACGAAGCGAGCGTGCTGGACCGACGTAAACGACAAAAAAAATCCGAAGAAAAAGAGAGGGGTGCAACACGAGGACTTCCCAGGAGGTCACCCATCCTAGTACTACTCTCGCCCAAACACGCTTAACTGCGGAGTTCTGATGGGATCCGGTGCATTAGTGTTGGTATGATCGCACCCATCAGCATAAGCGCGTTAAATCCTTATAAAGGATCCGAACGCAGCGATGCACCGGGGAGCTGCAGCCCGAGGGCATTTCGAGATCGCCGCCACCAAATTAGCACCCAAAACGAGATCGGCGGCTCGTATTTTTGGCCTGGGGCAGACTAAGCCTACGAAGCGAGCGTGCTGGACCGACGTAAACGACAAAAAAAAATCCGAAGAAAAAGAGAGGGGTGCAACACGAGGACTTCCCAGGAGGTCACCCATCCTAGTACTACTCTCGCCCAAACACGCTTAACTGCGGAGTTCTGATGGGATCCGGTGCATTAGTGTTGGTATGATCGCACCCATCAGCATAAGCGCGTTAAATCCTTATAAAGGATCCGAACGCAGCGATGCACCGGGGAGCTGCAGCCCGAGGGCATTTCGAGATCGCCGCCACCAAATTAGCACCCAAAACGAGATCGGCGGCTCGTATTTTTGGCCTGGGGCAGACTAAGCCTACGAAGCGAGCGTGCTGGACCGACGTAAACGACAAAAAAAAATCCGAAGAAAAAGAGAGGGGTGCAACACGAGGACTTCCCAGGAGGTCACCCATCCTAGTACTACTCTCGCCCAAACACGCTTAACTGCGGAGTTCTGATGGGATCCGGTGCATTAGTGTTGGTATGATCGCACCCATCAGCATAAGCGCGTTAAATCCTTATAAAGGATCCGAACGCAGCGATGCACCGGGGAGCTGCAGCCCGAGGGCATTTCGAGATCGCCGCCACCAAATTAGCACCCAAAACGAGATCGGCGGCTCGTATTTTTGGCCTGGGGCAGACTAAGCCTACGAAGCGAGCGTGCTGGACCGACGTAAACGACAAAAAAAATCCGAAGAAAAAGAGAGGGGTGCAACACGAGGACTTCCCAGGAGGTCACCCATCCTAGTACTACTCTCGCCCAAACACGCTTAACTGCGGAGTTCTGATGGGATCCGGTGCATTAGTGTTGGTATGATCGCACCCATCAGCATAAGCGCGTTAAATCCTTATAAAGGATCCGAACGCAGCGATGCACCGGGGAGCTGCAGCCCGAGGGCATTTCGAGATCGCCGCCACCAAATTAGCACCCAAAACGAGATCGGCGGCTCGTATTTTTGGCCTGGGGCAGACTAAGCCTACGAAGCGAGCGTGCTGGACCGACGTAAACGACAAAAAAAATCCGAAGAAAAAGAGAGGGGTGCAACACGAGGACTTCCCAGGAGGTCACCCATCCTAGTACTACTCTCGCCCAAACACGCTTAACTGCGGAGTTCTGATGGGATCCGGTGCATTAGTGTTGGTATGATCGCACCCATCAGCATAAGCGCGTTAAATCCTTATAAAGGATCCGAACGCAGCGATGCACCGGGGAGCTGCAGCCCGAGGGCATTTCGAGATCGCCGCCACCAAATTAGCACCCAAAACGAGATCGGCGGCTCGTATTTTTGGCCTGGGGCAGACTAAGCCTACGAAGCGAGCGTGCTGGACCGACGTAAACGACAAAAAAAATCCGAAGAAAAAGAGAGGGGTGCAACACGAGGACTTCCCAGGAGGTCACCCATCCTAGTACTACTCTCGCCCAAACACGCTTAACTGCGGAGTTCTGATGGGATCCGGTGCATTAGTGTTGGTATGATCGCACCCATCAGCATAAGCGCGTTAAATCCTTATAAAGGATCCGAACGCAGCGATGCACCGGGGAGCTGCAGCCCGAGGGCATTTCGAGATCGCCGCCACCAAATTAGCACCCAAAACGAGATCGGCGGCTCGTATTTTTGGCCTGGGGCAGACTAAGCCTACGAAGCGAGCGTGCTGGACCGACGTAAACGACAAAAAAAAATCCGAAGAAAAAGAGAGGGGTGCAACACGAGGACTTCCCAGGAGGTCACCCATCCTAGTACTACTCTCGCCCAAACACGCTTAACTGCGGAGTTCTGATGGGATCCGGTGCATTAGTGTTGGTATGATCGCACCCATCAGCATAAGCGCGTTAAATCCTTATAAAGGATCCGAACGCAGCGATGCACCGGGGAGCTGCAGCCCGAGGGCATTTCGAGATCGCCGCCACCAAATTAGCACCCAAAACGAGATCGGCGGCTCGTATTTTTGGCCTGGGGCAGACTAAGCCTACGAAGCGAGCGTGCTGGACCGACGTAAACGACAAAAAAAATCCGAAGAAAAAGAGAGGGGTGCAACACGAGGACTTCCCAGGAGGTCACCCATCCTAGTACTACTCTCGCCCAAACACGCTTAACTGCGGAGTTCTGATGGGATCCGGTGCATTAGTGTTGGTATGATCGCACCCATCAGCATAAGCGCGTTAAATCCTTATAAAGGATCCGAACGCAGCGATGCACCGGGGAGCTGCAGCCCGAGGGCATTTCGAGATCGCCGCCACCAAATTAGCACCCAAAACGAGATCGGCGGCTCGTATTTTTGGCCTGGGGCAGACTAAGCCTACGAAGCGAGCGTGCTGGACCGACGTAAACGACAAAAAAAATCCGAAGAAAAAGAGAGGGGTGCAACACGAGGACTTCCCAGGAGGTCACCCATCCTAGTACTACTCTCGCCCAAACACGCTTAACTGCGGAGTTCTGATGGGATCCGGTGCATTAGTGTTGGTATGATCGCACCCATCAGCATAAGCGCGTTAAATCCTTATAAAGGATCCGAACGCAGCGATGCACCGGGGAGCTGCAGCCCGAGGGCATTTCGAGATCGCCGCCACCAAATTAGCACCCAAAACGAGATCGGCGGCTCGTATTTTTGGCCTGGGGCAGACTAAGCCTACGAAGCGAGCGTGCTGGACCGACGTAAACGACAAAAAAAATCCGAAGAAAAAGAGAGGGGTGCAACACGAGGACTTCCCAGGAGGTCACCCATCCTAGTACTACTCTCGCCCAAACACGCTTAACTGCGGAGTTCTGATGGGATCCGGTGCATTAGTGTTGGTATGATCGCACCCATCAGCATAAGCGCGTTAAATCCTTATAAAGGATCCGAACGCAGCGATGCACCGGGGAGCTGCAGCCCGAGGGCATTTCGAGATCGCCGCCACCAAATTAGCACCCAAAACGAGATCGGCGGCTCGTATTTTTGGCCTGGGGCAGACTAAGCCTACGAAGCGAGCGTGCTGGACCGACGTAAACGACAAAAAAAATCCGAAGAAAAAGAGAGGGGTGCAACACGAGGACTTCCCAGGAGGTCACCCATCCTAGTACTACTCTCGCCCAAACACGCTTAACTGCGGAGTTCTGATGGGATCCGGTGCATTAGTGTTGGTATGATCGCACCCATCAGCATAAGCGCGTTAAATCCTTATAAAGGATCCGAACGCAGCGATGCACCGGGGAGCTGCAGCCCGAGGGCATTTCGAGATCGCCGCCACCAAATTAGCACCCAAAACGAGATCGGCGGCTCGTATTTTTGGCCTGGGGCAGACTAAGCCTACGAAGCGAGCGTGCTGGACCGACGTAAACGACAAAAAAAATCCGAAGAAAAAGAGAGGGGTGCAACACGAGGACTTCCCAGGAGGTCACCCATCCTAGTACTACTCTCGCCCAAACACGCTTAACTGCGGAGTTCTGATGGGATCCGGTGCATTAGTGTTGGTATGATCGCACCCATCAGCATAAGCGCGTTAAATCCTTATAAAGGATCCGAACGCAGCGATGCACCGGGGAGCTGCAGCCCGAGGGCATTTCGAGATCGCCGCCACCAAATTAGCACCCAAAACGAGATCGGCGGCTCGTATTTTTGGCCTGGGGCAGACTAAGCCTACGAAGCGAGCGTGCTGGACCGACGTAAACGACAAAAAAAATCCGAAGAAAAAGAGAGGGGTGCAACACGAGGACTTCCCAGGAGGTCACCCATCCTAGTACTACTCTCGCCCAAACACGCTTAACTGCGGAGTTCTGATGGGATCCGGTGCATTAGTGTTGGTATGATCGCACCCATCAGCATAAGCGCGTTAAATCCTTATAAAGGATCCGAACGCAGCGATGCACCGGGGAGCTGCAGCCCGAGGGCATTTCGAGATCGCCGCCACCAAATTAGCACCCAAAACGAGATCGGCGGCTCGTATTTTTGGCCTGGGGCAGACTAAGCCTACGAAGCGAGCGTGCTGGACCGACGTAAACGACAAAAAAAATCCGAAGAAAAAGAGAGGGGTGCAACACGAGGACTTCCCAGGAGGTCACCCATCCTAGTACTACTCTCGCCCAAACACGCTTAACTGCGGAGTTCTGATGGGATCCGGTGCATTAGTGTTGGTATGATCGCACCCATCAGCATAAGCGCGTTAAATCCTTATAAAGGATCCGAACGCAGCGATGCACCGGGGAGCTGCAGCCCGAGGGCATTTCGAGATCGCCGCCACCAAATTAGCACCCAAAACGAGATCGGCGGCTCGTATTTTTGGCCTGGGGCAGACTAAGCCTACGAAGCGAGCGTGCTGGACCGACGTAAACGACAAAAAAAATCCGAAGAAAAAGAGAGGGGTGCAACACGAGGACTTCCCAGGAGGTCACCCATCCTAGTACTACTCTCGCCCAAACACGCTTAACTGCGGAGTTCTGATGGGATCCGGTGCATTAGTGTTGGTATGATCGCACCCATCAGCATAAGCGCGTTAAATCCTTATAAAGGATCCGAACGCAGCGATGCACCGGGGAGCTGCAGCCCGAGGGCATTTCGAGATCGCCGCCACCAAATTAGCACCCAAAACGAGATCGGCGGCTCGTATTTTTGGCCTGGGGCAGACTAAGCCTACGAAGCGAGCGTGCTGGACCGACGTAAACGACAAAAAAAATCCGAAGAAAAAGAGAGGGGTGCAACACGAGGACTTCCCAGGAGGTCACCCATCCTAGTACTACTCTCGCCCAAACACGCTTAACTGCGGAGTTCTGATGGGATCCGGTGCATTAGTGTTGGTATGATCGCACCCATCAGCATAAGCGCGTTAAATCCTTATAAAGGATCCGAACGCAGCGATGCACCGGGGAGCTGCAGCCCGAGGGCATTTCGAGATCGCCGCCACCAAATTAGCACCCAAAACGAGATCGGCGGCTCGTATTTTTGGCCTGGGGCAGACTAAGCCTACGAAGCGAGCGTGCTGGACCGACGTAAACGACAAAAAAAATCCGAAGAAAAAGAGAGGGGTGCAACACGAGGACTTCCCAAGAGGTCA
This sequence comes from Quercus alba, assembly GCA_036321655.1. Taxonomy (NCBI): domain Eukaryota; kingdom Viridiplantae; phylum Streptophyta; class Magnoliopsida; order Fagales; family Fagaceae; genus Quercus; species Quercus alba. Next base: position 312,523 of record JAYJMT010000018.1, read on the forward strand.
CCCATCCTAGTACTACTCTCGCCCAAACACGCTTAACTGCGGAGTTCTGATGGGATCCGGTGCATTAGTGTTGGTATGATCGCACCCATCAGCATAAGCGCGTTAAATCCTTATAAAGGATCCGAACGCAGCGATGCACCGGGGAGCTGCAGCCCGAGGGCATTTCGAGATCGCCGCCACCAAATTAGCACCCAAAACGAGATCGGCGGCTCGTATTTTTGGCCTGGGGCAGACTAAGCCTACGAAGCGAGCGTGCTGGACCGACGTAAACGACAAAAAAAATCCGAAGAAAAAGAGAGGGGTGCAACACGAGGACTTCCCAGGAGGTCACCCATCCTAGTACTACTCTCGCCCAAACACGCTTAACTGCGGAGTTCTGATGGGATCCGGTGCATTAGTGTTGGTATGATCGCACCCATCAGCATAAGCGCGTTAAATCCTTATAAAGGATCCGAACGCAGCGATGCACCGGGGAGCTGCAGCCCGAGGGCATTTCGAGATCGCCGCCACCAAATTAGCACCCAAAACGAGATCGGCGGCTCGTATTTTTGGCCTGGGGCAGACTAAGCCTACGAAGCGAGCGTGCTGGACCGACGTAAACGACAAAAAAAATCCGAAGAAAAAGAGAGGGGTGCAACACGAGGACTTCCCAGGAGGTCACCCATCCTAGTACTACTCTCGCCCAAACACGCTTAACTGCGGAGTTCTGATGGGATCCGGTGCATTAGTGTTGGTATGATCGCACCCATCAGCATAAGCGCGTTAAATCCTTATAAAGGATCCGAACGCAGCGATGCACCGGGGAGCTGCAGCCCGAGGGCATTTCGAGATCGCCGCCACCAAATTAGCACCCAAAACGAGATCGGCGGCTCGTATTTTTGGCCTGGGGCAGACTAAGCCTACGAAGCGAGCGTGCTGGACCGACGTAAACGACAAAAAAAATCCGAAGAAAAAGAGAGGGGTGCAACACGAGGACTTCCCAGGAGGTCACCCATCCTAGTACTACTCTCGCCCAAACACGCTTAACTGCGGAGTTCTGATGGGATCCGGTGCATTAGTGTTGGTATGATCGCACCCATCAGCATAAGCGCGTTAAATCCTTATAAAGGATCCGAACGCAGCGATGCACCGGGGAGCTGCAGCCCGAGGGCATTTCGAGATCGCCGCCACCAAATTAGCACCCAAAACGAGATCGGCGGCTCGTATTTTTGGCCTGGGGCAGACTAAGCCTACGAAGCGAGCGTGCTGGACCGACGTAAACGACAAAAAAAAATCCGAAGAAAAAGAGAGGGGTGCAACACGAGGACTTCCCAGGAGGTCACCCATCCTAGTACTACTCTCGCCCAAACACGCTTAACTGCGGAGTTCTGATGGGATCCGGTGCATTAGTGTTGGTATGATCGCACCCATCAGCATAAGCGCGTTAAATCCTTATAAAGGATCCGAACGCAGCGATGCACCGGGGAGCTGCAGCCCGAGGGCATTTCGAGATCGCCGCCACCAAATTAGCACCCAAAACGAGATCGGCGGCTCGTATTTTTGGCCTGGGGCAGACTAAGCCTACGAAGCGAGCGTGCTGGACCGACGTAAACGACAAAAAAAATCCGAAGAAAAAGAGAGGGGTGCAACACGAGGACTTCCCAGGAGGTCACCCATCCTAGTACTACTCTCGCCCAAACACGCTTAACTGCGGAGTTCTGATGGGATCCGGTGCATTAGTGTTGGTATGATCGCACCCATCAGCATAAGCGCGTTAAATCCTTATAAAGGATCCGAACGCAGCGATGCACCGGGGAGCTGCAGCCCGAGGGCATTTCGAGATCGCCGCCACCAAATTAGCACCCAAAACGAGATCGGCGGCTCGTATTTTTGGCCTGGGGCAGACTAAGCCTACGAAGCGAGCGTGCTGGACCGACGTAAACGACAAAAAAAAATCCGAAGAAAAAGAGAGGGGTGCAACACGAGGACTTCCCAGGAGGTCACCCATCCTAGTACTACTCTCGCCCAAACACGCTTAACTGCGGAGTTCTGATGGGATCCGGTGCATTAGTGTTGGTATGATCGCACCCATCAGCATAAGCGCGTTAAATCCTTATAAAGGATCCGAACGCAGCGATGCACCGGGGAGCTGCAGCCCGAGGGCATTTCGAGATCGCCGCCACCAAATTAGCACCCAAAACGAGATCGGCGGCTCGTATTTTTGGCCTGGGGCAGACTAAGCCTACGAAGCGAGCGTGCTGGACCGACGTAAACGACAAAAAAAAATCCGAAGAAAAAGAGAGGGGTGCAACACGAGGACTTCCCAGGAGGTCACCCATCCTAGTACTACTCTCGCCCAAACACGCTTAACTGCGGAGTTCTGATGGGATCCGGTGCATTAGTGTTGGTATGATCGCACCCATCAGCATAAGCGCGTTAAATCCTTATAAAGGATCCGAACGCAGCGATGCACCGGGGAGCTGCAGCCCGAGGGCATTTCGAGATCGCCGCCACCAAATTAGCACCCAAAACGAGATCGGCGGCTCGTATTTTTGGCCTGGGGCAGACTAAGCCTACGAAGCGAGCGTGCTGGACCGACGTAAACGACAAAAAAAAATCCGAAGAAAAAGAGAGGGGTGCAACACGAGGACTTCCCAGGAGGTCACCCATCCTAGTACTACTCTCGCCCAAACACGCTTAACTGCGGAGTTCTGATGGGATCCGGTGCATTAGTGTTGGTATGATCGCACCCATCAGCATAAGCGCGTTAAATCCTTATAAAGGATCCGAACGCAGCGATGCACCGGGGAGCTGCAGCCCGAGGGCATTTCGAGATCGCCGCCACCAAATTAGCACCCAAAACGAGATCGGCGGCTCGTATTTTTGGCCTGGGGCAGACTAAGCCTACGAAGCGAGCGTGCTGGACCGACGTAAACGACAAAAAAAAATCCGAAGAAAAAGAGAGGGGTGCAACACGAGGACTTCCCAGGAGGTCACCCATCCTAGTACTACTCTCGCCCAAACACGCTTAACTGCGGAGTTCTGATGGGATCCGGTGCATTAGTGTTGGTATGATCGCACCCATCAGCATAAGCGCGTTAAATCCTTATAAAGGATCCGAACGCAGCGATGCACCGGGGAGCTGCAGCCCGAGGGCATTTCGAGATCGCCGCCACCAAATTAGCACCCAAAACGAGATCGGCGGCTCGTATTTTTGGCCTGGGGCAGACTAAGCCTACGAAGCGAGCGTGCTGGACCGACGTAAACGACAAAAAAAAATCCGAAGAAAAAGAGAGGGGTGCAACACGAGGACTTCCCAGGAGGTCACCCATCCTAGTACTACTCTCGCCCAAACACGCTTAACTGCGGAGTTCTGATGGGATCCGGTGCATTAGTGTTGGTATGATCGCACCCATCAGCATAAGCGTGTTAAATCCTTATAAAGGATCCGAACGCAGCGATGCACCGGGGAGCTGCAGCCCGAGGGCATTTCGAGATCGCCGCCACCAAATTAGCACCCAAAACGAGATCGGCGGCTCGTATTTTTGGCCTGGGGCAGACTAAGCCTACGAAGCGAGCGTGCTGGACCGACGTAAACGACAAAAAAAAATCCGAAGAAAAAGAGAGGGGTGCAACACGAGGACTTCCCAGGAGGTCACCCATCCTAGTACTACTCTCGCCCAAACACGCTTAACTGCGGAGTTCTGATGGGATCCGGTGCATTAGTGTTGGTATGATCGCACCCATCAGCATAAGCGCGTTAAATCCTTATAAAGGATCCGAACGCAGCGATGCACCGGGGAGCTGCAGCCCGAGGGCATTTCGAGATCGCCGCCACCAAATTAGCACCCAAAACGAGATCGGCGGCTCGTATTTTTGGCCTGGGGCAGACTAAGCCTACGAAGCGAGCGTGCTGGACCGACGTAAACGACAAAAAAAATCCGAAGAAAAAGAGAGGGGTGCAACACGAGGACTTCCCAGGAGGTCACCCATCCTAGTACTACTCTCGCCCAAACACGCTTAACTGCGGAGTTCTGATGGGATCCGGTGCATTAGTGTTGGTATGATCGCACCCATCAGCATAAGCGCGTTAAATCCTTATAAAGGATCCGAACGCAGCGATGCACCGGGGAGCTGCAGCCCGAGGGCATTTCGAGATCGCCGCCACCAAATTAGCACCCAAAACGAGATCGGCGGCTCGTATTTTTGGCCTGGGGCAGACTAAGCCTACGAAGCGAGCGTGCTGGACCGACGTAAACGACAAAAAAAAATCCGAAGAAAAAGAGAGGGGTGCAACACGAGGACTTCCCAGGAGGTCACCCATCCTAGTACTACTCTCGCCCAAACACGCTTAACTGCGGAGTTCTGATGGGATCCGGTGCATTAGTGTTGGTATGATCGCACCCATCAGCATAAGCGCGTTAAATCCTTATAAAGGATCCGAACGCAGCGATGCACCGGGGAGCTGCAGCCCGAGGGCATTTCGAGATCGCCGCCACCAAATTAGCACCCAAAACGAGATCGGCGGCTCGTATTTTTGGCCTGGGGCAGACTAAGCCTACGAAGCGAGCGTGCTGGACCGACGTAAACGACAAAAAAAAATCCGAAGAAAAAGAGAGGGGTGCAACACGAGGACTTCCCAGGAGGTCACCCATCCTAGTACTACTCTCGCCCAAACACGCTTAACTGCGGAGTTCTGATGGGATCCGGTGCATTAGTGTTGGTATGATCGCACCCATCAGCATAAGCGCGTTAAATCCTTATAAAGGATCCGAACGCAGCGATGCACCGGGGAGCTGCAGCCCGAGGGCATTTCGAGATCGCCGCCACCAAATTAGCACCCAAAACGAGATCGGCGGCTCGTATTTTTGGCCTGGGGCAGACTAAGCCTACGAAGCGAGCGTGCTGGACCGACGTAAACGACAAAAAAAATCCGAAGAAAAAGAGAGGGGTGCAACACGAGGACTTCCCAGGAGGTCACCCATCCTAGTACTACTCTCGCCCAAACACGCTTAACTGCGGAGTTCTGATGGGATCCGGTGCATTAGTGTTGGTATGATCGCACCCATCAGCATAAGCGCGTTAAATCCTTATAAAGGATCCGAACGCAGCGATGCACCGGGGAGCTGCAGCCCGAGGGCATTTCGAGATCGCCGCCACCAAATTAGCACCCAAAACGAGATCGGCGGCTCGTATTTTTGGCCTGGGGCAGACTAAGCCTACGAAGCGAGCGTGCTGGACCGACGTAAACGACAAAAAAAATCCGAAGAAAAAGAGAGGGGTGCAACACGAGGACTTCCCAGGAGGTCACCCATCCTAGTACTACTCTCGCCCAAACACGCTTAACTGCGGAGTTCTGATGGGATCCGGTGCATTAGTGTTGGTATGATCGCACCCATCAGCATAAGCGCGTTAAATCCTTATAAAGGATCCGAACGCAGCGATGCACCGGGGAGCTGCAGCCCGAGGGCATTTCGAGATCGCCGCCACCAAATTAGCACCCAAAACGAGATCGGCGGCTCGTATTTTTGGCCTGGGGCAGACTAAGCCTACGAAGCGAGCGTGCTGGACCGACGTAAACGACAAAAAAAATCCGAAGAAAAAGAGAGGGGTGCAACACGAGGACTTCCCAGGAGGTCACCCATCCTAGTACTACTCTCGCCCAAACACGCTTAACTGCGGAGTTCTGATGGGATCCGGTGCATTAGTGTTGGTATGATCGCACCCATCAGCATAAGCGCGTTAAATCCTTATAAAGGATCCGAACGCAGCGATGCACCGGGGAGCTGCAGCCCGAGGGCATTTCGAGATCGCCGCCACCAAATTAGCACCCAAAACGAGATCGGCGGCTCGTATTTTTGGCCTGGGGCAGACTAAGCCTACGAAGCGAGCGTGCTGGACCGACGTAAACGACAAAAAAAATCCGAAGAAAAAGAGAGGGGTGCAACACGAGGACTTCCCAGGAGGTCACCCATCCTAGTACTACTCTCGCCCAAACACGCTTAACTGCGGAGTTCTGATGGGATCCGGTGCATTAGTGTTGGTATGATCGCACCCATCAGCATAAGCGCGTTAAATCCTTATAAAGGATCCGAACGCAGCGATGCACCGGGGAGCTGCAGCCCGAGGGCATTTCGAGATCGCCGCCACCAAATTAGCACCCAAAACGAGATCGGCGGCTCGTATTTTTGGCCTGGGGCAGACTAAGCCTACGAAGCGAGCGTGCTGGACCGACGTAAACGACAAAAAAAATCCGAAGAAAAAGAGAGGGGTGCAACACGAGGACTTCCCAGGAGGTCACCCATCCTAGTACTACTCTCGCCCAAACACGCTTAACTGCGGAGTTCTGATGGGATCCGGTGCATTAGTGTTGGTATGATCGCACCCATCAGCATAAGCGCGTTAAATCCTTATAAAGGATCCGAACGCAGCGATGCACCGGGGAGCTGCAGCCCGAGGGCATTTCGAGATCGCCGCCACCAAATTAGCACCCAAAACGAGATCGGCGGCTCGTATTTTTGGCCTGGGGCAGACTAAGCCTACGAAGCGAGCGTGCTGGACCGACGTAAACGACAAAAAAAATCCGAAGAAAAAGAGAGGGGTGCAACACGAGGACTTCCCAGGAGGTCACCCATCCTAGTACTACTCTCGCCCAAACACGCTTAACTGCGGAGTTCTGATGGGATCCGGTGCATTAGTGTTGGTATGATCGCACCCATCAGCATAAGCGCGTTAAATCCTTATAAAGGATCCGAACGCAGCGATGCACCGGGGAGCTGCAGCCCGAGGGCATTTCGAGATCGCCGCCACCAAATTAGCACCCAAAACGAGATCGGCGGCTCGTATTTTTGGCCTGGGGCAGACTAAGCCTACGAAGCGAGCGTGCTGGACCGACGTAAACGACAAAAAAAATCCGAAGAAAAAGAGAGGGGTGCAACACGAGGACTTCCCAGGAGGTCACCCATCCTAGTACTACTCTCGCCCAAACACGCTTAACTGCGGAGTTCTGATGGGATCCGGTGCATTAGTGTTGGTATGATCGCACCCATCAGCATAAGCGCGTTAAATCCTTATAAAGGATCCGAACGCAGCGATGCACCGGGGAGCTGCAGCCCGAGGGCATTTCGAGATCGCCGCCACCAAATTAGCACCCAAAACGAGATCGGCGGCTCGTATTTTTGGCCTGGGGCAGACTAAGCCTACGAAGCGAGCGTGCTGGACCGACGTAAACGACAAAAAAAATCCGAAGAAAAAGAGAGGGGTGCAACACGAGGACTTCCCAGGAGGTCACCCATCCTAGTACTACTCTCGCCCAAACACGCTTAACTGCGGAGTTCTGATGGGATCCGGTGCATTAGTGTTGGTATGATCGCACCCATCAGCATAAGCGCGTTAAATCCTTATAAAGGATCCGAACGCAGCGATGCACCGGGGAGCTGCAGCCCGAGGGCATTTCGAGATCGCCGCCACCAAATTAGCACCCAAAACGAGATCGGCGGCTCGTATTTTTGGCCTGGGGCAGACTAAGCCTACGAAGCGAGCGTGCTGGACCGACGTAAACGACAAAAAAAATCCGAAGAAAAAGAGAGGGGTGCAACACGAGGACTTCCCAGGAGGTCACCCATCCTAGTACTACTCTCGCCCAAACACGCTTAACTGCGGAGTTCTGATGGGATCCGGTGCATTAGTGTTGGTATGATCGCACCCATCAGCATAAGCGCGTTAAATCCTTATAAAGGATCCGAACGCAGCGATGCACCGGGGAGCTGCAGCCCGAGGGCATTTCGAGATCGCCGCCACCAAATTAGCACCCAAAACGAGATCGGCGGCTCGTATTTTTGGCCTGGGGCAGACTAAGCCTACGAAGCGAGCGTGCTGGACCGACGTAAACGACAAAAAAAATCCGAAGAAAAAGAGAGGGGTGCAACACGAGGACTTCCCAGGAGGTCACCCATCCTAGTACTACTCTCGCCCAAACACGCTTAACTGCGGAGTTCTGATGGGATCCGGTGCATTAGTGTTGGTATGATCGCACCCATCAGCATAAGCGCGTTAAATCCTTATAAAGGATCCGAACGCAGCGATGCACCGGGGAGCTGCAGCCCGAGGGCATTTCGAGATCGCCGCCACCAAATTAGCACCCAAAACGAGATCGGCGGCTCGTATTTTTGGCCTGGGGCAGACTAAGCCTACGAAGCGAGCGTGCTGGACCGACGTAAACGACAAAAAAAATCCGAAGAAAAAGAGAGGGGTGCAACACGAGGACTTCCCAGGAGGTCACCCATCCTAGTACTACTCTCGCCCAAACACGCTTAACTGCGGAGTTCTGATGGGATCCGGTGCATTAGTGTTGGTATGATCGCACCCATCAGCATAAGCGCGTTAAATCCTTATAAAGGATCCGAACGCAGCGATGCACCGGGGAGCTGCAGCCCGAGGGCATTTCGAGATCGCCGCCACCAAATTAGCACCCAAAACGAGATCGGCGGCTCGTATTTTTGGCCTGGGGCAGACTAAGCCTACGAAGCGAGCGTGCTGGACCGACGTAAACGACAAAAAAAATCCGAAGAAAAAGAGAGGGGTGCAACACGAGGACTTCCCAGGAGGTCACCCATCCTAGTACTACTCTCGCCCAAACACGCTTAACTGCGGAGTTCTGATGGGATCCGGTGCATTAGTGTTGGTATGATCGCACCCATCAGCATAAGCGCGTTAAATCCTTATAAAGGATCCGAACGCAGCGATGCACCGGGGAGCTGCAGCCCGAGGGCATTTCGAGATCGCCGCCACCAAATTAGCACCCAAAACGAGATCGGCGGCTCGTATTTTTGGCCTGGGGCAGACTAAGCCTACGAAGCGAGCGTGCTGGACCGACGTAAACGACAAAAAAAATCCGAAGAAAAAGAGAGGGGTGCAACACGAGGACTTCCCAGGAGGTCACCCATCCTAGTACTACTCTCGCCCAAACACGCTTAACTGCGGAGTTCTGATGGGATCCGGTGCATTAGTGTTGGTATGATCGCACCCATCAGCATAAGCGCGTTAAATCCTTATAAAGGATCCGAACGCAGCGATGCACCGGGGAGCTGCAGCCCGAGGGCATTTCGAGATCGCCGCCACCAAATTAGCACCCAAAACGAGATCGGCGGCTCGTATTTTTGGCCTGGGGCAGACTAAGCCTACGAAGCGAGCGTGCTGGACCGACGTAAACGACAAAAAAAATCCGAAGAAAAAGAGAGGGGTGAAACACGAGGACTTCCCAGGAGGTCACCCATCCTAGTACTACTCTCGCCCAAACACGCTTAACTGCGGAGTTCTGATGGGATCCGGTGCATTAGTGTTGGTATGATCGCACCCATCAGCATAAGCGCGTTAAATCCTTATAAAGGATCCGAACGCAGCGATGCACCGGGGAGCTGCAGCCCGAGGGCATTTCGAGATCGCCGCCACCAAATTAGCACCCAAAACGAGATCGGCGGCTCGTATTTTTGGCCTGGGGCAGACTAAGCCTACGAAGCGAGCGTGCTGGACCGACGTAAACGACAAAAAAAATCCGAAGAAAAAGAGAGGGGTGCAACACGAGGACTTCCCAGGAGGTCACCCATCCTAGTACTACTCTCGCCCAAACACGCTTAACTGCGGAGTTCTGATGGGATCCGGTGCATTAGTGTTGGTATGATCGCACCCATCAGCATAAGCGCGTTAAATCCTTATAAAGGATCCGAACGCAGCGATGCACCGGGGAGCTGCAGCCCGAGGGCATTTCGAGATCGCCGCCACCAAATTAGCACCCAAAACGAGATCGGCGGCTCGTATTTTTGGCCTGGGGCAGACTAAGCCTACGAAGCGAGCGTGCTGGACCGACGTAAACGACAAAAAAAATCCGAAGAAAAAGAGAGGGGTGCAACACGAGGACTTCCCAGGAGGTCACCCATCCTAGTACTACTCTCGCCCAAACACGCTTAACTGCGGAGTTCTGATGGGATCCGGTGCATTAGTGTTGGTATGATCGCACCCATCAGCATAAGCGCGTTAAATCCTTATAAAGGATCCGAACGCAGCGATGCACCGGGGAGCTGCAGCCCGAGGGCATTTCGAGATCGCCGCCACCAAATTAGCACCCAAAACGAGATCGGCGGCTCGTATTTTTGGCCTGGGGCAGACTAAGCCTACGAAGCGAGCGTGCTGGACCGACGTAAACGACAAAAAAAATCCGAAGAAAAAGAGAGGGGTGCAACACGAGGACTTCCCAGGAGGTCACCCATCCTAGTACTACTCTCGCCCAAACACGCTTAACTGCGGAGTTCTGATGGGATCCGGTGCATTAGTGTTGGTATGATCGCACCCATCAGCATAAGCGCGTTAAATCCTTATAAAGGATCCGAACGCAGCGATGCACCGGGGAGCTGCAGCCCGAGGGCATTTCGAGATCGCCGCCACCAAATTAGCACCCAAAACGAGATCGGCGGCTCGTATTTTTGGCCTGGGGCAGACTAAGCCTACGAAGCGAGCGTGCTGGACCGACGTAAACGACAAAAAAAATCCGAAGAAAAAGAGAGGGGTGCAACACGAGGACTTCCCAGGAGGTCACCCATCCTAGTACTACTCTCGCCCAAACACGCTTAACTGCGGAGTTCTGATGGGATCCGGTGCATTAGTGTTGGTATGATCGCACCCATCAGCATAAGCGCGTTAAATCCTTATAAAGGATCCGAACGCAGCGATGCACCGGGGAGCTGCAGCCCGAGGGCATTTCGAGATCGCCGCCACCAAATTAGCACCCAAAACGAGATCGGCGGCTCGTATTTTTGGCCTGGGGCAGACTAAGCCTACGAAGCGAGCGTGCTGGACCGACGTAAACGACAAAAAAAATCCGAAGAAAAAGAGAGGGGTGCAACACGAGGACTTCCCAGGAGGTCACCCATCCTAGTACTACTCTCGCCCAAACACGCTTAACTGCGGAGTTCTGATGGGATCCGGTGCATTAGTGTTGGTATGATCGCACCCATCAGCATAAGCGCGTTAAATCCTTATAAAGGATCCGAACGCAGCGATGCACCGGGGAGCTGCAGCCCGAGGGCATTTCGAGATCGCCGCCACCAAATTAGCACCCAAAACGAGATCGGCGGCTCGTATTTTTGGCCTGGGGCAGACTAAGCCTACGAAGCGAGCGTGCTGGACCGACGTAAACGACAAAAAAAATCCGAAGAAAAAGAGAGGGGTGCAACACGAGGACTTCCCAGGAGGTCACCCATCCTAGTACTACTCTCGCCCAAACACGCTTAACTGCGGAGTTCTGATGGGATCCGGTGCATTAGTGTTGGTATGATCGCACCCATCAGCATAAGCGCGTTAAATCCTTATAAAGGATCCGAACGCAGCGATGCACCGGGGAGCTGCAGCCCGAGGGCATTTCGAGATCGCCGCCACCAAATTAGCACCCAAAACGAGATCGGCGGCTCGTATTTTTGGCCTGGGGCAGACTAAGCCTACGAAGCGAGCGTGCTGGACCGACGTAAACGACAAAAAAAATCCGAAGAAAAAGAGAGGGGTGCAACACGAGGACTTCCCAGGAGGTCACCCATCCTAGTACTACTCTCGCCCAAACACGCTTAACTGCGGAGTTCTGATGGGATCCGGTGCATTAGTGTTGGTATGATCGCACCCATCAGCATAAGCGCGTTAAATCCTTATAAAGGATCCGAACGCAGCGATGCACCGGGGAGCTGCAGCCCGAGGGCATTTCGAGATCGCCGCCACCAAATTAGCACCCAAAACGAGATCGGCGGCTCGTATTTTTGGCCTGGGGCAGACTAAGCCTACGAAGCGAGCGTGCTGGACCGACGTAAACGACAAAAAAAATCCGAAGAAAAAGAGAGGGGTGCAACACGAGGACTTCCCAGGAGGTCACCCATCCTAGTACTACTCTCGCCCAAACACGCTTAACTGCGGAGTTCTGATGGGATCCGGTGCATTAGTGTTGGTATGATCGCACCCATCAGCATAAGCGCGTTAAATCCTTATAAAGGATCCGAACGCAGCGATGCACCGGGGAGCTGCAGCCCGAGGGCATTTCGAGATCGCCGCCACCAAATTAGCACCCAAAACGAGATCGGCGGCTCGTATTTTTGGCCTGGGGCAGACTAAGCCTACGAAGCGAGCGTGCTGGACCGACGTAAACGACAAAAAAAAATCCGAAGAAAAAGAGAGGGGTGCAACACGAGGACTTCCCAGGAGGTCACCCATCCTAGTACTACTCTCGCCCAAACACGCTTAACTGCGGAGTTCTGATGGAATCCGGTGCATTAGTGTTGGTATGATCGCACCCATCAGCATAAGCGCGTTAAATCCTTATAAAGGATCCGAACGCAGCGATGCACCGGGGAGCTGCAGCCCGAGGGCATTTCGAGATCGCCGCCACCAAATTAGCACCCAAAACGAGATCGGCGGCTCGTATTTTTGGCCTGGGGCAGACTAAGCCTACGAAGCGAGCGTGCTGGACCGACGTAAACGACAAAAAAAATCCGAAGAAAAAGAGAGGGGTGCAACACGAGGACTTCCCAGGAGGTCACCCATCCTAGTACTACTCTCGCCCAAACACGCTTAACTGCGGAGTTCTGATGGGATCCGGTGCATTAGTGTTGGTATGATCGCACCCATCAGCATAAGCGCGTTAAATCCTTATAAAGGATCCGAACGCAGCGATGCACCGGGGAGCTGCAGCCCGAGGGCATTTCGAGATCGCCGCCACCAAATTAGCACCCAAAACGAGATCGGCGGCTCGTATTTTTGGCCTGGGGCAGACTAAGCCTACGAAGCGAGCGTGCTGGACCGACGTAAACGACAAAAAAAAATCCGAAGAAAAAGAGAGGGGTGCAACACGAGGACTTCCCAGGAGGTCACCCATCCTAGTACTACTCTCGCCCAAACACGCTTAACTGCGGAGTTCTGATGGGATCCGGTGCATTAGTGTTGGTATGATCGCACCCATCAGCATAAGCGCGTTAAATCCTTATAAAGGATCCGAACGCAGCGATGCACCGGGGAGCTGCAGCCCGAGGGCATTTCGAGATCGCCGCCACCAAATTAGCACCCAAAACGAGATCGGCGGCTCGTATTTTTGGCCTGGGGCAGACTAAGCCTACGAAGCGAGCGTGCTGGACCGACGTAAACGACAAAAAAAATCCGAAGAAAAAGAGAGGGGTGCAACACGAGGACTTCCCAGGAGGTCACCCATCCTAGTACTACTCTCGCCCAAACACGCTTAACTGCGGAGTTCTGATGGGATCCGGTGCATTAGTGTTGGTATGATCGCACCCATCAGCATAAGCGCGTTAAATCCTTATAAAGGATCCGAACGCAGCGATGCACCGGGGAGCTGCAGCCCGAGGGCATTTCGAGATCGCCGCCACCAAATTAGCACCCAAAACGAGATCGGCGGCTCGTATTTTTGGCCTGGGGCAGACTAAGCCTACGAAGCGAGCGTGCTGGACCGACGTAAACGACAAAAAAAAATCCGAAGAAAAAGAGAGGGGTGCAACACGAGGACTTCCCAGGAGGTCACCCATCCTAGTACTACTCTCGCCCAAACACGCTTAACTGCGGAGTTCTGATGGGATCCGGTGCATTAGTGTTGGTATGATCGCACCCATCAGCATAAGCGCGTTAAATCCTTATAAAGGATCCGAACGCAGCGATGCACCGGGGAGCTGCAGCCCGAGGGCATTTCGAGATCGCCGCCACCAAATTAGCACCCAAAACGAGATCGGCGGCTCGTATTTTTGGCCTGGGGCAGACTAAGCCTACGAAGCGAGCGTGCTGGACCGACGTAAACGACAAAAAAAAATCCGAAGAAAAAGAGAGGGGTGCAACACGAGGACTTCCCAGGAGGTCACCCATCCTAGTACTACTCTCGCCCAAACACGCTTAACTGCGGAGTTCTGATGGGATCCGGTGCATTAGTGTTGGTATGATCGCACCCATCAGCATAAGCGCGTTAAATCCTTATAAAGGATCCGAACGCAGCGATGCACCGGGGAGCTGCAGCCCGAGGGCATTTCGAGATCGCCGCCACCAAATTAGCACCCAAAACGAGATCGGCGGCTCGTATTTTTGGCCTGGGGCAGACTAAGCCTACGAAGCGAGCGTGCTGGACCGACGTAAACGACAAAAAAAAATCCGAAGAAAAAGAGAGGGGTGCAACACGAGGACTTCCCAGGAGGTCACCCATCCTAGTACTACTCTCGCCCAAACACGCTTAACTGCGGAGTTCTGATGGGATCCGGTGCATTAGTGTTGGTATGATCGCACCCATCAGCATAAGCGCGTTAAATCCTTATAAAGGATCCGAACGCAGCGATGCACCGGGGAGCTGCAGCCCGAGGGCATTTCGAGATCGCCGCCACCAAATTAGCACCCAAAACGAGATCGGCGGCTCGTATTTTTGGCCTGGGGCAGACTAAGCCTACGAAGCGAGCGTGCTGGACCGACGTAAACGACAAAAAAAAATCCGAAGAAAAAGAGAGGGGTGCAACACGAGGACTTCCCAGGAGGTCACCCATCCTAGTACTACTCTCGCCCAAACACGCTTAACTGCGGAGTTCTGATGGGATCCGGTGCATTAGTGTTGGTATGATCGCACCCATCAGCATAAGCGCGTTAAATCCTTATAAAGGATCCGAACGCAGCGATGCACCGGGGAGCTGCAGCCCGAGGGCATTTCGAGATCGCCGCCACCAAATTAGCACCCAAAACGAGATCGGCGGCTCGTATTTTTGGCCTGGGGCAGACTAAGCCTACGAAGCGAGCGTGCTGGACCGACGTAAACGACAAAAAAAATCCGAAGAAAAAGAGAGGGGTGCAACACGAGGACTTCCCAGGAGGTCACCCATCCTAGTACTACTCTCGCCCAAACACGCTTAACTGCGGAGTTCTGATGGGATCCGGTGCATTAGTGTTGGTATGATCGCACCCATCAGCATAAGCGCGTTAAATCCTTATAAAGGATCCGAACGCAGCGATGCACCGGGGAGCTGCAGCCCGAGGGCATTTCGAGATCGCCGCCACCAAATTAGCACCCAAAACGAGATCGGCGGCTCGTATTTTTGGCCTGGGGCAGACTAAGCCTACGAAGCGAGCGTGCTGGACCGACGTAAACGACAAAAAAAATCCGAAGAAAAAGAGAGGGGTGCAACACGAGGACTTCCCAGGAGGTCACCCATCCTAGTACTACTCTCGCCCAAACACGCTTAACTGCGGAGTTCTGATGGGATCCGGTGCATTAGTGTTGGTATGATCGCACCCATCAGCATAAGCGCGTTAAATCCTTATAAAGGATCCGAACGCAGCGATGCACCGGGGAGCTGCAGCCCGAGGGCATTTCGAGATCGCCGCCACCAAATTAGCACCCAAAACGAGATCGGCGGCTCGTATTTTTGGCCTGGGGCAGACTAAGCCTACGAAGCGAGCGTGCTGGACCGACGTAAACGACAAAAAAAATCCGAAGAAAAAGAGAGGGGTGCAACACGAGGACTTCCCAGGAGGTCACCCATCCTAGTACTACTCTCGCCCAAACACGCTTAACTGCGGAGTTCTGATGGGATCCGGTGCATTAGTGTTGGTATGATCGCACCCATCAGCATAAGCGCGTTAAATCCTTATAAAGGATCCGAACGCAGCGATGCACCGGGGAGCTGCAGCCCGAGGGCATTTCGAGATCGCCGCCACCAAATTAGCACCCAAAACGAGATCGGCGGCTCGTATTTTTGGCCTGGGGCAGACTAAGCCTACGAAGCGAGCGTGCTGGACCGACGTAAACGACAAAAAAAATCCGAAGAAAAAGAGAGGGGTGCAACACGAGGACTTCCCAGGAGGTCACCCATCCTAGTACTACTCTCGCCCAAACACGCTTAACTGCGGAGTTCTGATGGGATCCGGTGCATTAGTGTTGGTATGATCGCACCCATCAGCATAAGCGCGTTAAATCCTTATAAAGGATCCGAACGCAGCGATGCACCGGGGAGCTGCAGCCCGAGGGCATTTCGAGATCGCCGCCACCAAATTAGCACCCAAAACGAGATCGGCGGCTCGTATTTTTGGCCTGGGGCAGACTAAGCCTACGAAGCGAGCGTGCTGGACCGACGTAAACGACAAAAAAAAATCCGAAGAAAAAGAGAGGGGTGCAACACGAGGACTTCCCAGGAGGTCACCCATCCTAGTACTACTCTCGCCCAAACACGCTTAACTGCGGAGTTCTGATGGGATCCGGTGCATCAGTGTTGGTATGATCGCACCCATCAGCATAAGCGCGTTAAATCCTTATAAAGGATCCGAACGCAGCGATGCACCGGGGAGCTGCAGCCCGAGGGCATTTCGAGATCGCCGCCACCAAATTAGCACCCAAAACGAGATCGGCGGCTCGTATTTTTGGCCTGGGGCAGACTAAGCCTACGAAGCGAGCGTGCTGGACCGACGTAAACGACAAAAAAAAATCCGAAGAAAAAGAGAGGGGTGCAACACGAGGACTTCCCAGGAGGTCACCCATCCTAGTACTACTCTCGCCCAAACACGCTTAACTGCGGAGTTCTGATGGGATCCGGTGCATTAGTGTTGGTATGATCGCACCCATCAGCATAAGCGCGTTAAATCCTTATAAAGGATCCGAACGCAGCGATGCACCGGGGAGCTGCAGCCCGAGGGCATTTCGAGATCGCCGCCACCAAATTAGCACCCAAAACGAGATCGGCGGCTCGTATTTTTGGCCTGGGGCAGACTAAGCCTACGAAGCGAGCGTGCTGGACCGACGTAAACGACAAAAAAAATCCGAAGAAAAAGAGAGGGGTGCAACACGAGGACTTCCCAGGAGGTCACCCATCCTAGTACTACTCTCGCCCAAACACGCTTAACTGCGGAGTTCTGATGGGATCCGGTGCATTAGTGTTGGTATGATCGCACCCATCAGCATAAGCGCGTTAAATCCTTATAAAGGATCCGAACGCAGCGATGCACCGGGGAGCTGCAGCCCGAGGGCATTTCGAGATCGCCGCCACCAAATTAGCACCCAAAACGAGATCGGCGGCTCGTATTTTTGGCCTGGGGCAGACTAAGCCTACGAAGCGAGCGTGCTGGACCGACGTAAACGACAAAAAAAATCCGAAGAAAAAGAGAGGGGTGCAACACGAGGACTTCCCAGGAGGTCACCCATCCTAGTACTACTCTCGCCCAAACACGCTTAACTGCGGAGTTCTGATGGGATCCGGTGCATTAGTGTTGGTATGATCGCACCCATCAGCATAAGCGCGTTAAATCCTTATAAAGGATCCGAACGCAGCGATGCACCGGGGAGCTGCAGCCCGAGGGCATTTCGAGATCGCCGCCACCAAATTAGCACCCAAAACGAGATCGGCGGCTCGTATTTTTGGCCTGGGGCAGACTAAGCCTACGAAGCGAGCGTGCTGGACCGACGTAAACGACAAAAAAAATCCGAAGAAAAAGAGAGGGGTGCAACACGAGGACTTCCCAGGAGGTCACCCATCCTAGTACTACTCTCGCCCAAACACGCTTAACTGCGGAGTTCTGATGGGATCCGGTGCATTAGTGTTGGTATGATCGCACCCATCAGCATAAGCGCGTTAAATCCTTATAAAGGATCCGAACGCAGCGATGCACCGGGGAGCTGCAGCCCGAGGGCATTTCGAGATCGCCGCCACCAAATTAGCACCCAAAACGAGATCGGCGGCTCGTATTTTTGGCCTGGGGCAGACTAAGCCTACGAAGCGAGCGTGCTGGACCGACGTAAACGACAAAAAAAAATCCGAAGAAAAAGAGAGGGGTGCAACACGAGGACTTCCCAGGAGGTCACCCATCCTAGTACTACTCTCGCCCAAACACGCTTAACTGCGGAGTTCTGATGGGATCCGGTGCATTAGTGTTGGTATGATCGCACCCATCAGCATAAGCGCGTTAAATCCTTATAAAGGATCCGAACGCAGCGATGCACCGGGGAGCTGCAGCCCGAGGGCATTTCGAGATCGCCGCCACCAAATTAGCACCCAAAACGAGATCGGCGGCTCGTATTTTTGGCCTGGGGCAGACTAAGCCTACGAAGCGAGCGTGCTGGACCGACGTAAACGACAAAAAAAATCCGAAGAAAAAGAGAGGGGTGCAACACGAGGACTTCCCAGGAGGTCACCCATCCTAGTACTACTCTCGCCCAAACACGCTTAACTGCGGAGTTCTGATGGGATCCGGTGCATTAGTGTTGGTATGATCGCACCCATCAGCATAAGCGCGTTAAATCCTTATAAAGGATCCGAACGCAGCGATGCACCGGGGAGCTGCAGCCCGAGGGCATTTCGAGATCGCCGCCACCAAATTAGCACCCAAAACGAGATCGGCGGCTCGTATTTTTGGCCTGGGGCAGACTAAGCCTACGAAGCGAGCGTGCTGGACCGACGTAAACGACAAAAAAAATCCGAAGAAAAAGAGAGGGGTGCAACACGAGGACTTCCCAGGAGGTCACCCATCCTAGTACTACTCTCGCCCAAACACGCTTAACTGCGGAGTTCTGATGGGATCCGGTGCATTAGTGTTGGTATGATCGCACCCATCAGCATAAGCGCGTTAAATCCTTATAAAGGATCCGAACGCAGCGATGCACCGGGGAGCTGCAGCCCGAGGGCATTTCGAGATCGCCGCCACCAAATTAGCACCCAAAACGAGATCGGCGGCTCGTATTTTTGGCCTGGGGCAGACTAAGCCTACGAAGCGAGCGTGCTGGACCGACGTAAACGACAAAAAAAATCCGAAGAAAAAGAGAGGGGTGCAACACGAGGACTTCCCAGGAGGTCACCCATCCTAGTACTACTCTCGCCCAAACACGCTTAACTGCGGAGTTCTGATGGGATCCGGTGCATTAGTGTTGGTATGATCGCACCCATCAGCATAAGCGCGTTAAATCCTTATAAAGGATCCGAACGCAGCGATGCACCGGGGAGCTGCAGCCCGAGGGCATTTCGAGATCGCCGCCACCAAATTAGCACCCAAAACGAGATCGGCGGCTCGTATTTTTGGCCTGGGGCAGACTAAGCCTACGAAGCGAGCGTGCTGGACCGACGTAAACGACAAAAAAAATCCGAAGAAAAAGAGAGGGGTGCAACACGAGGACTTCCCAGGAGGTCACCCATCCTAGTACTACTCTCGCCCAAACACGCTTAACTGCGGAGTTCTGATGGGATCCGGTGCATTAGTGTTGGTATGATCGCACCCATCAGCATAAGCGCGTTAAATCCTTATAAAGGATCCGAACGCAGCGATGCACCGGGGAGCTGCAGCCCGAGGGCATTTCGAGATCGCCGCCACCAAATTAGCACCCAAAACGAGATCGGCGGCTCGTATTTTTGGCCTGGGGCAGACTAAGCCTACGAAGCGAGCGTGCTGGACCGACGTAAACGACAAAAAAAATCCGAAGAAAAAGAGAGGGGTGCAACACGAGGACTTCCCAGGAGGTCACCCATCCTAGTACTACTCTCGCCCAAACACGCTTAACTGCGGAGTTCTGATGGGATCCGGTGCATTAGTGTTGGTATGATCGCACCCATCAGCATAAGCGCGTTAAATCCTTATAAAGGATCCGAACGCAGCGATGCACCGGGGAGCTGCAGCCCGAGGGCATTTCGAGATCGCCGCCACCAAATTAGCACCCAAAACGAGATCGGCGGCTCGTATTTTTGGCCTGGGGCAGACTAAGCCTACGAAGCGAGCGTGCTGGACCGACGTAAACGACAAAAAAAATCCGAAGAAAAAGAGAGGGGTGCAACACGAGGACTTCCCAGGAGGTCACCCATCCTAGTACTACTCTCGCCCAAACACGCTTAACTGCGGAGTTCTGATGGGATCCGGTGCATTAGTGTTGGTATGATCGCACCCATCAGCATAAGCGCGTTAAATCCTTATAAAGGATCCGAACGCAGCGATGCACCGGGGAGCTGCAGCCCGAGGGCATTTCGAGATCGCCGCCACCAAATTAGCACCCAAAACGAGATCGGCGGCTCGTATTTTTGGCCTGGGGCAGACTAAGCCTACGAAGCGAGCGTGCTGGACCGACGTAAACGACAAAAAAAAATCCGAAGAAAAAGAGAGGGGTGCAACACGAGGACTTCCCAGGAGGTCACCCATCCTAGTACTACTCTCGCCCAAACACGCTTAACTGCGGAGTTCTGATGGGATCCGGTGCATTAGTGTTGGTATGATCGCACCCATCAGCATAAGCGCGTTAAATCCTTATAAAGGATCCGAACGCAGCGATGCACCGGGGAGCTGCAGCCCGAGGGCATTTCGAGATCGCCGCCACCAAATTAGCACCCAAAACGAGATCGGCGGCTCGTATTTTTGGCCTGGGGCAGACTAAGCCTACGAAGCGAGCGTGCTGGACCGACGTAAACGACAAAAAAAAATCCGAAGAAAAAGAGAGGGGTGCAACACGAGGACTTCCCAGGAGGTCACCCATCCTAGTACTACTCTCGCCCAAACACGCTTAACTGCGGAGTTCTGATGGGATCCGGTGCATTAGTGTTGGTATGATCGCACCCATCAGCATAAGCGCGTTAAATCCTTATAAAGGATCCGAACGCAGCGATGCACCGGGGAGCTGCAGCCCGAGGGCATTTCGAGATCGCCGCCACCAAATTAGCACCCAAAACGAGATCGGCGGCTCGTATTTTTGGCCTGGGGCAGACTAAGCCTACGAAGCGAGCGTGCTGGACCGACGTAAACGACAAAAAAAAATCCGAAGAAAAAGAGAGGGGTGCAACACGAGGACTTCCCAGGAGGTCACCCATCCTAGTACTACTCTCGCCCAAACACGCTTAACTGCGGAGTTCTGATGGGATCCGGTGCATTAGTGTTGGTATGATCGCACCCATCAGCATAAGCGCGTTAAATCCTTATAAAGGATCCGAACGCAGCGATGCACCGGGGAGCTGCAGCCCGAGGGCATTTCGAGATCGCCGCCACCAAATTAGCACCCAAAACGAGATCGGCGGCTCGTATTTTTGGCCTGGGGCAGACTAAGCCTACGAAGCGAGCGTGCTGGACCGACGTAAACGACAAAAAAAAATCCGAAGAAAAAGAGAGGGGTGCAACACGAGGACTTCCCAGGAGGTCACCCATCCTAGTACTACTCTCGCCCAAACACGCTTAACTGCGGAGTTCTGATGGGATCCGGTGCATTAGTGTTGGTATGATCGCACCCATCAGCATAAGCGCGTTAAATCCTTATAAAGGATCCGAACGCAGCGATGCACCGGGGAGCTGCAGCCCGAGGGCATTTCGAGATCGCCGCCACCAAATTAGCACCCAAAACGAGATCGGCGGCTCGTATTTTTGGCCTGGGGCAGACTAAGCCTACGAAGCGAGCGTGCTGGACCGACGTAAACGACAAAAAAAAATCCGAAGAAAAAGAGAGGGGTGCAACACGAGGACTTCCCAGGAGGTCACCCATCCTAGTACTACTCTCGCCCAAACACGCTTAACTGCGGAGTTCTGATGGGATCCGGTGCATTAGTGTTGGTATGATCGCACCCATCAGCATAAGCGCGTTAAATCCTTATAAAGGATCCGAACGCAGCGATGCACCGGGGAGCTGCAGCCCGAGGGCATTTCGAGATCGCCGCCACCAAATTAGCACCCAAAACGAGATCGGCGGCTCGTATTTTTGGCCTGGGGCAGACTAAGCCTACGAAGCGAGCGTGCTGGACCGACGTAAACGACAAAAAAAAATCCGAAGAAAAAGAGAGGGGTGCAACACGAGGACTTCCCAGGAGGTCACCCATCCTAGTACTACTCTCGCCCAAACACGCTTAACTGCGGAGTTCTGATGGGATCCGGTGCATTAGTGTTGGTATGATCGCACCCATCAGCATAAGCGCGTTAAATCCTTATAAAGGATCCGAACGCAGCGATGCACCGGGGAGCTGCAGCCCGAGGGCATTTCGAGATCGCCGCCACCAAATTAGCACCCAAAACGAGATCGGCGGCTCGTATTTTTGGCCTGGGGCAGACTAAGCCTACGAAGCGAGCGTGCTGGACCGACGTAAACGACAAAAAAAAATCCGAAGAAAAAGAGAGGGGTGCAACACGAGGACTTCCCAGGAGGTCACCCATCCTAGTACTACTCTCGCCCAAACACGCTTAACTGCGGAGTTCTGATGGGATCCGGTGCATTAGTGTTGGTATGATCGCACCCATCAGCATAAGCGCGTTAAATCCTTATAAAGGATCCGAACGCAGCGATGCACCGGGGAGCTGCAGCCCGAGGGCATTTCGAGATCGCCGCCACCAAATTAGCACCCAAAACGAGATCGGCGGCTCGTATTTTTGGCCTGGGGCAGACTAAGCCTACGAAGCGAGCGTGCTGGACCGACGTAAACGACAAAAAAAAATCCGAAGAAAAAGAGAGGGGTGCAACACGAGGACTTCCCAGGAGGTCACCCATCCTAGTACTACTCTCGCCCAAACACGCTTAACTGCGGAGTTCTGATGGGATCCGGTGCATTAGTGTTGGTATGATCGCACCCATCAGCATAAGCGCGTTAAATCCTTATAAAGGATCCGAACGCAGCGATGCACCGGGGAGCTGCAGCCCGAGGGCATTTCGAGATCGCCGCCACCAAATTAGCACCCAAAACGAGATCGGCGGCTCGTATTTTTGGCCTGGGGCAGACTAAGCCTACGAAGCGAGCGTGCTGGACCGACGTAAACGACAAAAAAAAATCCGAAGAAAAAGAGAGGGGTGCAACACGAGGACTTCCCAGGAGGTCACCCATCCTAGTACTACTCTCGCCCAAACACGCTTAACTGCGGAGTTCTGATGGGATCCGGTGCATTAGTGTTGGTATGATCGCACCCATCAGCATAAGCGCGTTAAATCCTTATAAAGGATCCGAACGCAGCGATGCACCGGGGAGCTGCAGCCCGAGGGCATTTCGAGATCGCCGCCACCAAATTAGCACCCAAAACGAGATCGGCGGCTCGTATTTTTGGCCTGGGGCAGACTAAGCCTACGAAGCGAGCGTGCTGGACCGACGTAAACGACAAAAAAAATCCGAAGAAAAAGAGAGGGGTGCAACACGAGGACTTCCCAGGAGGTCACCCATCCTAGTACTACTCTCGCCCAAACACGCTTAACTGCGGAGTTCTGATGGGATCCGGTGCATTAGTGTTGGTATGATCGCACCCATCAGCATAAGCGCGTTAAATCCTTATAAAGGATCCGAACGCAGCGATGCACCGGGGAGCTGCAGCCCGAGGGCATTTCGAGATCGCCGCCACCAAATTAGCACCCAAAACGAGATCGGCGGCTCGTATTTTTGGCCTGGGGCAGACTAAGCCTACGAAGCGAGCGTGCTGGACCGACGTAAACGACAAAAAAAATCCGAAGAAAAAGAGAGGGGTGCAACACGAGGACTTCCCAGGAGGTCACCCATCCTAGTACTACTCTCGCCCAAACACGCTTAACTGCGGAGTTCTGATGGGATCCGGTGCATTAGTGTTGGTATGATCGCACCCATCAGCATAAGCGCGTTAAATCCTTATAAAGGATCCGAACGCAGCGATGCACCGGGGAGCTGCAGCCCGAGGGCATTTCGAGATCGCCGCCACCAAATTAGCACCCAAAACGAGATCGGCGGCTCGTATTTTTGGCCTGGGGCAGACTAAGCCTACGAAGCGAGCGTGCTGGACCGACGTAAACGACAAAAAAAATCCGAAGAAAAAGAGAGGGGTGCAACACGAGGACTTCCCAGGAGGTCACCCATCCTAGTACTACTCTCGCCCAAACACGCTTAACTGCGGAGTTCTGATGGGATCCGGTGCATTAGTGTTGGTATGATCGCACCCATCAGCATAAGCGCGTTAAATCCTTATAAAGGATCCGAACGCAGCGATGCACCGGGGAGCTGCAGCCCGAGGGCATTTCGAGATCGCCGCCACCAAATTAGCACCCAAAACGAGATCGGCGGCTCGTATTTTTGGCCTGGGGCAGACTAAGCCTACGAAGCGAGCGTGCTGGACCGACGTAAACGACAAAAAAAATCCGAAGAAAAAGAGAGGGGTGCAACACGAGGACTTCCCAGGAGGTCACCCATCCTAGTACTACTCTCGCCCAAACACGCTTAACTGCGGAGTTCTGATGGGATCCGGTGCATTAGTGTTGGTATGATCGCACCCATCAGCATAAGCGCGTTAAATCCTTATAAAGGATCCGAACGCAGCGATGCACCGGGGAGCTGCAGCCCGAGGGCATTTCGAGATCGCCGCCACCAAATTAGCACCCAAAACGAGATCGGCGGCTCGTATTTTTGGCCTGGGGCAGACTAAGCCTACGAAGCGAGCGTGCTGGACCGACGTAAACGACAAAAAAAATCCGAAGAAAAAGAGAGGGGTGCAACACGAGGACTTCCCAGGAGGTCACCCATCCTAGTACTACTCTCGCCCAAACACGCTTAACTGCGGAGTTCTGATGGGATCCGGTGCATTAGTGTTGGTATGATCGCACCCATCAGCATAAGCGCGTTAAATCCTTATAAAGGATCCGAACGCAGCGATGCACCGGGGAGCTGCAGCCCGAGGGCATTTCGAGATCGCCGCCACCAAATTAGCACCCAAAACGAGATCGGCGGCTCGTATTTTTGGCCTGGGGCAGACTAAGCCTACGAAGCGAGCGTGCTGGACCGACGTAAACGACAAAAAAAAATCCGAAGAAAAAGAGAGGGGTGCAACACGAGGACTTCCCAGGAGGTCACCCATCCTAGTACTACTCTCGCCCAAACACGCTTAACTGCGGAGTTCTGATGGGATCCGGTGCATTAGTGTTGGTATGATCGCACCCATCAGCATAAGCGCGTTAAATCCTTATAAAGGATCCGAACGCAGCGATGCACCGGGGAGCTGCAGCCCGAGGGCATTTCGAGATCGCCGCCACCAAATTAGCACCCAAAACGAGATCGGCGGCTCGTATTTTTGGCCTGGGGCAGACTAAGCCTACGAAGCGAGCGTGCTGGACCGACGTAAACGACAAAAAAAATCCGAAGAAAAAGAGAGGGGTGCAACACGAGGACTTCCCAGGAGGTCACCCATCCTAGTACTACTCTCGCCCAAACACGCTTAACTGCGGAGTTCTGATGGGATCCGGTGCATTAGTGTTGGTATGATCGCACCCATCAGCATAAGCGCGTTAAATCCTTATAAAGGATCCGAACGCAGCGATGCACCGGGGAGCTGCAGCCCGAGGGCATTTCGAGATCGCCGCCACCAAATTAGCACCCAAAACGAGATCGGCGGCTCGTATTTTTGGCCTGGGGCAGACTAAGCCTACGAAGCGAGCGTGCTGGACCGACGTAAACGACAAAAAAAATCCGAAGAAAAAGAGAGGGGTGCAACACGAGGACTTCCCAGGAGGTCACCCATCCTAGTACTACTCTCGCCCAAACACGCTTAACTGCGGAGTTCTGATGGGATCCGGTGCATTAGTGTTGGTATGATCGCACCCATCAGCATAAGCGCGTTAAATCCTTATAAAGGATCCGAACGCAGCGATGCACCGGGGAGCTGCAGCCCGAGGGCATTTCGAGATCGCCGCCACCAAATTAGCACCCAAAACGAGATCGGCGGCTCGTATTTTTGGCCTGGGGCAGACTAAGCCTACGAAGCGAGCGTGCTGGACCGACGTAAACGACAAAAAAAATCCGAAGAAAAAGAGAGGGGTGCAACACGAGGACTTCCCAGGAGGTCACCCATCCTAGTACTACTCTCGCCCAAACACGCTTAACTGCGGAGTTCTGATGGGATCCGGTGCATTAGTGTTGGTATGATCGCACCCATCAGCATAAGCGCGTTAAATCCTTATAAAGGATCCGAACGCAGCGATGCACCGGGGAGCTGCAGCCCGAGGGCATTTCGAGATCGCCGCCACCAAATTAGCACCCAAAACGAGATCGGCGGCTCGTATTTTTGGCCTGGGGCAGACTAAGCCTACGAAGCGAGCGTGCTGGACCGACGTAAACGACAAAAAAAATCCGAAGAAAAAGAGAGGGGTGCAACACGAGGACTTCCCAGGAGGTCACCCATCCTAGTACTACTCTCGCCCAAACACGCTTAACTGCGGAGTTCTGATGGGATCCGGTGCATTAGTGTTGGTATGATCGCACCCATCAGCATAAGCGCGTTAAATCCTTATAAAGGATCCGAACGCAGCGATGCACCGGGGAGCTGCAGCCCGAGGGCATTTCGAGATCGCCGCCACCAAATTAGCACCCAAAACGAGATCGGCGGCTCGTATTTTTGGCCTGGGGCAGACTAAGCCTACGAAGCGAGCGTGCTGGACCGACGTAAACGACAAAAAAAATCCGAAGAAAAAGAGAGGGGTGCAACACGAGGACTTCCCAGGAGGTCACCCATCCTAGTACTACTCTCGCCCAAACACGCTTAACTGCGGAGTTCTGATGGGATCCGGTGCATTAGTGTTGGTATGATCGCACCCATCAGCATAAGCGCGTTAAATCCTTATAAAGGATCCGAACGCAGCGATGCACCGGGGAGCTGCAGCCCGAGGGCATTTCGAGATCGCCGCCACCAAATTAGCACCCAAAACGAGATCGGCGGCTCGTATTTTTGGCCTGGGGCAGACTAAGCCTACGAAGCGAGCGTGCTGGACCGACGTAAACGACAAAAAAAATCCGAAGAAAAAGAGAGGGGTGCAACACGAGGACTTCCCAGGAGGTCACCCATCCTAGTACTACTCTCGCCCAAACACGCTTAACTGCGGAGTTCTGATGGGATCCGGTGCATTAGTGTTGGTATGATCGCACCCATCAGCATAAGCGCGTTAAATCCTTATAAAGGATCCGAACGCAGCGATGCACCGGGGAGCTGCAGCCCGAGGGCATTTCGAGATCGCCGCCACCAAATTAGCACCCAAAACGAGATCGGCGGCTCGTATTTTTGGCCTGGGGCAGACTAAGCCTACGAAGCGAGCGTGCTGGACCGACGTAAACGACAAAAAAAATCCGAAGAAAAAGAGAGGGGTGCAACACGAGGACTTCCCAGGAGGTCACCCATCCTAGTACTACTCTCGCCCAAACACGCTTAACTGCGGAGTTCTGATGGGATCCGGTGCATTAGTGTTGGTATGATCGCACCCATCAGCATAAGCGCGTTAAATCCTTATAAAGGATCCGAACGCAGCGATGCACCGGGGAGCTGCAGCCCGAGGGCATTTCGAGATCGCCGCCACCAAATTAGCACCCAAAACGAGATCGGCGGCTCGTATTTTTGGCCTGGGGCAGACTAAGCCTACGAAGCGAGCGTGCTGGACCGACGTAAACGACAAAAAAAATCCGAAGAAAAAGAGAGGGGTGCAACACGAGGACTTCCCAGGAGGTCACCCATCCTAGTACTACTCTCGCCCAAACACGCTTAACTGCGGAGTTCTGATGGGATCCGGTGCATTAGTGTTGGTATGATCGCACCCATCAGCATAAGCGCGTTAAATCCTTATAAAGGATCCGAACGCAGCGATGCACCGGGGAGCTGCAGCCCGAGGGCATTTCGAGATCGCCGCCACCAAATTAGCACCCAAAACGAGATCGGCGGCTCGTATTTTTGGCCTGGGGCAGACTAAGCCTACGAAGCGAGCGTGCTGGACCGACGTAAACGACAAAAAAAATCCGAAGAAAAAGAGAGGGGTGCAACACGAGGACTTCCCAGGAGGTCACCCATCCTAGTACTACTCTCGCCCAAACACGCTTAACTGCGGAGTTCTGATGGGATCCGGTGCATTAGTGTTGGTATGATCGCACCCATCAGCATAAGCGCGTTAAATCCTTATAAAGGATCCGAACGCAGCGATGCACCGGGGAGCTGCAGCCCGAGGGCATTTCGAGATCGCCGCCACCAAATTAGCACCCAAAACGAGATCGGCGGCTCGTATTTTTGGCCTGGGGCAGACTAAGCCTACGAAGCGAGCGTGCTGGACCGACGTAAACGACAAAAAAAATCCGAAGAAAAAGAGAGGGGTGCAACACGAGGACTTCCCAGGAGGTCACCCATCCTAGTACTACTCTCGCCCAAACACGCTTAACTGCGGAGTTCTGATGGGATCCGGTGCATTAGTGTTGGTATGATCGCACCCATCAGCATAAGCGCGTTAAATCCTTATAAAGGATCCGAACGCAGCGATGCACCGGGGAGCTGCAGCCCGAGGGCATTTCGAGATCGCCGCCACCAAATTAGCACCCAAAACGAGATCGGCGGCTCGTATTTTTGGCCTGGGGCAGACTAAGCCTACGAAGCGAGCGTGCTGGACCGACGTAAACGACAAAAAAAATCCGAAGAAAAAGAGAGGGGTGCAACACGAGGACTTCCCAGGAGGTCACCCATCCTAGTACTACTCTCGCCCAAACACGCTTAACTGCGGAGTTCTGATGGGATCCGGTGCATTAGTGTTGGTATGATCGCACCCATCAGCATAAGCGCGTTAAATCCTTATAAAGGATCCGAACGCAGCGATGCACCGGGGAGCTGCAGCCCGAGGGCATTTCGAGATCGCCGCCACCAAATTAGCACCCAAAACGAGATCGGCGGCTCGTATTTTTGGCCTGGGGCAGACTAAGCCTACGAAGCGAGCGTGCTGGACCGACGTAAACGACAAAAAAAATCCGAAGAAAAAGAGAGGGGTGCAACACGAGGACTTCCCAGGAGGTCACCCATCCTAGTACTACTCTCGCCCAAACACGCTTAACTGCGGAGTTCTGATGGGATCCGGTGCATTAGTGTTGGTATGATCGCACCCATCAGCATAAGCGCGTTAAATCCTTATAAAGGATCCGAACGCAGCGATGCACCGGGGAGCTGCAGCCCGAGGGCATTTCGAGATCGCCGCCACCAAATTAGCACCCAAAACGAGATCGGCGGCTCGTATTTTTGGCCTGGGGCAGACTAAGCCTACGAAGCGAGCGTGCTGGACCGACGTAAACGACAAAAAAAATCCGAAGAAAAAGAGAGGGGTGCAACACGAGGACTTCCCAGGAGGTCACCCATCCTAGTACTACTCTCGCCCAAACACGCTTAACTGCGGAGTTCTGATGGGATCCGGTGCATTAGTGTTGGTATGATCGCACCCATCAGCATAAGCGCGTTAAATCCTTATAAAGGATCCGAACGCAGCGATGCACCGGGGAGCTGCAGCCCGAGGGCATTTCGAGATCGCCGCCACCAAATTAGCACCCAAAACGAGATCGGCGGCTCGTATTTTTGGCCTGGGGCAGACTAAGCCTACGAAGCGAGCGTGCTGGACCGACGTAAACGACAAAAAAAATCCGAAGAAAAAGAGAGGGGTGCAACACGAGGACTTCCCAGGAGGTCACCCATCCTAGTACTACTCTCGCCCAAACACGCTTAACTGCGGAGTTCTGATGGGATCCGGTGCATTAGTGTTGGTATGATCGCACCCATCAGCATAAGCGCGTTAAATCCTTATAAAGGATCCGAACGCAGCGATGCACCGGGGAGCTGCAGCCCGAGGGCATTTCGAGATCGCCGCCACCAAATTAGCACCCAAAACGAGATCGGCGGCTCGTATTTTTGGCCTGGGGCAGACTAAGCCTACGAAGCGAGCGTGCTGGACCGACGTAAACGACAAAAAAAATCCGAAGAAAAAGAGAGGGGTGCAACACGAGGACTTCCCAGGAGGTCACCCATCCTAGTACTACTCTCGCCCAAACACGCTTAACTGCGGAGTTCTGATGGGATCCGGTGCATTAGTGTTGGTATGATCGCACCCATCAGCATAAGCGCGTTAAATCCTTATAAAGGATCCGAACGCAGCGATGCACCGGGGAGCTGCAGCCCGAGGGCATTTCGAGATCGCCGCCACCAAATTAGCACCCAAAACGAGATCGGCGGCTCGTATTTTTGGCCTGGGGCAGACTAAGCCTACGAAGCGAGCGTGCTGGACCGACGTAAACGACAAAAAAAATCCGAAGAAAAAGAGAGGGGTGCAACACGAGGACTTCCCAGGAGGTCACCCATCCTAGTACTACTCTCGCCCAAACACGCTTAACTGCGGAGTTCTGATGGGATCCGGTGCATTAGTGTTGGTATGATCGCACCCATCAGCATAAGCGCGTTAAATCCTTATAAAGGATCCGAACGCAGCGATGCACCGGGGAGCTGCAGCCCGAGGGCATTTCGAGATCGCCGCCACCAAATTAGCACCCAAAACGAGATCGGCGGCTCGTATTTTTGGCCTGGGGCAGACTAAGCCTACGAAGCGAGCGTGCTGGACCGACGTAAACGACAAAAAAAATCCGAAGAAAAAGAGAGGGGTGCAACACGAGGACTTCCCAGGAGGTCACCCATCCTAGTACTACTCTCGCCCAAACACGCTTAACTGCGGAGTTCTGATGGGATCCGGTGCATTAGTGTTGGTATGATCGCACCCATCAGCATAAGCGCGTTAAATCCTTATAAAGGATCCGAACGCAGCGATGCACCGGGGAGCTGCAGCCCGAGGGCATTTCGAGATCGCCGCCACCAAATTAGCACCCAAAACGAGATCGGCGGCTCGTATTTTTGGCCTGGGGCAGACTAAGCCTACGAAGCGAGCGTGCTGGACCGACGTAAACGACAAAAAAAATCCGAAGAAAAAGAGAGGGGTGCAACACGAGGACTTCCCAGGAGGTCACCCATCCTAGTACTACTCTCGCCCAAACACGCTTAACTGCGGAGTTCTGATGGGATCCGGTGCATTAGTGTTGGTATGATCGCACCCATCAGCATAAGCGCGTTAAATCCTTATAAAGGATCCGAACGCAGCGATGCACCGGGGAGCTGCAGCCCGAGGGCATTTCGAGATCGCCGCCACCAAATTAGCACCCAAAACGAGATCGGCGGCTCGTATTTTTGGCCTGGGGCAGACTAAGCCTACGAAGCGAGCGTGCTGGACCGACGTAAACGACAAAAAAAATCCGAAGAAAAAGAGAGGGGTGCAACACGAGGACTTCCCAGGAGGTCACCCATCCTAGTACTACTCTCGCCCAAACACGCTTAACTGCGGAGTTCTGATGGGATCCGGTGCATTAGTGTTGGTATGATCGCACCCATCAGCATAAGCGCGTTAAATCCTTATAAAGGATCCGAACGCAGCGATGCACCGGGGAGCTGCAGCCCGAGGGCATTTCGAGATCGCCGCCACCAAATTAGCACCCAAAACGAGATCGGCGGCTCGTATTTTTGGCCTGGGGCAGACTAAGCCTACGAAGCGAGCGTGCTGGACCGACGTAAACGACAAAAAAAATCCGAAGAAAAAGAGAGGGGTGCAACACGAGGACTTCCCAGGAGGTCACCCATCCTAGTACTACTCTCTGCCCAAACACGCTTAACTGCGGAGTTCTGATGGGATCCGGTGCATTAGTGTTGGTATGATCGCACCCATCAGCATAAGCGCGTTAAATCCTTATAAAGGATCCGAACGCAGCGATGCACCGGGGAGCTGCAGCCCGAGGGCATTTCGAGATCGCCGCCACCAAAATTAGCACCCAAAACGAGATCGGCGGCTCGTATTTTTGGCCTGGGGCAGACTAAGCCTACGAAGCGAGCGTGCTGGACCGACGTAAACGACAAAAAAAATCCGAAGAAAAAGAGAGGGGTGCAACACGAGGACTTCCCAGGAGGTCACCCATCCTAGTACTACTCTCGCCCAAACACGCTTAACTGCGGAGTTCTGATGGGATCCGGTGCATTAGTGTTGGTATGATCGCACCCATCAGCATAAGCGCGTTAAATCCTTATAAAGGATCCGAACGCAGCGATGCACCGGGGAGCTGCAGCCCGAGGGCATTTCGAGATCGCCGCCACCAAATTAGCACCCAAAACGAGATCGGCGGCTCGTATTTTTGGCCTGGGGCAGACTAAGCCTACGAAGCGAGCGTGCTGGACCGACGTAAACGACAAAAAAAATCCGAAGAAAAAGAGAGGGGTGCAACACGAGGACTTCCCAGGAGGTCACCCATCCTAGTACTACTCTCGCCCAAACACGCTTAACTGCGGAGTTCTGATGGGATCCGGTGCATTAGTGTTGGTATGATCGCACCCATCAGCATAAGCGCGTTAAATCCTTATAAAGGATCCGAACGCAGCGATGCACCGGGGAGCTGCAGCCCGAGGGCATTTCGAGATCGCCGCCACCAAATTAGCACCCAAAACGAGATCGGCGGCTCGTATTTTTGGCCTGGGGCAGACTAAGCCTACGAAGCGAGCGTGCTGGACCGACGTAAACGACAAAAAAAATCCGAAGAAAAAGAGAGGGGTGCAACACGAGGACTTCCCAGGAGGTCACCCATCCTAGTACTACTCTCGCCCAAACACGCTTAACTGCGGAGTTCTGATGGGATCCGGTGCATTAGTGTTGGTATGATCGCACCCATCAGCATAAGCGCGTTAAATCCTTATAAAGGATCCGAACGCAGCGATGCACCGGGGAGCTGCAGCCCGAGGGCATTTCGAGATCGCCGCCACCAAATTAGCACCCAAAACGAGATCGGCGGCTCGTATTTTTGGCCTGGGGCAGACTAAGCCTACGAAGCGAGCGTGCTGGACCGACGTAAACGACAAAAAAAATCCGAAGAAAAAGAGAGGGGTGCAACACGAGGACTTCCCAGGAGGTCACCCATCCTAGTACTACTCTCGCCCAAACACGCTTAACTGCGGAGTTCTGATGGGATCCGGTGCATTAGTGTTGGTATGATCGCACCCATCAGCATAAGCGCGTTAAATCCTTATAAAGGATCCGAACGCAGCGATGCACCGGGGAGCTGCAGCCCGAGGGCATTTCGAGATCGCCGCCACCAAATTAGCACCCAAAACGAGATCGGCGGCTCGTATTTTTGGCCTGGGGCAGACTAAGCCTACG
Source organism: Quercus alba (assembly GCA_036321655.1). Classification (NCBI taxonomy): domain Eukaryota; kingdom Viridiplantae; phylum Streptophyta; class Magnoliopsida; order Fagales; family Fagaceae; genus Quercus; species Quercus alba. The sequence goes on from JAYJMT010000018.1 coordinate 345,467, forward strand.
AAGCGAGCGTGCTGGACCGACGTAAACGACAAAAAAAATCCGAAGAAAAAGAGAGGGGTGCAACACGAGGACTTCCCAGGAGGTCACCCATCCTAGTACTACTCTCGCCCAAACACGCTTAACTGCGGAGTTCTGATGGGATCCGGTGCATTAGTGTTGGTATGATCGCACCCATCAGCATAAGCGCGTTAAATCCTTATAAAGGATCCGAACGCAGCGATGCACCGGGGAGCTGCAGCCCGAGGGCATTTCGAGATCGCCGCCACCAAATTAGCACCCAAAACGAGATCGGCGGCTCGTATTTTTGGCCTGGGGCAGACTAAGCCTACGAAGCGAGCGTGCTGGACCGACGTAAACGACAAAAAAAATCCGAAGAAAAAGAGAGGGGTGCAACACGAGGACTTCCCAGGAGGTCACCCATCCTAGTACTACTCTCGCCCAAACACGCTTAACTGCGGAGTTCTGATGGGATCCGGTGCATTAGTGTTGGTATGATCGCACCCATCAGCATAAGCGCGTTAAATCCTTATAAAGGATCCGAACGCAGCGATGCACCGGGGAGCTGCAGCCCGAGGGCATTTCGAGATCGCCGCCACCAAATTAGCACCCAAAACGAGATCGGCGGCTCGTATTTTTGGCCTGGGGCAGACTAAGCCTACGAAGCGAGCGTGCTGGACCGACGTAAACGACAAAAAAAATCCGAAGAAAAAGAGAGGGGTGCAACACGAGGACTTCCCAGGAGGTCACCCATCCTAGTACTACTCTCGCCCAAACACGCTTAACTGCGGAGTTCTGATGGGATCCGGTGCATTAGTGTTGGTATGATCGCACCCATCAGCATAAGCGCGTTAAATCCTTATAAAGGATCCGAACGCAGCGATGCACCGGGGAGCTGCAGCCCGAGGGCATTTCGAGATCGCCGCCACCAAATTAGCACCCAAAACGAGATCGGCGGCTCGTATTTTTGGCCTGGGGCAGACTAAGCCTACGAAGCGAGCGTGCTGGACCGACGTAAACGACAAAAAAAATCCGAAGAAAAAGAGAGGGGTGCAACACGAGGACTTCCCAGGAGGTCACCCATCCTAGTACTACTCTCGCCCAAACACGCTTAACTGCGGAGTTCTGATGGGATCCGGTGCATTAGTGTTGGTATGATCGCACCCATCAGCATAAGCGCGTTAAATCCTTATAAAGGATCCGAACGCAGCGATGCACCGGGGAGCTGCAGCCCGAGGGCATTTCGAGATCGCCGCCACCAAATTAGCACCCAAAACGAGATCGGCGGCTCGTATTTTTGGCCTGGGGCAGACTAAGCCTACGAAGCGAGCGTGCTGGACCGACGTAAACGACAAAAAAAATCCGAAGAAAAAGAGAGGGGTGCAACACGAGGACTTCCCAGGAGGTCACCCATCCTAGTACTACTCTCGCCCAAACACGCTTAACTGCGGAGTTCTGATGGGATCCGGTGCATTAGTGTTGGTATGATCGCACCCATCAGCATAAGCGCGTTAAATCCTTATAAAGGATCCGAACGCAGCGATGCACCGGGGAGCTGCAGCCCGAGGGCATTTCGAGATCGCCGCCACCAAATTAGCACCCAAAACGAGATCGGCGGCTCGTATTTTTGGCCTGGGGCAGACTAAGCCTACGAAGCGAGCGTGCTGGACCGACGTAAACGACAAAAAAAATCCGAAGAAAAAGAGAGGGGTGCAACACGAGGACTTCCCAGGAGGTCACCCATCCTAGTACTACTCTCGCCCAAACACGCTTAACTGCGGAGTTCTGATGGGATCCGGTGCATTAGTGTTGGTATGATCGCACCCATCAGCATAAGCGCGTTAAATCCTTATAAAGGATCCGAACGCAGCGATGCACCGGGGAGCTGCAGCCCGAGGGCATTTCGAGATCGCCGCCACCAAATTAGCACCCAAAACGAGATCGGCGGCTCGTATTTTTGGCCTGGGGCAGACTAAGCCTACGAAGCGAGCGTGCTGGACCGACGTAAACGACAAAAAAAATCCGAAGAAAAAGAGAGGGGTGCAACACGAGGACTTCCCAGGAGGTCACCCATCCTAGTACTACTCTCGCCCAAACACGCTTAACTGCGGAGTTCTGATGGGATCCGGTGCATTAGTGTTGGTATGATCGCACCCATCAGCATAAGCGCGTTAAATCCTTATAAAGGATCCGAACGCAGCGATGCACCGGGGAGCTGCAGCCCGAGGGCATTTCGAGATCGCCGCCACCAAATTAGCACCCAAAACGAGATCGGCGGCTCGTATTTTTGGCCTGGGGCAGACTAAGCCTACGAAGCGAGCGTGCTGGACCGACGTAAACGACAAAAAAAATCCGAAGAAAAAGAGAGGGGTGCAACACGAGGACTTCCCAGGAGGTCACCCATCCTAGTACTACTCTCGCCCAAACACGCTTAACTGCGGAGTTCTGATGGGATCCGGTGCATTAGTGTTGGTATGATCGCACCCATCAGCATAAGCGCGTTAAATCCTTATAAAGGATCCGAACGCAGCGATGCACCGGGGAGCTGCAGCCCGAGGGCATTTCGAGATCGCCGCCACCAAATTAGCACCCAAAACGAGATCGGCGGCTCGTATTTTTGGCCTGGGGCAGACTAAGCCTACGAAGCGAGCGTGCTGGACCGACGTAAACGACAAAAAAAATCCGAAGAAAAAGAGAGGGGTGCAACACGAGGACTTCCCAGGAGGTCACCCATCCTAGTACTACTCTCGCCCAAACACGCTTAACTGCGGAGTTCTGATGGGATCCGGTGCATTAGTGTTGGTATGATCGCACCCATCAGCATAAGCGCGTTAAATCCTTATAAAGGATCCGAACGCAGCGATGCACCGGGGAGCTGCAGCCCGAGGGCATTTCGAGATCGCCGCCACCAAATTAGCACCCAAAACGAGATCGGCGGCTCGTATTTTTGGCCTGGGGCAGACTAAGCCTACGAAGCGAGCGTGCTGGACCGACGTAAACGACAAAAAAAATCCGAAGAAAAAGAGAGGGGTGCAACACGAGGACTTCCCAGGAGGTCACCCATCCTAGTACTACTCTCGCCCAAACACGCTTAACTGCGGAGTTCTGATGGGATCCGGTGCATTAGTGTTGGTATGATCGCACCCATCAGCATAAGCGCGTTAAATCCTTATAAAGGATCCGAACGCAGCGATGCACCGGGGAGCTGCAGCCCGAGGGCATTTCGAGATCGCCGCCACCAAATTAGCACCCAAAACGAGATCGGCGGCTCGTATTTTTGGCCTGGGGCAGACTAAGCCTACGAAGCGAGCGTGCTGGACCGACGTAAACGACAAAAAAAATCCGAAGAAAAAGAGAGGGGTGCAACACGAGGACTTCCCAGGAGGTCACCCATCCTAGTACTACTCTCGCCCAAACACGCTTAACTGCGGAGTTCTGATGGGATCCGGTGCATTAGTGTTGGTATGATCGCACCCATCAGCATAAGCGCGTTAAATCCTTATAAAGGATCCGAACGCAGCGATGCACCGGGGAGCTGCAGCCCGAGGGCATTTCGAGATCGCCGCCACCAAATTAGCACCCAAAACGAGATCGGCGGCTCGTATTTTTGGCCTGGGGCAGACTAAGCCTACGAAGCGAGCGTGCTGGACCGACGTAAACGACAAAAAAAATCCGAAGAAAAAGAGAGGGGTGCAACACGAGGACTTCCCAGGAGGTCACCCATCCTAGTACTACTCTCGCCCAAACACGCTTAACTGCGGAGTTCTGATGGGATCCGGTGCATTAGTGTTGGTATGATCGCACCCATCAGCATAAGCGCGTTAAATCCTTATAAAGGATCCGAACGCAGCGATGCACCGGGGAGCTGCAGCCCGAGGGCATTTCGAGATCGCCGCCACCAAATTAGCACCCAAAACGAGATCGGCGGCTCGTATTTTTGGCCTGGGGCAGACTAAGCCTACGAAGCGAGCGTGCTGGACCGACGTAAACGACAAAAAAAATCCGAAGAAAAAGAGAGGGGTGCAACACGAGGACTTCCCAGGAGGTCACCCATCCTAGTACTACTCTCGCCCAAACACGCTTAACTGCGGAGTTCTGATGGGATCCGGTGCATTAGTGTTGGTATGATCGCACCCATCAGCATAAGCGCGTTAAATCCTTATAAAGGATCCGAACGCAGCGATGCACCGGGGAGCTGCAGCCCGAGGGCATTTCGAGATCGCCGCCACCAAATTAGCACCCAAAACGAGATCGGCGGCTCGTATTTTTGGCCTGGGGCAGACTAAGCCTACGAAGCGAGCGTGCTGGACCGACGTAAACGACAAAAAAAATCCGAAGAAAAAGAGAGGGGTGCAACACGAGGACTTCCCAGGAGGTCACCCATCCTAGTACTACTCTCGCCCAAACACGCTTAACTGCGGAGTTCTGATGGGATCCGGTGCATTAGTGTTGGTATGATCGCACCCATCAGCATAAGCGCGTTAAATCCTTATAAAGGATCCGAACGCAGCGATGCACCGGGGAGCTGCAGCCCGAGGGCATTTCGAGATCGCCGCCACCAAATTAGCACCCAAAACGAGATCGGCGGCTCGTATTTTTGGCCTGGGGCAGACTAAGCCTACGAAGCGAGCGTGCTGGACCGACGTAAACGACAAAAAAAATCCGAAGAAAAAGAGAGGGGTGCAACACGAGGACTTCCCAGGAGGTCACCCATCCTAGTACTACTCTCGCCCAAACACGCTTAACTGCGGAGTTCTGATGGGATCCGGTGCATTAGTGTTGGTATGATCGCACCCATCAGCATAAGCGCGTTAAATCCTTATAAAGGATCCGAACGCAGCGATGCACCGGGGAGCTGCAGCCCGAGGGCATTTCGAGATCGCCGCCACCAAATTAGCACCCAAAACGAGATCGGCGGCTCGTATTTTTGGCCTGGGGCAGACTAAGCCTACGAAGCGAGCGTGCTGGACCGACGTAAACGACAAAAAAAATCCGAAGAAAAAGAGAGGGGTGCAACACGAGGACTTCCCAGGAGGTCACCCATCCTAGTACTACTCTCGCCCAAACACGCTTAACTGCGGAGTTCTGATGGGATCCGGTGCATTAGTGTTGGTATGATCGCACCCATCAGCATAAGCGCGTTAAATCCTTATAAAGGATCCGAACGCAGCGATGCACCGGGGAGCTGCAGCCCGAGGGCATTTCGAGATCGCCGCCACCAAATTAGCACCCAAAACGAGATCGGCGGCTCGTATTTTTGGCCTGGGGCAGACTAAGCCTACGAAGCGAGCGTGCTGGACCGACGTAAACGACAAAAAAAATCCGAAGAAAAAGAGAGGGGTGCAACACGAGGACTTCCCAGGAGGTCACCCATCCTAGTACTACTCTCGCCCAAACACGCTTAACTGCGGAGTTCTGATGGGATCCGGTGCATTAGTGTTGGTATGATCGCACCCATCAGCATAAGCGCGTTAAATCCTTATAAAGGATCCGAACGCAGCGATGCACCGGGGAGCTGCAGCCCGAGGGCATTTCGAGATCGCCGCCACCAAATTAGCACCCAAAACGAGATCGGCGGCTCGTATTTTTGGCCTGGGGCAGACTAAGCCTACGAAGCGAGCGTGCTGGACCGACGTAAACGACAAAAAAAATCCGAAGAAAAAGAGAGGGGTGCAACACGAGGACTTCCCAGGAGGTCACCCATCCTAGTACTACTCTCGCCCAAACACGCTTAACTGCGGAGTTCTGATGGGATCCGGTGCATTAGTGTTGGTATGATCGCACCCATCAGCATAAGCGCGTTAAATCCTTATAAAGGATCCGAACGCAGCGATGCACCGGGGAGCTGCAGCCCGAGGGCATTTCGAGATCGCCGCCACCAAATTAGCACCCAAAACGAGATCGGCGGCTCGTATTTTTGGCCTGGGGCAGACTAAGCCTACGAAGCGAGCGTGCTGGACCGACGTAAACGACAAAAAAAATCCGAAGAAAAAGAGAGGGGTGCAACACGAGGACTTCCCAGGAGGTCACCCATCCTAGTACTACTCTCGCCCAAACACGCTTAACTGCGGAGTTCTGATGGGATCCGGTGCATTAGTGTTGGTATGATCGCACCCATCAGCATAAGCGCGTTAAATCCTTATAAAGGATCCGAACGCAGCGATGCACCGGGGAGCTGCAGCCCGAGGGCATTTCGAGATCGCCGCCACCAAATTAGCACCCAAAACGAGATCGGCGGCTCGTATTTTTGGCCTGGGGCAGACTAAGCCTACGAAGCGAGCGTGCTGGACCGACGTAAACGACAAAAAAAATCCGAAGAAAAAGAGAGGGGTGCAACACGAGGACTTCCCAGGAGGTCACCCATCCTAGTACTACTCTCGCCCAAACACGCTTAACTGCGGAGTTCTGATGGGATCCGGTGCATTAGTGTTGGTATGATCGCACCCATCAGCATAAGCGCGTTAAATCCTTATAAAGGATCCGAACGCAGCGATGCACCGGGGAGCTGCAGCCCGAGGGCATTTCGAGATCGCCGCCACCAAATTAGCACCCAAAACGAGATCGGCGGCTCGTATTTTTGGCCTGGGGCAGACTAAGCCTACGAAGCGAGCGTGCTGGACCGACGTAAACGACAAAAAAAATCCGAAGAAAAAGAGAGGGGTGCAACACGAGGACTTCCCAGGAGGTCACCCATCCTCCATCCTAGTACTACTCTCGCCCAAACACGCTTAACTGCGGAGTTCTGATGGGATCCGGTGCATTAGTGTTGGTATGATCGCACCCATCAGCATAAGCGCGTTAAATCCTTATAAAGGATCCGAACGCAGCGATGCACCGGGGAGCTGCAGCCCGAGGGCATTTCGAGATCGCCGCCACCAAATTAGCACCCAAAACGAGATCGGCGGCTCGTATTTTTGGCCTGGGGCAGACTAAGCCTACGAAGCGAGCGTGCTGGACCGACGTAAACGACAAAAAAAAATCCGAAGAAAAAGAGAGGGGTGCAACACGAGGACTTCCCAGGAGGTCACCCATCCTAGTACTACTCTCGCCCAAACACGCTTAACTGCGGAGTTCTGATGGGATCCGGTGCATTAGTGTTGGTATGATCGCACCCATCAGCATAAGCGCGTTAAATCCTTATAAAGGATCCGAACGCAGCGATGCACCGGGGAGCTGCAGCCCGAGGGCATTTCGAGATCGCCGCCACCAAATTAGCACCCAAAACGAGATCGGCGGCTCGTATTTTTGGCCTGGGGCAGACTAAGCCTACGAAGCGAGCGTGCTGGACCGACGTAAACGACAAAAAAAAATCCGAAGAAAAAGAGAGGGGTGCAACACGAGGACTTCCCAGGAGGTCACCCATCCTAGTACTACTCTCGCCCAAACACGCTTAACTGCGGAGTTCTGATGGGATCCGGTGCATTAGTGTTGGTATGATCGCACCCATCAGCATAAGCGCGTTAAATCCTTATAAAGGATCCGAACGCAGCGATGCACCGGGGAGCTGCAGCCCGAGGGCATTTCGAGATCGCCGCCACCAAATTAGCACCCAAAACGAGATCGGCGGCTCGTATTTTTGGCCTGGGGCAGACTAAGCCTACGAAGCGAGCGTGCTGGACCGACGTAAACGACAAAAAAAAATCCGAAGAAAAAGAGAGGGGTGCAACACGAGGACTTCCCAGGAGGTCACCCATCCTAGTACTACTCTCGCCCAAACACGCTTAACTGCGGAGTTCTGATGGGATCCGGTGCATTAGTGTTGGTATGATCGCACCCATCAGCATAAGCGCGTTAAATCCTTATAAAGGATCCGAACGCAGCGATGCACCGGGGAGCTGCAGCCCGAGGGCATTTCGAGATCGCCGCCACCAAATTAGCACCCAAAACGAGATCGGCGGCTCGTATTTTTGGCCTGGGGCAGACTAAGCCTACGAAGCGAGCGTGCTGGACCGACGTAAACGACAAAAAAAATCCGAAGAAAAAGAGAGGGGTGCAACACGAGGACTTCCCAGGAGGTCACCCATCCTAGTACTACTCTCGCCCAAACACGCTTAACTGCGGAGTTCTGATGGGATCCGGTGCATTAGTGTTGGTATGATCGCACCCATCAGCATAAGCGCGTTAAATCCTTATAAAGGATCCGAACGCAGCGATGCACCGGGGAGCTGCAGCCCGAGGGCATTTCGAGATCGCCGCCACCAAATTAGCACCCAAAACGAGATCGGCGGCTCGTATTTTTGGCCTGGGGCAGACTAAGCCTACGAAGCGAGCGTGCTGGACCGACGTAAACGACAAAAAAAATCCGAAGAAAAAGAGAGGGGTGCAACACGAGGACTTCCCAGGAGGTCACCCATCCTAGTACTACTCTCGCCCAAACACGCTTAACTGCGGAGTTCTGATGGGATCCGGTGCATTAGTGTTGGTATGATCGCACCCATCAGCATAAGCGCGTTAAATCCTTATAAAGGATCCGAACGCAGCGATGCACCGGGGAGCTGCAGCCCGAGGGCATTTCGAGATCGCCGCCACCAAATTAGCACCCAAAACGAGATCGGCGGCTCGTATTTTTGGCCTGGGGCAGACTAAGCCTACGAAGCGAGCGTGCTGGACCGACGTAAACGACAAAAAAAATCCGAAGAAAAAGAGAGGGGTGCAACACGAGGACTTCCCAGGAGGTCACCCATCCTAGTACTACTCTCGCCCAAACACGCTTAACTGCGGAGTTCTGATGGGATCCGGTGCATTAGTGTTGGTATGATCGCACCCATCAGCATAAGCGCGTTAAATCCTTATAAAGGATCCGAACGCAGCGATGCACCGGGGAGCTGCAGCCCGAGGGCATTTCGAGATCGCCGCCACCAAATTAGCACCCAAAACGAGATCGGCGGCTCGTATTTTTGGCCTGGGGCAGACTAAGCCTACGAAGCGAGCGTGCTGGACCGACGTAAACGACAAAAAAAATCCGAAGAAAAAGAGAGGGGTGCAACACGAGGACTTCCCAGGAGGTCACCCATCCTAGTACTACTCTCGCCCAAACACGCTTAACTGCGGAGTTCTGATGGGATCCGGTGCATTAGTGTTGGTATGATCGCACCCATCAGCATAAGCGCGTTAAATCCTTATAAAGGATCCGAACGCTGCGATGCACCGGGGAGCTGCAGCCCGAGGGCATTTCGAGATCGCCGCCACCAAATTAGCACCCAAAACGAGATCGGCGGCTCGTATTTTTGGCCTGGGGCAGACTAAGCCTACGAAGCGAGCGTGCTGGACCGACGTAAACGACAAAAAAAATCCGAAGAAAAAGAGAGGGGTGCAACACGAGGACTTCCCAGGAGGTCACCCATCCTAGTACTACTCTCGCCCAAACACGCTTAACTGCGGAGTTCTGATGGGATCCGGTGCATTAGTGTTGGTATGATCGCACCCATCAGCATAAGCGCGTTAAATCCTTATAAAGGATCCGAACGCAGCGATGCACCGGGGAGCTGCAGCCCGAGGGCATTTCGAGATCGCCGCCACCAAATTAGCACCCAAAACGAGATCGGCGGCTCGTATTTTTGGCCTGGGGCAGACTAAGCCTACGAAGCGAGCGTGCTGGACCGACGTAAACGACAAAAAAAATCCGAAGAAAAAGAGAGGGGTGCAACACGAGGACTTCCCAGGAGGTCACCCATCCTAGTACTACTCTCGCCCAAACACGCTTAACTGCGGAGTTCTGATGGGATCCGGTGCATTAGTGTTGGTATGATCGCACCCATCAGCATAAGCGCGTTAAATCCTTATAAAGGATCCGAACGCAGCGATGCACCGGGGAGCTGCAGCCCGAGGGCATTTCGAGATCGCCGCCACCAAATTAGCACCCAAAACGAGATCGGCGGCTCGTATTTTTGGCCTGGGGCAGACTAAGCCTACGAAGCGAGCGTGCTGGACCGACGTAAACGACAAAAAAAATCCGAAGAAAAAGAGAGGGGTGCAACACGAGGACTTCCCAGGAGGTCACCCATCCTAGTACTACTCTCGCCCAAACACGCTTAACTGCGGAGTTCTGATGGGATCCGGTGCATTAGTGTTGGTATGATCGCACCCATCAGCATAAGCGCGTTAAATCCTTATAAAGGATCCGAACGCAGCGATGCACCGGGGAGCTGCAGCCCGAGGGCATTTCGAGATCGCCGCCACCAAATTAGCACCCAAAACGAGATCGGCGGCTCGTATTTTTGGCCTGGGGCAGACTAAGCCTACGAAGCGAGCGTGCTGGACCGACGTAAACGACAAAAAAAATCCGAAGAAAAAGAGAGGGGTGCAACACGAGGACTTCCCAGGAGGTCACCCATCCTAGTACTACTCTCGCCCAAACACGCTTAACTGCGGAGTTCTGATGGGATCCGGTGCATTAGTGTTGGTATGATCGCACCCATCAGCATAAGCGCGTTAAATCCTTATAAAGGATCCGAACGCAGCGATGCACCGGGGAGCTGCAGCCCGAGGGCATTTCGAGATCGCCGCCACCAAATTAGCACCCAAAACGAGATCGGCGGCTCGTATTTTTGGCCTGGGGCAGACTAAGCCTACGAAGCGAGCGTGCTGGACCGACGTAAACGACAAAAAAAATCCGAAGAAAAAGAGAGGGGTGCAACACGAGGACTTCCCAGGAGGTCACCCATCCTAGTACTACTCTCGCCCAAACACGCTTAACTGCGGAGTTCTGATGGGATCCGGTGCATTAGTGTTGGTATGATCGCACCCATCAGCATAAGCGCGTTAAATCCTTATAAAGGATCCGAACGCAGCGATGCACCGGGGAGCTGCAGCCCGAGGGCATTTCGAGATCGCCGCCACCAAATTAGCACCCAAAACGAGATCGGCGGCTCGTATTTTTGGCCTGGGGCAGACTAAGCCTACGAAGCGAGCGTGCTGGACCGACGTAAACGACAAAAAAAATCCGAAGAAAAAGAGAGGGGTGCAACACGAGGACTTCCCAGGAGGTCACCCATCCTAGTACTACTCTCGCCCAAACACGCTTAACTGCGGAGTTCTGATGGGATCCGGTGCATTAGTGTTGGTATGATCGCACCCATCAGCATAAGCGCGTTAAATCCTTATAAAGGATCCGAACGCAGCGATGCACCGGGGAGCTGCAGCCCGAGGGCATTTCGAGATCGCCGCCACCAAATTAGCACCCAAAACGAGATCGGCGGCTCGTATTTTTGGCCTGGGGCAGACTAAGCCTACGAAGCGAGCGTGCTGGACCGACGTAAACGACAAAAAAAATCCGAAGAAAAAGAGAGGGGTGCAACACGAGGACTTCCCAGGAGGTCACCCATCCTAGTACTACTCTCGCCCAAACACGCTTAACTGCGGAGTTCTGATGGGATCCGGTGCATTAGTGTTGGTATGATCGCACCCATCAGCATAAGCGCGTTAAATCCTTATAAAGGATCCGAACGCAGCGATGCACCGGGGAGCTGCAGCCCGAGGGCATTTCGAGATCGCCGCCACCAAATTAGCACCCAAAACGAGATCGGCGGCTCGTATTTTTGGCCTGGGGCAGACTAAGCCTACGAAGCGAGCGTGCTGGACCGACGTAAACGACAAAAAAAATCCGAAGAAAAAGAGAGGGGTGCAACACGAGGACTTCCCAGGAGGTCACCCATCCTAGTACTACTCTCGCCCAAACACGCTTAACTGCGGAGTTCTGATGGGATCCGGTGCATTAGTGTTGGTATGATCGCACCCATCAGCATAAGCGCGTTAAATCCTTATAAAGGATCCGAACGCAGCGATGCACCGGGGAGCTGCAGCCCGAGGGCATTTCGAGATCGCCGCCACCAAATTAGCACCCAAAACGAGATCGGCGGCTCGTATTTTTGGCCTGGGGCAGACTAAGCCTACGAAGCGAGCGTGCTGGACCGACGTAAACGACAAAAAAAATCCGAAGAAAAAGAGAGGGGTGCAACACGAGGACTTCCCAGGAGGTCACCCATCCTAGTACTACTCTCGCCCAAACACGCTTAACTGCGGAGTTCTGATGGGATCCGGTGCATTAGTGTTGGTATGATCGCACCCATCAGCATAAGCGCGTTAAATCCTTATAAAGGATCCGAACGCAGCGATGCACCGGGGAGCTGCAGCCCGAGGGCATTTCGAGATCGCCGCCACCAAATTAGCACCCAAAACGAGATCGGCGGCTCGTATTTTTGGCCTGGGGCAGACTAAGCCTACGAAGCGAGCGTGCTGGACCGACGTAAACGACAAAAAAAATCCGAAGAAAAAGAGAGGGGTGCAACACGAGGACTTCCCAGGAGGTCACCCATCCTAGTACTACTCTCGCCCAAACACGCTTAACTGCGGAGTTCTGATGGGATCCGGTGCATTAGTGTTGGTATGATCGCACCCATCAGCATAAGCGCGTTAAATCCTTATAAAGGATCCGAACGCAGCGATGCACCGGGGAGCTGCAGCCCGAGGGCATTTCGAGATCGCCGCCACCAAATTAGCACCCAAAACGAGATCGGCGGCTCGTATTTTTGGCCTGGGGCAGACTAAGCCTACGAAGCGAGCGTGCTGGACCGACGTAAACGACAAAAAAAATCCGAAGAAAAAGAGAGGGGTGCAACACGAGGACTTCCCAGGAGGTCACCCATCCTAGTACTACTCTCGCCCAAACACGCTTAACTGCGGAGTTCTGATGGGATCCGGTGCATTAGTGTTGGTATGATCGCACCCATCAGCATAAGCGCGTTAAATCCTTATAAAGGATCCGAACGCAGCGATGCACCGGGGAGCTGCAGCCCGAGGGCATTTCGAGATCGCCGCCACCAAATTAGCACCCAAAACGAGATCGGCGGCTCGTATTTTTGGACTGGGGCAGACTAAGCCTACGAAGCGAGCGTGCTGGACCGACGTAAACGACAAAAAAAATCCGAAGAAAAAGAGAGGGGTGCAACACGAGGACTTCCCAGGAGGTCACCCATCCTAGTACTACTCTCGCCCAAACACGCTTAACTGCGGAGTTCTGATGGGATCCGGTGCATTAGTGTTGGTATGATCGCACCCATCAGCATAAGCGCGTTAAATCCTTATAAAGGATCCGAACGCAGCGATGCACCGGGGAGCTGCAGCCCGAGGGCATTTCGAGATCGCCGCCACCAAATTAGCACCCAAAACGAGATCGGCGGCTCGTATTTTTGGCCTGGGGCAGACTAAGCCTACGAAGCGAGCGTGCTGGACCGACGTAAACGACAAAAAAAATCCGAAGAAAAAGAGAGGGGTGCAACACGAGGACTTCCCAGGAGGTCACCCATCCTAGTACTACTCTCGCCCAAACACGCTTAACTGCGGAGTTCTGATGGGATCCGGTGCATTAGTGTTGGTATGATCGCACCCATCAGCATAAGCGCGTTAAATCCTTATAAAGGATCCGAACGCAGCGATGCACCGGGGAGCTGCAGCCCGAGGGCATTTCGAGATCGCCGCCACCAAATTAGCACCCAAAACGAGATCGGCGGCTCGTATTTTTGGCCTGGGGCAGACTAAGCCTACGAAGCGAGCGTGCTGGACCGACGTAAACGACAAAAAAAAATCCGAAGAAAAAGAGAGGGGTGCAACACGAGGACTTCCCAGGAGGTCACCCATCCTAGTACTACTCTCGCCCAAACACGCTTAACTGCGGAGTTCTGATGGGATCCGGTGCATTAGTGTTGGTATGATCGCACCCATCAGCATAAGCGCGTTAAATCCTTATAAAGGATCCGAACGCAGCGATGCACCGGGGAGCTGCAGCCCGAGGGCATTTCGAGATCGCCGCCACCAAATTAGCACCCAAAACGAGATCGGCGGCTCGTATTTTTGGCCTGGGGCAGACTAAGCCTACGAAGCGAGCGTGCTGGACCGACGTAAACGACAAAAAAAATCCGAAGAAAAAGAGAGGGGTGCAACACGAGGACTTCCCAGGAGGTCACCCATCCTAGTACTACTCTCGCCCAAACACGCTTAACTGCGGAGTTCTGATGGGATCCGGTGCATTAGTGTTGGTATGATCGCACCCATCAGCATAAGCGCGTTAAATCCTTATAAAGGATCCGAACGCAGCGATGCACCGGGGAGCTGCAGCCCGAGGGCATTTCGAGATCGCCGCCACCAAATTAGCACCCAAAACGAGATCGGCGGCTCGTATTTTTGGCCTGGGGCAGACTAAGCCTACGAAGCGAGCGTGCTGGACCGACGTAAACGACAAAAAAAAATCCGAAGAAAAAGAGAGGGGTGCAACACGAGGACTTCCCAGGAGGTCACCCATCCTAGTACTACTCTCGCCCAAACACGCTTAACTGCGGAGTTCTGATGGGATCCGGTGCATTAGTGTTGGTATGATCGCACCCATCAGCATAAGCGCGTTAAATCCTTATAAAGGATCCGAACGCAGCGATGCACCGGGGAGCTGCAGCCCGAGGGCATTTCGAGATCGCCGCCACCAAATTAGCACCCAAAACGAGATCGGCGGCTCGTATTTTTGGCCTGGGGCAGACTAAGCCTACGAAGCGAGCGTGCTGGACCGACGTAAACGACAAAAAAAATCCGAAGAAAATGAGAGGGGTGCAACACGAGGACTTCCCAGGAGGTCACCCATCCTAGTACTACTCTCGCCCAAACACGCTTAACTGCGGAGTTCTGATGGGATCCGGTGCATTAGTGTTGGTATGATCGCACCCATCAGCATAAGCGCGTTAAATCCTTATAAAGGATCCGAACGCAGCGATGCACCGGGGAGCTGCAGCCCGAGGGCAT